>OX637577.1:15659324-16259324 GCA_951800085.1 Comarum palustre
GCTGCAATACTCCAACTTCTGATGTGACACAACTTTAGTCAACATATCAAAAATATTCTTGTTGGTATGAATTTTCTTCAACTGCAAGAGCTTCTTCGACACTACATCTCTTATGCAATGGTAGCGAAGATCAATATGTTTGGTGCGAGGATGATAAACTGAATTCTTGCTTAAATGAATAGCACTTTGACTATCATAATGCACCACATACCTTTCTTGCATCACACCCAACTCGCGAATGAACCTTTGCAGTCAAACCATTTCCTTGCCCGCTTCATTCGCCGCTATGTATTCAACTTTCGTGGTTGATAAGGCAACACACTTCTGTAACTTGGATTGCCATGACACAGCTCCCTCACAGAATGTAAATAAATACCCAGAAGTGGACTTTCTGTTATCATGATCCCTAGCTAAATCTGCATCTGTAAAACCCTCCAAAACGGGTTCAGAACCACTAAAAGACAAACACAACTTTGAGGTGCCCCTCAAGTATTTGAGTATCCACTTAACTCCCAATGCTTTTTTAAGGGTTAGATAAATATCTACTAACAACACCAACTGCATGAACAATATCTGGGCGAGTATATATCATGGCATACATAAGACTACCAACAGCTGATGCATAAGAGATACCTGTCATCTTGTCTTTCTCCTCTTGTGTAGTTGGGTATAACAACCTACTCAACTTGAAGTGATTACCTAGAGGTGAGCTCACTGCCTTTGCATCTTTCATGTTGAACCTTTTAAGAACCCGTTCAACATACCTCTCATGTGACAACCATAATTTCTTTGTTTTCCTGTCATGAGTAATCTCCATGCCCAATATCTGCTTCGCTGGACCTAAGTCTTTCATGTCAAAAGACTTTGATAAATCTGCCTTCAACTTGCAGATAATAGGAACATCTTGCCCCACAATCAACATATCATCAACATAAAGCAACAAAATGATAAATTTACCACCAGCGAATCGGCAAATATACACACATGAGTCTGCATCAGTCCTCTTATACCCATGACTCACCATGAAAGAGTCAAATTTCTTGTACCATTGTCTTGGCGCTTGTTTCAGTCTATACAGACTTTTCTTTAACTTGCAAACCGTGTGCTCCTTGCCTTCAACTGTAAAACCTTCAAGTTGCTCCATATATATTTCTTCCTCCAAATCATCGTGTAGGAATGCACTCTTCACATCTAACTGCTCTACCTCAAGATTCATGCTAACTGCCATGCTCAAAATAACTCTAATAGAAGTCATCTTGACAACAGGTGAGAAGATCTCCTCAAAATCGATTCCTTCCTTTTGCCCGAAACCTTTGACAACCAACCGGGCTTTGAACTTGGTCAACTTGTCGTTCTCATCCCTCTTCAGCTTGAATACCCATTTGTTTTAAGTGTTTACCTGCCTTTGGGAAGTTCCACCAACTCATAGGTGTTGTTTTTCATCAAAGACTCAATCTCAGACATCATAGCTAACATCCACTTGTCGCTATCTGCATGCGTCTTTGCTTCCTCAAAGCATTCAGGCTCTCCATCACTGGTTAACAAAATATATCTGGCATATGGATTGTCTCCATCACTGGTGAGCAAAATGTATTGAGACGAGGGGTACTTAGCATTTGGCTTCGGCGCTCTTCGAGATCTTCGAACTGGTACTTGGGCATTCGCCTGCTGCTGCTCTTGATTAGGCTCCCCCCGAATATGATCCTCTTGAATCTGATCAACATTCACGGCAACCTGATCATCATTCGCGGTCTCTTGGACATCATTCGCCGCCTCTGCAGCTTCTGCTTCATCATTCGCTGCCTATGCAGCTTCATTCGCGACATCATTCGAGGCACCTGCAGGTTGAAGTGGTGAGGAATAAGTGAGGTTGTCTTCATTATTAATTGTCTTCTTGTCAAAATCTGCAACAGTCTGATCCTCATGGAACACTACATCTCTGCTTCTGAACAACTTCTTGGTTATCAGATTCCATAGCCTGTAGCCCATCTCTTCATTATCATACCCGAGAAAAGATACATGGTATGACCTTGTCATCTAGCTTCAATATGTCTTTCTTTGGGACATGTGCAAATGTTTTGCACCCAAACACTCTCAAGTGCGAATATGAAGGGCTTTTACCGGTCCAAACACTCTCTGGGGTCTTCAGTCCCAGCGGTACACATGGTGTTCGGTTGATCAGATAACATGCGGTTGTCACAGCTTCGTCCCAAAACCTCTTTGTCAGGTTCGTTGTCTTCAACATACTTCTCGCTTTCTCTAAAATTGTGCGATTCATCCTTTCTGCTACACCATTATGTTGTGGGGTGCCAGGTACTATTTTCATATGTCTAATGTCATGCTTCGAACAATAACCTCTGAACTCGTTCGAAGTGTACTCTCCACCATTATCACTGCGGAGACACTTGAGGGTTCGCCCTGTTTCCCTCTCAACCATGACATGAAATTCCTTGAAGGTTTGGAACACCTGGTCTTTTGATTTTAACAAATAAACTCAAACCTTTCGTGAAGTATCATCAATAAAAGTAACAAAATACTTGTTATGACCTAGTGAGTCAATTTCCACGGGACCACATACATCTGAGTGTACTAGGTCTAAGATGCTTTCTTTCTTGACAAATGTATTAACAAAGCTAATCTTATGTTGCTTACCAAACAGACAATAATCACAAGAGTCAAGAGAAGTACCTTTGGCAAAAGGAATGAGAGATTTCCTTGCCAGAACTTGCAATCCCTTCTCGCTCACGTGGCCTAACCTTTTGTGCCATAGACTTGGAGAAGAGTCGTTCGCGACATTCAACTCTTTGCATATCCTGCCATAAGTCTTGTAGAGGGTACAACACAATTTCCCTCTAGCCACCACTAGTGATTCTTTGGTAAGCCTCCATTTTTGATCACCTCTATGATGGTGATACCTTTCCCGATCAAGCACACCAGTTGACATTAAATTAAGACGTAGATCAGGAACATGTCTAACATCTTTCAACAAAAGCTTGCAGCCCAAAACAAATATCTCCAATTCCTGCAATCTTTGCATAACCCTCGTTGCCCATCTTCACAATTCCAAGGTCACCTCCTTTGTATGTAGTGAAGAACTCCATGTGTGGAGTGGCATGGAAAGAGGCACCAGAATCAACGATCCATGCAACATTAGAACTGGAAGAATCATCGACATGTAGGCATTCACCTTCAAAACAAAGAACCTCACATTCCTCATGTGATATGGCAGCGGCAGTGGTACCTTTATCTTCCCTCCTTTGGTAGGTGTGGCCATCCTCATTCTTAAATTTGTTACAGTTTTTCTTCATGTGGCCAAAGATGCCACAATGATGACATTTTTCGTAGAATCTTGTCCTTGAACGGCTTGCATTCCTTCCATGATTTTTGGGTCCTCTACTCTTGCTCCTTCCTCTATTCTCTGCCCTAAAGACTTGGCTATTTTCAGAGGTTGAAGATTTGTTTCTAGTCTCTTCATTCAACATGTTATTTTTAACATTATCCATAGTTAATGTACCATCTGGAGCAGAGTTATTTATAGTGACTACAAAAGTCTCCTAATTATCCGGCAACGACCCCAACAACAGCAGTGCTTGTAATTCATCATCAATCGTCATGCCCATGGTGGATTGATTGAAACTTTGGAAATTATTCAAGTGCTCAGTGACCCTCACGCCATCGCTATACTTCGTATTGACAAGCTCTTTGATTAGAAATGCTTTCTTGGCGGCGGTCTTCTTCTCAAATAATGACTCCAACTTTGTCCACAACTCATGCACATGGGTCTCATTCGCCACATGGTGGAACACACTATCATCCATCCACTCTCGAATATGACTGATTGCCTTGCGGTTCATCTTCGTCCAATCTGTTACCGAGGTGTCTTCAGACTTTGCCTCAGCTCCTTCGATAGGCTCATGCAGATCTTTGCAATAGAGGATGTCCTCCATTCGCGGTTTCCATGTGATCCAATTTGTGTGGTTGAGTCGAACCATGGTACTCCTAGAAACTTCCATTTTCACCCACGCCCTATAAACAGGGCTCTGATACCACTGTTGGGGAAGAATAATATAATAGAAGTGACAAACTCAAACCAACATATCACAAATATGCAAAGATATAAAGGATAAAGGAAAGTGAACACCAGATATAACGTGGTTCGACAATGTGCCTACGTCCACGGGACAACAACAACAAGAATTTCCACTATCAAATAATGGGTACACTAGAGATACACAACTTTAAGAACACCACTTGAAGGAAACACGCTCTCACACTTGTTTTGCTACACTGCACAACACTCTCAACTTGGAGGACACTCTTCACTCTCTACTTGGATGAAGATGCTTGAGATGATCGATGTGATTGATCTGATTGATCTCCCTGGAATGAGCAAATGACTTTTCCTTTTATAGACTTAAGGAGGGACCCTTATTAGTGCTCTCTCATAATGGTGCTCCATGTAACTCCTATAACTTATGACACCATAACCATCCATATTCTCAAGTCTTAAAACCTTGTAACTTAAGAGCTACTAACTCCTAAGACCACTAACTCATAACTCATGAACCTTTAACATTCCTATCATGAATTTATGGTGTAACTTATAGGTCTGGATATTATAACACAACTTTGTATGATTTATGAGGGATTGGCAAAACTCGTAAAGTATAAGATCAAAGAGTATGGAAATGTTCCCTTGGAGTAGCTCCAGCTCGAGAGAAAGGCCAGGAAATATCCGATGTCGTACGTTTTGCAGAAATTTCATGAAGGGAAGCTACCTTTTCAAAAGCCAAGTACTCATCCAGAAAGCTTGCCATATATAACCTATCTCTTGTCGAAAGTAGCCGCATTTTAGGGTTTATACAAGTTATTTTGATTTGTAGCTCTTCTTTGATGAGTATATTTTGGTTTTGGGTGTCATCGGGATGTTGGTTCGAGTGTAAACACTTATTTGTTGAGTATAATGTGGGTGTCATTGGGATTTTTGGGTGTTAAACATCTTGAAAACGATGAGGAGATTTTAATAATATCAAAACGAGATTATAAGGTGTAAACAAACTTAAAATCTTGATCACACCGAAAATACACTTAACAAAGAACAAACACAAAATAAGAGAATAACTTCTATAAATCCCTAGATTGTGGCTACTTTTCAATAACTTAGATGCGGCTCTTGTGTCTCTCATACCTTAATTGGTGACATGAAATATATATTTATGGTGCAAACACTAGCGTCTAAATGAGGATCCTAGTTGCACCTTTATATTTGTTGAATATACCTTCATAATTTTTTTAAAAGTTATGGACTATTTTACCCTTCAAAAAAACAGCAAAAGAAAAAAAATTAATGAAAAAAATTTGTGAAGCTGTCAACTATATGATTTTCTGAATGCAAGTTCAAAGCATAAGATTACATTCACAATGATTAAAACCAAAATACTTCGATTTAATACTCCGTAACTACTGGCTTCGCAGATATATAAGCAATACTTATCATGCAAACTAATAAAGTAGCATGATGTTGATGAATCAAGCAGTAATTAAACTTTCCATTCCCCGTTAAATTTTTATAAAAAATGATGGATGTGCATTCAACAAATAGAGGTGTAACTTCTTGAACAAAAATGAAAACTAAAAAAAAAGAAAAGAAAACGTGGTAGGTGTGGGTAGGCGACCCTGAGAGACTCGTGGTAGGTGAGAGTTCCAGTTGAATAATTAGAGAGAGAGAGAGAGAGAGAGGCGGAGGCTGTTGTCAATGGGGAAGATGTACGAGGTGGTGATGGAGGAGATAACGGCGTTCACAGGGCTATCACCGACGGCGTTTTTCACAATCGCTGTCATGATGGTCATCGTTTACAGATACGTTTCCGGAATGTTTGTGTCTCCCGAAGATTACAACAAGCCACCGGTGCTGAACTCGGAGTTGGTGAACAAGTATTTCAATCCTACCACACCAAGCAGCTCAGTCCAAGCCGTCGTTGGAGATATGACGGAGGAAGAACTTAGAGCATATAATGGCTCTGACCCCAATAAGCCCCTTCTGGTTGCCATCAAATCTCAAATCTACGACGTCTCCTCCTCAAGGTATACTACTAGCTATCTAGTTGCTCAATAGTTCATCTTCTTTATACCCGGAACGAAATGTGATCGGTTGGAATTATTGGAGCAGGAACTTGTACGGTCCAGGTGGGCCGTACGCCATGTTTGCTGGAAGGGATGCAAGCAGAGCCTTGGCTCTTCTGTCTTTCAAACCCCAAGACATAAACGGAAACCTCCAAGGCCTCGGTGACGACGAGCTTCAGATATTGCAGGACTGGGAGGATAAATTCGTTGACAAATATGTCAAGCTTGGGAACCTGATTGATTCTCATCCTCCCTCACAACCAACACAATCTTCTTGATGCTGTTATTGTTCTGATATTCTGATTTCCTTGTTCGATATATGTGTAATAATTATCAACTATTTGAGGGCAATGAGCCTAACCACTATCCAAAAAATGAGTCTAACTACTAGAGCATAGAGGTGAGCTTATTAATAACCATGTACATTACATCTTTGTTGCTGTTTGCACACAAAGCTTCCAAAAACTGGAGTCTATGTGCCAACAATAGCCCTACCACAAACTGGAGTCATTTCCAAAAAATAAGGCTCTTGTACGGATCAGTGTTTCACAAATGCCAAGCTATTACGTTCTAACAATGTTCTTTCATTCTCCAAACATTCAAAAACCCCAAACGTTCAAAAAGCTGTCATCTTCATGATGCATTCTTTCTAGTATTGACTCTTATCATTCCTCATTTCCATATCCAATTCTATTAATCCCTCTAGACAGTTATCCCCAAGATTCTGCAAATGTGCTATTGTTTCAGTGTTTGCATCACCATGGTGAAAACCTTGTGAATCTGTTGATATCATCACATTCTCCGATCTCCAAACATTCTCCTTCTTGGAGTCATTCTCTTTTTAGGTGCCATATCTGGAGAATATACAACTATTAATCAGTCATTCACAGTAGAGAAAGCCAATGTACAATCACAAAATAAATTCTCAAATATCATCATAAAAAGACGGTTAAATACCAGACCAAATGAACCAGACGACCAAAGAACACGTAGTGAATCTTCATTTTGACTCTGGAAATGTATTACATATTTGATGGCAAGAAAATTTGAAGCAACACTCCAAGTAGAAGAATCTGCTAAACTAAATTAAATTAAATTTTCCAAAGTCCAGAGGAATATAGCGTGTAAAGATGTAAATGTAGAAGTGGAAATGGAATAAAATAGTTGAAAATGAACAAAGCAATTATTTCTATAAATCACTAACGGAAACCTCTATGCTACAGTATAGGATATATGAAGAAACATCTTCTGTCAAGAATCATATGAAAGCTGAAAAAAAACAGGTCAAAAGAGCAAATAGATGAAACCATCCAATTGACTCTTTATTATAAGTTAAGGTAAAAGTATGGTTCTGGTCACTGCAATGAAAATTTTTTAGGTAAACTACACATGCCAGATCATACATGCATTTTCCAAATCATGTACTGTTCCTCCATACTTGCATCAACTAACAATAGTTTTACCGTTTGTAGAATTTTTTGCAAGTTTTAGTGAGAGAAATCAAACAACAAACAAACTTCAAATACTGGCATTCATTTAACAAAGTTAAAATCAACTTGGCATTTACTCTAGCTTAGAACAGTCTCCTTAAAGGAAAAGAAAACCATCATCAAACTCACAAATAAAGAATGAATCTAACTCTCTTATGACAATAATAATCAAAGTATGAATCTAAGCTCTATTTTCTCTATGAATCAAGAACACCTCTTTGCAGCTCCAGATGATTGAGAAACCTAATCTAATGGAGAAGGATCCTAATCAATTTTAGGAAATAATATATATAGCTGATTTGAGGTCTCCTGATAGATTAGCTTGGACAAAAACGTAGCATAGATTAGATTGGACAAAAACGTAGCAAATATGCTAGCAGCATGCAATGCACGAGGTTCTCTTCACATATTGCTTCCAGAAAAAGTGAACTTTTCTTGGAGTTTCGATCTTCAATCTTTATGAATTTATCTAACACTTTGTTTCAGCTGAAAGACATATGATAGATCCTTCAACTTTTCCTATCAATCTATATGCTCAGAATTTATAAAGTGTTATTCTTAAATACCTGAATCGGATGCTTACATCGAAGTTGAAATAGCAGAGCAACGTTAGCCTCTCAGTAAACATGAAAAAGAGGAAAACTGGGTTGTTTCTTCAAAAAGAAAACTGAACTAAGAACAAAAGACCCATTATTGTACTATAACCTTTAAACACAGAAAGGAGAGCAAAGCACCAAAAATGAAATCACCAAATCAAGCAAAACAACTTGAAGCAGCATAATACCATTACAATCTCAATTCAAGGTTGTAAAAACAGCAATTAGTTGACTACTTTCTTGTTAGTTTATTCATGAGGTAAATTCTTTCAATTTATTTACCAAGGTTGCTGTACTGGCTCTACTTGTGTGGACAAGTGGGTAATGTATATGTAGATTGATCAAGAAGAAGTACTGTGATACATCATACATAAGTTAACAAGCTGAGAAATGAAGCCATTAAGTATCATTATCTTTCATCATGAACAAGATACATTACTCATAAAAGAAGAAAAGAAAAATCTACAGACTGGACACAAAAGACAAAATGAATCAAATGTGAGAAGATAATACAGATGATTTCTCAGTAAAATACTCTGTCTTCATAACTAATAAGAACTCGATAACTTTTATGTGTACATATATGTATTGATCTGACCTAGACGAAGTACAAACCAGAAACGCAATGAGCACTCTCCTAAAGCTTTCCTTTTTGTGCTTTGGCTTTTTCGACAGATTCCATTGCTTCTTCAAATGATTTCTGAATGCAAATGAAAATCTTGTCAGTGACAGAATGTTTATTCTACCCCTGGCATGACGCATTCTTCAACCAAATGAAGGTAATGAGACATAAAAGAGTGTTAGGAGGCGGAGGATCGGAAATTGTAGTCGGCGCGCTTGCGATCGTCGATGAGGACCTGGTAGGCTTCGGAGGCCTGTTTGAAACATAGGGTGGCGGAGTCCTTGACGGCCTTAAAAGAGTGGGAATGCTTGTCTGGGTGTAGCTTCACCGCCAAGGCTTCTTTGATTTCTTGTCAATCCCAACACCGAGTAGTGATCACCCATTCTTCTTCTTCCTTCCTTCAATACTGATTCATCATCCCAACGTTTCTTCAAATCCCACAGCTCTCAATTTATTCATCGTGGCCGCTTCCTCCCTCTCCCCCTTTTCTTACCTTTCTTATAGCCTCCATAATCCGTTACACAAACATTCCACGAGTAGTTTTATTCACACGACTCCTTAAATTTTTGATTAGGTAAAAAGTAAGACAGCATATTAAAAAACACTTATTACATTCAAGAGTCAAAATAAAAAATAGAGGAAATGTTTATTTGTTACAAAAACTTAGCACCTTACTTCACATTTTAATATTTTTTTTTAAAATGACAATTTAAACTTTTTATAAAATGTCTATTATGTCTAAACTCTTATGATACTCTTAAGAATCTACATTATTTAAGTATCGTTATACCCTCACTCATTAAACATGTTTAAAAGAGAAGGCTTGGTCCGACTCCGGTCATTGGCCGGTGCCTCCCGTCGCAGGCCTGAACCCTAAACCACATTTATATCACTAATTCCAAATTTTACTACCCTTTAGTGAACTTCCACTGAACACCAAACTACATTTAGATCACCAAATCCAAATTTTACTACCCCCAAGTGAACTTCTGCTGAACCCCAAACCACATTTATATCACCAAACCACATTTCTTCACCAAAGCCACATTTAAATCAACTTGGTATTTACTCTAGCTTAGAACAGTCTCCTTAAAGGAAAAGAAAACCACCATCAAACTCACAAATAAAGAATGAATCTAACTCTCTTATGACAATAATAATCAAAGTATGAATCTAAGCTCTATTTTCTCTATGAATCAAGAACACCTCTTTGCAGCTCCAGATGATTGAGAAACCTAATCTAATGGAGAAGGATCCTAATCAATTTTAGGAAATAATATATATAGCTGATTTGAGGTCTCCTGATAGATTAGCTTGGACAAAAACGTAGCATAGATTAGATTGGACAAAAACGTAGCAAATATGCTAGCAGCATGCAATGCACGAGGTTGAAATAGCAGAGCAACGTTAGCCTCTCAGTAAACATGAAAAAGAGGAAAAATGGGATTATTTCTTCAAAGAAAACTGAACTAAGAACAAAAGACCCATTATTGTACTATAACCTTTAAAGACAGAAGGAGAGCAAAGCAACAAAAATGAAATCACCAAATCAAGCAAAACAACTTGAAGCAGCATAATGCCATTACAATGTTGAGATTCAAGGTTGTAAAAACAGCAATTAGTTGACTGCTTTCTTGTTAGTTTATTCATGAGGTAAATTCTTTCAATTTATTTACCAATGTTACTGTACTGGCTCTACTTGTGTGGACAAGTGGGTAATGTATATGTAGATTGATCAAGAAGAAGTACTGTGATACATCATACATAAGTTAACAAGCTGAGAAATGAAGCCATTAAGTATCATTATCTTTCATCATGAACAAGATACATTACTCATAAAAGAAAAGAAAAATCTACAGACTGGACACAAAAGACAAAATGAATCAAATGTGAGAAGGTAATACAGATGATTTCTCAGTAAAATACTCTGTCTTCATAACTAATAAGAACTCGATAACTTTTATGTGTACATATATGTATTGATCTGACCTAGACGAAGTACAAACCAGAAACACAATGAGCACTCTCCTAAAGCTTTCCTTTTTGTGCTTCAGCTTTTTCGACAGATTCCATTGCTTCTTCAAATGATTTCTGAATGATAGAACCAACCAATATCTCGAACAAAAACAAGATATATATAACAGTATAATCGAATCGAAACCAACAACAAACAAAAACAACAATGAAATCGAGATTGAAAACACTAACTTGATTCAGATAGAGGCCTGCTTTGCAGTGACCTAAGACAGAAATTCGTCCCCACTTGTGCTGTAGTTTTGGACGTCTATCTTGTGGATACAACTATCTGGTACAAGTTCTTGCACAAGAACTTGTCCCTGGCGAATTTACTTTGTGTTTCAGAGAAGTCGATTTTGGGGAGGAAGAAGAAGAGACGAATTTGCGATGGAAAGCAACGACCACAGTGTCGTCTTTATATAAAGTCAAATTCGAACAGGTAAAACTGTTCAAAAGGTTGTAACTGTTACCAACAGTTATTACCTTTGGTTTTATCCGAAAATAATAAAAATTAATAAAATTATTAATTCAAAAATTATAATCAGATTTAATTTTTCCATCTATGACTTTATATAAATATATATTTAGATATATATCATTTTCTATTGGAAATTCAATAGAAAGCCCATCAAGCCCACTCTAGGCTATTCCACCCATTCACTTGCTCACATGGGTGTTTGTCTATAAACAACCAAGCAAGTAGCTCTTCTTCAATGTGGGATAGAATCTCACACTAAGTTCCAACAATACCCCACATTTTCTATTCAAACTCTAACAATACCCCACATTTGAATAGAAAATAAGATAATGAGGAACTTATCGATTTTCCAGAAACTAGATATGAAATGCATCGGAAAAGGTGTCTTTTGGACTTGAACCTTTCGTAGTGAATACTTATCGGATCTACTTTGTGAAATAGTGAACTTAAGTCTTGAACTATTCACGTTTTGTAGTAAATCGAGACAATAAATATCACACATATCATATCTATACACATTTCAATTCTTACGGTTGTGTTCATTTTGGTCCTGAACAACTCCTTACTTCATGAGAATTTTAGAGAACTTAGCCATCTCGGTTCCCAAAGATGCGACCCCACATCAATCTCATATAGGTAATGCCAATTAAGAATAGTCCGTACTATCCCACCTTAATTAAAGTCTATTAGCATTATTAAGAATAATGTAATATTCATCCCTTATACGTCAACGGAATAACACACTTAAATTGCATCATAGGAATGAACATATGTGTGTTTATGCTTCTTGAGTCTTCCCCAACTAGTTTGCCTATTGAACCTAGACCATGGGATCTCCAATGTTGCTAGGTTAGGTTTCCGCCAAGTAATGACTCATTATATTGGCTTTAAGCCCATTCCCCTCGATGTAAATACGACTTGCTCTCTATTAAGGCCTTTTGTCAAAGGATCCGCTATATTTTCCTTTGATTTTACATAGTCAATGGAAATAATTCCATTCTTGAGCAAGTCTCGTATTGTCTTGTGACGTCGTCTTATATGCCTCGATTTGCCATTGTAGATTTGGTTCTTTGCTCTTGTAAGAGCAGCCATACTATCACAATGAATGCAAATGGCCGTAACAGACTTTGGCCACAACGGAATACCCTCTAGGAAGTTTTTGAGCCATTCCGCCTCTTCGGCAGCTTTGTCCAAGGCTACAAACTCGGCTTCCATAGTCGAACGTGTATTCACGGTTTGCTTCGATGATTTCCAGGAAACGGCTGCCCCTCCAAGTGTAAATACATAACCACTTGTAGACCTACTTTCAGAATGATTGGAAATCCAATTAGCATCACAATATCCTTCTAACACGGGAGGATATTTTGTGTAATGCAACCCATAGTTTATTGTATGCTTTAGGTACCTTAAGACTCTTATCAAAGCAATCCAATGTTCATTACCCGGACTGTGTGAATATCTACTTAGTCTACTCAAACTATAAGCCAAATCCGGTCTTGTACAATTCATTATGTACATCAAGCTTCCAAGAACTTGGGTGTATTCCAATTGAGACACACTATCACCTTGATTCTTCTTAAGGTGAGTAGAAGGATCAAATGGGGTAACGACCGGTTTGTCATCATAGTGTCCAAATTTCCTAAGGACCTTTTCTACGTAATGAGATTGTGTAAGTATGTAACCATCCGAATTCCTTTGAACTCGAATACCAAGAATTATATCAGCAATTCCCATATCTTTCATATCGAAATTCGAATGTAACATCTTCTTGGTTTGATTAATAACATCCTTACTAGTTCCCATTATAAGCATATCATCGACATATAAGCATACAATGACATATGCGTCCTTACATTCTTTCACGTAGACACATTTGTCACATTCATTAATTTTGAATCCATTTGATAATAATGTGTTATCAAATTTCTCATGCCATTGCTTTGGAGCTTGTTTAAGTCCATAAAGAGACTTAACCAATTTGCAAACTTTTCTTTCTTGACCTTTAACAACAAACCCTTCGGGTTGTTCCATGTAGATTTCTTCATCCAATTCACCATTTAGAAATGCGGTTTTCACATCCATTTGGTGTATTTCCAAATTGTGAACAGCCGCTATAGCAATTAGCGTTCTAATGGACGTAATTCTTGTTACCGGCGAATAGGTATCAAAGAAATCTATGCCTTCCTTTTGACGATAACCTTTGGCTACTATACGAGCTTTGTATTTTTCTATAGTACCATCCGGTCTCAATTTCCTTTTGAATATCCATTTATGCCCAATTGGTTTATGACCTTGTGGTAAATCAACCAATTGCCATGTATTATTTTGCATAATGGATTCTACTTCACTTTAGATAGCCTCCTTCCAATAAGGTGCTTCGGATGATTCCATGGCAGCCTTGTATGTTTGAGGTTCTCCTTCAAGCATGAAGGTCATAAAGTCATTTCCAAAATCTTTGGCTATTTTTCCACGTTTACTTCTTCTTGGTTCAGCATTTTCTTGTTGAACGGAAGAAGGATTTCCATCCTTTGAAGTATCTTTATTTGATTCACCTTGTGTGGAAACATCGGCATATGTTCTTTTCTTTGGATTAGTTTTCTCCTTATAAGGAAAAATATCCTCAAAGAATTCCGCCTCGGCAGATTCCATAATTGTATTCTTATTTATATCCTCAACTTCCGAGTTATAAACTAAGAACTTATAGGCTGCACTATTCTTGGCAGGGCCTATATATATGCAATCTATAGTTTTAGGTCCAAGTTTAACTCTCTTAGGAAGAGGAACTTGAACTTTTGCAAGACAACCCCACACTTTGATCGTTTTGTAAGTAGGCAAACGTCCTTTCCATAACTCATAAGGAGATTGATTACTTGACTTATGAGGAATTCTATTTAATATATCATTTGATGCAACTAAGGCTTCACCCCATAAACTAGGTGGAGCACCCGAACTATTTAACATTGAATTTATCATATTCTTCAATGTTCTATTCTTTCGTTCGGCGACTCCATTTTGTTGTGGAGTATATGGGGCTGTAGTTTGATGCACAATACCATGAGAAGAACAAAATTCAGCAAATTCGTTAGATTGGTATTCACCACCTCTATCGGACCTTAGAATTTTTATTCTTTTCTCAAGTTGATTCTCAACTTCAGCTTTATATGCTTTAAACATATCTAAAGCTTCATCCTTAGTATGTAGTAAATATACATAGCAATACTTACTACAATCATCAATGAATGTTATATAATAGTTCTTTCCTCCACGACTTGGAGTTGCTTGAAAGTGTTGGGGTAGAAATTGAGGAACCAGGAGCTTGCCGGTGTTGGGCTTGAGGATCCGATCTTCCCCCCTTAGGGTTACGAGACTAGGCCCAAAGTCCCTCCTAAGATGGACTTTGTTGTGATGGAGAAAGGGCTCCAAGCGTGTAGCATGTAAATATCAATATCAAAGAAGGACTTAGTAGTATGCTTGGTGTGAGAGCTAGGATTTTAGAAGTGTAACGAATGCATGCTCATCGCGTGAAAGGGTCTAATACGGGTGAGGAATGGTAGATTGAGGTGGATGATGGTGCTTGGGAGCTTTGAATGGTGTTTTGAAAAAAAAGTGAATACGGTGGTGGTGGCTTAGAGCTGGTTAGGCATTAGGGGTTTGGAAATGGTTTTGCGTGTAGGTCTTGCGGAGCATGAATGGGTGTCCCTTCAAGTCTACCCTAGCACCCTTTATATAGAACTGTAGATGAAGGCCTGAGGTCTGTAATGGTAACCCGTGACCTCCCATTTTAGCAAGGGTCAGGGTTCTCCTTCTTGGTGCCATCGTTTGGATTATCAAACCAAAAGGTAAAGACAAGGTAGTGTTTCAGGACCCCTGTCATGGATAGCTTAAGGCCAATTGTCTCGATCTCTTAACAAGCTATTCTAGGCTAAAGGTTTCCAACCAAGTATGGCCTCGGGGTGGGCTTAAGCTTATAAGGTGAAAGCTTACGGAAGCAGGGGTCAGGTCTGGGATGGCTCGTGAACAGATGAGATGTCCGTTACACGCCTGTGCGCGGGAAACTCAAATTCAAGCTAGTCCTCCACTCCCAAGACGCTTTGGACACTTTGACATTTGGCATCCAGGCCTCCTAAGATCCTGTATCCTTCCACACCACAACCCACTAGTAAGCCCCATTTGGCCTAGTGGTCTTGGGTCCTGGCCGCGTGGCATGTCGTGATAGATGGGTTAAGACACGCCATCACAACGCTCGTGCATGGCTTTGCTTGGGCATGTGTTGGCGTGTGCATGGAGTGAACAGGCATGTGGTGGTTGAACTGTGTCCATAAGGGACCATATGCCTAAGGAGTATACTTGGGCATGAGTGCATGGGTTCATGGCTTGACTCTCGAATGGGCTATATCCACGAGAGACCGTGTTAAGAGTGAAGAGAGGTGTGCTTGGGCGTGAATGGATGGCCTGGTGGCTTGACTCCCAAATAGGCACGTAACTTTTTCTTTTTTTTTTACTTGGGGGGCCTGGCCTGTAGGCATGGCTTGGCATGACATGCATGGCTTGCCCCTTAAGGGCCCTTGTCCTTTAGGTGTTTAGGGACCTTACATGACATTAAGGCCCAATGTTCTCTTTAAAAGATCAATTTACGCTTTTAGGTACTAACATTAGCCCCCTTGGTTATGTTGCTCGTGTAGACGGCGAGCAACATAATCAACACTCAGCCTAAATCAACCTCGCTAAAGGGTTGCTCTTGATTACAACGTGACTCCCGGACAGCATAGCATGTACTCCAGAACCTACGCGTGGAAGGTCACGGTGCTTGATCATGTGTACGTGGGTTGTCTAATCGTGGGAGTTAACAAAGCAATGTATTACAAGAGTGTAAGGTGCAATTAGAATAAGAGCATGCAACGTTAAGAAAGTCGTTTAGTCCGAAATAAAGGAACGGAGTACTTCACGCAACTGACTCAAAACGATGGCTTGTGAAGTAATTTGAAAAGAGTGGGAACAAGTCACAGGGACTTAAGGTGTAGTTTGATAGATAAACGTAAGCCGCAGAGGTAATCATAGGGATTTAGGATGCTATTAGTGAAAAACATGTGAGGCGTGAGGTGAGCATAGGGATAAAACATGTAATTTCTAGAACTAGGGCATGTGATAGTCTTATGGACTTAAGGTGCAATTTTTAAAGAAAATGCATCATATACTGGTTGGTCATCCAAGGGTGCGATTCTGGAAGGGTACAAGTGACCGCAAAGGTCGAAAGTGCAATTCAGGTAATCTAATCTATAAACATGGCCATAAGCCCTTTTGACGCAATTTTAAAGAATACAAGCCATGATCATGGAAGCTCACGCGTAATTTTGAGAAAAATATGAGTCGTGAACATGAGCCTTGAGATGTGATGCATAGATATGGCTTAAGGCCCTTGAGATGTAATTTAACAGGAATGTGAAGTTGTGAACTATGAATGTGAACATGAGTCCTTCAAGATGTAAATTCATGGAAAGATGTGACACAAGCACAGGGAGACTCTTGAGATGTACCTCTCGAAAAACAGGGTCCTCGATAGAAAGCTGACGATGCAAGGTTGCGGGTATAATAACGTTAGCATTTTTTGCAGGTCTTTGGTTCGGACTTGATCGACTGGATAAACTTTTCTGTGTTTGTGAATGCATGGAACTGGAGTTCCCATGAAATTGGGCTGGCAAATGGAGAAGGAGGTCTGTCCCGAGCATGGCGTTGTGCAGATTCTTTAGTGGAGAAGTTTGTTTCAGATAAAGTTAGCTCCATGGAGACTCTAATTACCTCTCCTTGGGTTGATCTTCCAATTCTGATACAATTAGTTACAGAATCATTGGCATGGCATGGTCTTGTTATTCAATCTTGCATTCGTTCATCTTTTCCATCGGGAAAGAAGAAGAAAGCTGGATTTGCAGATCAATCCTGTGTATCTCATATCCGTGGTTCAGTCGTGTCTTTATGCAATACATTAGAAAAGGTTAGGAAATGGTTAAAAGAACAGATCAACAGGCCAGAGGATGAAAATTTGGAGACCTTACTTTCCTCTTTGCAGAAGAAAGAACAGATGGAGGGATTAGAAAGAAACTTAGTCTTCCTGTGGTACGGGCTAGAGATGCAACTTCAAAGAAAGTAAGTATCCTTCCAAATGCAGTCGTGGCGTGTAGCACGCATGTTGCATGATAGGATGCATACCTAATTACTCCATAACATGCACGCTAGCTGTGATTATGGTCATATTTTCATTGCATGGGAGAGAGATGAAGGGCATGGTTTATCCTAATGCATGTATTAGTATTAGAGTGCATGACTTAATTATGTGCATATGCATGTATCAAAGTAGCTCCCCCTTGTTGTACTCCACACGTTTCTTTACCTCCCTTTTTTTCTTCTTGTTTTTTCTTTTTGTGAAACAAGTCCCAATGCTTGACTGACAAAACAATTGCCATAAGTACATGCATAACCCCATAATAATGATATTATAATGAACCCAAGCTAAGTCTGACCATTGCCCATATTCACACGTCTCCATCCTCTCCTTTTCTCTCTTCTGTCTTTCTCTTCACTGATCTTTTCTGAGTTCGCAGACCTCCATTTTTAGGAGTTTGTAGAAGAGAAAGATGCATCAAAAGCTTCATTTGCAACTTTCATAAGGTAACGGTTGTTTCCCACAATTGTAATCCTTCATCTCTACTCTTTACTGATACCTTGGCTGAATCAGAAGTTTGGAGGGTGAAGGCATCAATCGTCAAGACTACATCATCAAGGCAAGTGCCGGTGGATCTTCAGAGTGAGTATCCTTCATTGATCTCTTTTCCTCCCTTTTTTTTGGAAAAAATGACATTTCTGCTGATGATGAAAGCCTCTGTCAGAGCTAATTGGAATATTCATGATCGTGTAGTATAATCACGATCCATATGGTGTCAGATTGATAATGGTTTTAGCATGTGTGTATATCAGCATGATGAAGTGGTATAGAAACATTTGAATTAGGCGTGAGGAAAGCGATGTCTTGTCTGTGCATGGATTTGTTTTAATCTACAACATGGGTGCTTGAGATATGGATTTCGTATTAATATATGGCACCGCCTCTTTCTTCTGTTTTTTTTTTTGTAGGTTGAGACTCAATTCTTTTCATTCTCATGGACCCTGAATCTGTCGGGGGTATTCCACTTTCCATGGTGGACATAGGCTTCTCTGTAAATGATGGACTAACTGGGGACGGGCTGCGTATTCCAAAATTCCATGACATTGCTGGCGACCAGCAATTGGTTATTGATGAAGAGAGTCCATCGTTGCCTATAAGTCCCGGTTCGATATCCAGGCTCAATATTGAGAAAGGTGAGCATCCTGCCCTGACAATATCATTCAAGTATCTTTCCGGGGTCGTCAATGACCATTTCAATTGGGTGAACCATGAGTTGGAGTCTTCAGAAACTCGACGCATTTTGGACAAGGCCAAAATCCTTCCTGCAGTCCTTCTTTCAAGCTTATGCAATGTGAATAAGGAGCTGACTTTGCTTCGGCATCTTGTGAGGCGATGGAGTAGAGAGACACACACATTTGTATGCTCATGGGGTGAGTTCACTCCCACATTAGAGGATGTAGCTAACATCACCGGGCTGCCCATCACGGGTGGTGTTGATCCATCTAATATCCGAATAGGCATGGAAGATGTGGACAAGCTAAATGATTTGAAAGAAGTCAGAGACCGTTTTGCTGTGTGGGTGAAGCATTTCTGGGGGGGTATCAAAGAAGATGGTGATCGGAGGATTTTCAAGAAAGGACCTGGCTACGATTCGGGCTGTAGAATGGAGGCCTTATTGAGCTTATGGTTGAGTAAATTTGTGTTTTCAGATGGGAGGGATATGATTCAAGAGAGGGTTTTCCCTTTGGCTTTACTTTTGTCTAAAGGTGAGGCTTTTCCTTTAGCACCCATGTTCCTTGGGCACTTATATCAATCACTTGACTCAATAGCCACCCAAGAGAAAGAGGGGACTGGTGACAAAACAATTGAGTCATATGTAAGCACAGTTTTTCTTCAGATGTTCATATGGGAGAGATTGAAGAACCTGCCAATAAAACCTACTCCCCTTGCTCTATTCAGAAAGAAGGAATTAATTGACTTCAAGCCTGATGATCTCCCCTTGATGTACCGTTGGTTTAAGAGGACGTCACCCCTGAGTGCCCGTGTTTTCCTTGATAGCTTGGATGATGAGGAAAAATTCAAGTTTCGCCCATATGTTGATTTGGCAAGTGGGGTTCCCTTGAAGCTCTTGAGTGATGGGTGCGCAGATCCTAATGGTATCAATGTTGAACTAGTGAAAAAATGTCATGGTGATGCTTTACTAGACGCATATTTGGTGGTTAGGCGTGGCTTGTTGCCCACTCTTGGCGAGAAATCTAAGATTTCCTTCATATCATATTCTCCTCATCGAGTAAGGCGTCAATTCGGCTTAGATCAAGGGATTCCTTGTTGTGTAGAGCAAAGTGAGGAATGTGGCATGCCTAATGACTTATTCTATGGAAAGTTGGAAGCTTTGGATGAGGGTGCCTCTGTGATGTTGGCAGGCAGGGAAAGAGTAGGGCACACATCAAGGGTCTTTTATAATTATTGGCTTGAGGTCTTAAACGGCTTTAGGAAATATGTCCAGCGTGGCACTTGTGATTCGAGATTTTTACCCACTGGGCCAAGTAGTGATGGGGATCACATAGCCGAGGGTACATTGGAATCAGGCAGAGTAGATGATGGAAGCACTACAACTAAGAAGAGGAAAATAAGTTCCGGAGCCGCGGATGGCACTCCCACAAAGAGAAAAGCTGAGATGCGTGAGCCTGGAAGAGCCGAAACGTCTAAAGTTGACAAGTCCAACTTGGTTGCGCCAGAGAGAAGAACCCTTCGTCCGCGAGAACTTCAAAAAGTTACGTGTTCAAGCGGGGATGAAGATCTTGTTAGTGAGGATGTTTTGCCTACGCACGGCTCTACCAATACTTCCGATGAAGAACCTTCCGAGGAAGAAAAGGTTTGTGTAGGCTTGTCTCGCATATATATATATATATATATATATATATATGTATGTATGGTGATCATTGTATCTATGCTTGTACAATTGCATGTGTGCTTGTATATAATTGGTGATTATTGTATGTACATAGGCAAATGAGCATGAGCATGTTGGTGGCCAATCTGTTCAGACCATGCAGGCGCATGGAGAGAAGGTATGGCCTCGTTGCTAAACCCTCTTTTTTTTTAGTCTATACTGCACCATGCATGTATACAACATTCCCTCCAGGGAATTTTTTTGGTCTAAGTATATATTTGTGCAGGGAGGTAAAATGAATGAGCATGTCATTTCTCCTCTTCAGCATGTTGTTGCCCCGTTAGAAAGTATGAAGGTAGGCATGTTACTCTAATTATTCTTTTCTCATGACACATATCATATGTAAGGTATGACTAAATTTTTTTTTTTGCTTATAGGGGAGGGAATTTGCTATGGTAGGCTCAAGCTCCATTGGCATCCCAAAGACTCAGCTATTTGTATCTCCTATACCTTCGCAACACACGCCACAGTTTCTGGCAAAGACAATTGAAGCAGTTCCACCAGGCATCAGAGACTTTGTTCATTGGAGTGCTCAATTTGAAAGTGGGGTAAGAAAGCTTGACAACATAGAGCAGCTTTATCCTTCTACTTACTCTACTGAACGTCGAATGCCTTTCCGTGGAATGTATGTGTGTCCTGAAGTCATTGCTCTTTTGACCGTATTTTTTGAAAAATATGGAGACATGAGTCAACTTGATTGCTTCAAGCACTGCATGTGTGATACCAAGAGTATGATATTTGAAAGGCTTGGGCTTGTTCTTTATAGCATGGACAAGACACTCATGTCCAACCTAGTGTTGGATGGTATTTTGGGATGGCGTGATGTGGTGCGTGACCTTATGGGTCTTAATGTTCCAATAGGGTTCCTTATTAGGCACCTTCAGAAGCTTCTTCGTATCTGCTATTTCTTACAATCCAGGTTGCCTGAAGAGACCCTTCGTCAAATGGGGACAATTAGGAGTCTTGAGGAATCTGCTGAGAACGTTTACAAGAAGATACACACGGAACAAAAGAAGCTGCGTGATCTCTTGTCTCGTGATCCGAATTTTCCCTCGGATTATTCTGAGTATATAGTTGAGTGCACATCTGGCCTTGGAAACACTAGCCTCCTTGGTTTGCTTGACCATAGGCCTTGAACAAGTGTGTGCTTTGAGTAATGGGGCTTGTGATCTTAGGGTAGGCCTAAGACTTCCTATTTTGCTATTTTGACTTGTAGCTTGATTTTGTCACTTGGACTCGTACCTTGATATGATGCTTGGCATGTAAGTCGGTATTACAACTTGCTCCTCTTTTTTTTTTAATATATGTTGCATGTGCATCGCTTGATGGCTTATGTTTGGGATCCCATCGTTATTATCATCTATGTCAGCCCCCTTGGTTATGTGAACTAAAGTTAGATCACATAATCAAAAGAATTGTGTGGGCATAAAAACGAATGGTTGTTTGATAAGGGAAAGATGAGATTCAAAAGGAAAGGTACTCTTTTGAAGTTGGATGCTAACATTGTAGGAGCATTATGCTTCCCCGGTTGGTTACACTATTGCGTACAAAAGGTGTGGAAGCTCGAACAAAAGTGCAGATGATGCGAAAGCTTGAACAAATTGAACAAAAGTACAAAAGGCTCCAAAAAAAAAAGATTTGCTAAGAGTGATAGAGCTTGAGCCATTTGCCGTTGATGGGACCCATTAGTGTGCCATCATGTGAGACGAGCATGTAATAACCGCTTTGATAAGCTTCCTTCACAATGAAAGGGCCTTCCCATGATGGGGAGAATTTGGAGGGTGCTGAGACTTGCCTTCTCACATGGTCCACAACTCTGAGGACAAGGTCCCCTTTCTCAAATTGTCGAGGCTTGACTGTTTTGTTGTATGCTTGGGCGACCCTCTTGTGATAGAGTGCAGTCCTCCTTTCAGCTTCGATTCTTTTTTCCTCAACTCCTTCTAAGTCCGCCCATCTCCAGTCTGCACAAGAGCTAGCATCCCATTCGATGTCATTAACAACAACAACTCTAGCAGTAGGGACGGCTATCTCGGCAGGGGAAATGGCCTCAGACCCATACACGAGCGAGTACGGGGAAAAGCCTGTAGTACTTCGAGGCGAGGTGCGATAAGCCCAAAGAGTGTCACAGAGATGATCGCTCCAGCCCCCAGAATATTCATACACCATCTTGCTCAAAATCCTCAAAAGTGTCTTGTTTGTTGCCTCAGCTTGACCGTTTCCTTGAGGGTAATATGGGGTTGAGCGTCGGTGCTTGATTCCATAATCGCTGAGGGTGTCACTAACTTGCTTGTTGACAAACGGGGTCCCGTTATCAGTGACTATCTTGTATGGGATTCCAAACCTGCAGATGATGTACTTTTTGATGAAATTTGCAACCACTGCTCCAGTAGCTTTTCGAAGAGGGACTGCTTCTACCCACTTCGTAAATGATTCTGTCCCGACCAAAATCCACACGTATCCATGAGACCCTGGGTGGATCATGCCAATTAAATCTAACCACCAAGTATGAAAAGGCCATGGTGTGTTTATGTCTTGAAGCAATGTGTGCGGCTTGTGGTTAAGGTTTCCATGAACCTGGCATGTGCGACACCTTTTGACTGTAGCTTTTGCATCCTCCTGCATGGTTGGCCAATAATAACCCATGTTGAGCAGCAATCTGTATAGCTTTCTCCTTCCTTGATGTTCTCCACAGTCACCTGCATGTACTTCTTGCAGGACTTTATGGGCTTCTCCTGGTCCCAAGCATGTTAGGGGCTCCCCATTGTACCCCCTTTTGAATAACTTTTCTCCATCCAAAAAGTACCTTTTTGCTACCCTCTTGAGTCGATGTGCCTCCTTGGCATTAGCTGGTAACTTTTCCTCCATTAAGTACAACAAGTATGGAGTGCGCCAATCTTCTGACACCGAGAGAGTGAATACTTCCTCTAAAGATGACACTTTAGAGCAACGGGGGCATGTGGCTTGTAACTGGGCAGCTTGTACCTTCATGTCAGGCCAATAATATCCCTTGCGTTGCAAGCGACGGTACAAACTTATCGTCTGATCCAGCCCGCAAGTGCTATCATGCATCTCCTGTAGTTTTTCTTGTGATTCCCTCTTATTTGTGCATCTGGAGAGAATGCCACTAGGAAGCCGCTTGTATAATGTCCTAAAGAGCATCACGTATTCTCTTGAGACCTTAATGTCATTCTCGGACAATCCTTCCTTTATGCTTTGCATCCAATCGTCTTCTTCACATGGCTTTGGCGTGGCCACAACCTCAGTGGCAGGCGAGTGTCTTTGAAGCACTGAGATTCTTGGTTCTCCTTTAATGAAGGAAAGCTTTGAACCCAAGGTGGCCAGAGCATCCGCATATCTATTGGTGGCGCCGCGGGTGTGTTCCATGGTAACATGCTCGAATGACCCTATGAGACCCTCTGCAGTTGTTCTATAGGGTGCTAGAGCCGCTTCTTTTAAGGCAAAGTCTCCTTTGAGCTGACTCAAGACCAGATTTGAATCGCCAACAACCCTTAGATCCCTAACTCCCATCTGTTGGGCTGTTGATAGGCCAATGATGAGGGCCTCATATTCTGCCATGTTGTTGGTGCAAGGGAAGTTCAGTTTGAAAGATAAAGCGGTTGTTTTTCCATCTGGACTAATCAGAACTACCCCGGCTCCTCCTCCGGCATTTGTAGCCGAGCCATCAAAATGTAGAGTCCAAAGATTCTCCTGAGCTAGCATTGTGGATAATTCTGGAAGCTCACCGGGCACCTCTTTAGACAGGATGGACTCATCATCTTCAGGAAAAAGTGCCAGCATGTCAATCAAAGCCTGCCCCTTTATAGCTTTAGGGGTTATGCATGTGATGTCAAACTCAGATAATTGCAGTAACCACCGCGCCAAACGACCGGTCAACACAGGCTTAGTGAGCAGATACCGTACCAGATCAGTTTTCACCATGAGATGAAGCTTGTGTGCTTGGAAGTAATGTCGAAATCTTTGAGCAGCATAGACAAGTGCCAGGCATAGCCTTTCTGTCCTGGGATACCGGGTCTCTGCTCCTTGGAGCTGACGGCTCACAAAGCTCACTGCTTGCTCTTCACCCGAACTATCATCTTGTGCGAGCAATGCCCCCATAGCAGTAGGCGTCGAAGCAAGATAAATTTTTAAAGGAACGCCTGGCATAGGTGCTCTCATTGTTGGAAGTCGCATGAGTAATTGCTTGACCTTGTCATATGCCTCACTGCACTCATTGCTCCATACAAACTTCACATCTTGCTTTAATAAGGGGGTGAATACTCCGGTGAGGGCCGATAAACCGGGGATGAAACGCCTTATGTAAGAAAGCTTTCCCAAGAAACTTTTCAACTCCTTTTTGTTGGAAGGCGGTGGGGATGAGATTATAGCTCTGGTCTTGGCAGGATCCACATCTATCCCTCTCTGGTGCACTATAAAACCCAAGAATTTGCCTAAAGTTACACCGAAGACACACTTCTCTGGATTCATTTTCAAATTATAAAGCCTGCACCTTGTCAACACCTTTCTTAGTGTCTCCCAATGTGCACCCCTGTTTTTGGACTTTACAACCAGATCGTCCACATAGTCTTCGACTTCTTTCCCCATCATATCATGGAAGACGGCTGTCATTGCCCTCTGATAGGTGGCGCCTGCATTTTTGAGTCCAAATGGCATGACCGTGTAATAAAAGTTCCCGTAAGGAGTACGGAAAGCAGTTTTCTCTGCATCTCTAGTTGCCATCTTAATCTGATTATAGCCGCTGAAGCCATCCATGAAAGACAACAAACCTTGTCCGGATGTGGAGTCTATCAAGACATCCATGTTTGGCAATGGGAACTCATCTTTCGGACAAGCCTTGTTGAGATCTCTGAAGTCGACACAAATCCGCATCTGACCATTCTTCTTTTTTACCGGGACAATATTAGCCAACCATGTTGGATGCTTGATAGGCTTGATGAAACCAGAGGTTATGAGCTTCTCTACTTCCTGCTTAATTTTCTCCTCTACATCAGGGTGAAAATTCCTCTTTGGTTGAACAACAGGCTTGGATCCTGGTTGCACATTTAATGTGTGGCATACCAAACCTGGATCAAGACCAGGCATTTCTTCGTAGCTCCAGGCAAAGACATCTTGGAATTCCTTGAGTAGCTTGAGGAGGTCTTCCTTTTCTTTCGAAGTGAGACTTGCACTAATAGAGATTAACTTCTGAGTGGATGGGTCATCACTCAAGTTGACCTTTTCAAGTGGTTCAGCCACTGCTGTAGATCCATCTTGCATGCATTTTGGAGCAGGCATGACATCTTGAAGGGTACTTGGCTTCTCTGTCGTGGGGCTTCCCCCGTCTTCATTTTGAGCACACACATTCCCCACGACAGCCTCCTTTCTAGTCTTGGGGCCTTCCCACAAAGTGCGGTAGGGCCCCGCAACCCGTCATAAGTGGTATGCCACCCGACCATCTGGTAGTGCCACTTTTGAGCAGCGTGGGACTACATAGTGATCGGAAACATTGGTCTCCTCAGGCCTCCTCCTCTGGCTAAGATTCATATGGAGTGTGTCATCATCAACATCTCTGACTTCAAGCCATGATGGCAAAGGTGTACCCATGGCCCTAGCCGGGTCTTTCTCTTGAGCGAAATCGTCGTAGTACCGTGCCTCAGAGTAATGAGCCTCTTCTTGGTTGAATGGCGTCTGGTTTGCAGGGATACTGATGGGCCTAAGACCCAACCTCCCCTTGACGCACTGATGATAGGTTGAGACAATGAGCTTGTGCTTGTTGAGCCAAGGTCGCCCAAGTAAAGCATGATATGCCACTGAAGCGTCAAGGACATGGAACTTTGTAAGAGAACGAATGGGTCCCACCCTTAAATCCAGCTGAATGTACCCTATGGTGTCTTCACTTCCGTTACCAAAACCTGAAATGGTAACTGCCGATCGCGTGATCCTTGAAGTAGGAATCCGTGCGGCTTTGAGCACCGAGAGTGGTACAATATTAACTGATGACCCAGTATCAACCAAGGCTCTTCGTATCGACACATCATTAAGATGAGCTTCAAGATAAAGTGGCCTTCGATGATCTGCATAAGGGGCCACCATGTCATCATCAGTGAAAGTTACACCACTAGGGTTTTCTAGGAACGCCCTATTGCTGGCTGATTCTGCTGCGAAGCATTGAGGCCCAAATTCAGCTGAAATCCGCATGAGTGCTTCTGTTGCCACTTGCCTGGCCTGTGGCCCATATTCCAGTTGATCAAAAAGAGATTTGAATTTTGGGTTCCGTTGCAGAACCTGATTGCAAGTTGGATAAGATCGCTGCCTCTTGCTTCCATTGAGGTGAGACCTTGATACACTATCCTCTAGACCTGTAAAGGCTGCTACGGTTGCTTCCCTGTTACTCGAAGCCCCCATGTGATAGTGAACATGCTCCTCTTCCTTCCATTCCATGGGATTAGACCATGGGGTACCATAACCCTGAGGCCTGCAGTACTTATTCCAGGAAACGAGGTCAAAACCTCCCTCTTCAGGCTCCGTGACCAAGTAAGGCATTTGGCTACCCGAACGGCCTCCTTCCTCCATATCATCGTTAAGGCAAGATATGACAGCGACTGTTTCTTTCCCTGGACGCCGACGAGGCAAGGGGTCCTCATCGATAGCTTGCTTCTTGGATGGTACATTTAAAGTTCCATCCTGGATTTTCTCATTAAGGAACTTCCTTAAGAATTGACAAGCTGAAGTGGGATGCCCAACAAGCTGGTGATACCTACAGTAGCGTGGATCTGCTCTATCTTCACGGGATGGGTTCTTGTACGGACGTGGTGGTCTTATCACGCCATCGGCAAACATAGTATCCAAGATAGCATTAAGTTCCTCTTCACTGCATGGCAGAGCAGGATAGGTTTCCCTATCCTTACGTTTGTTTGAGGATCTTTCCCCAATTGCCAGTGCTTGATGAGTATCCTTTTTCTCTGACCTCCACGTCCTATTCCCGCTGACAACTTTGACAGACATGCTCGTCTTTTTTGCAGCATCTATTAAGCGTGAAAAGGTAACTATGTTTGCATTTTCAAGATACACTCTGTATTCAGGCAGCATGTTACCAACACATATCTCCACCAAGGCTTCCTCACCCTTTTCATCGTAAAAATCTAGAGCAAGATCTCTGTAACGTCTCACAAACTCCACCAAATTTTCCCCGGATCTTTGGCGCGTGTTGTTGAGCTGAGCCAAAGTGACCCTTTCTTCACGCTCAAAGTACTTTTTGCAAAACTTACTTGCCATATCCTCCCAAGTACGGATGGAACCTGGCGCCAGAGTGGTGTACCAAGTGTAGGCACGGTCTGTGAGGGTCTTTGAGAACTCACGTAGCCTGAGGTTATGATCACCTGCATGAGGTCCAAGGGCATCAATGAAACGGCTTATGTGCTCTCTTGGATTTCCCTTTCTCCCATCAAAGAGGACAAAGCTTGGTGTTTCATAGCCTTTGGGATAAGGACGATCGACTAAACTTGCTGAGTAGGGTGGCTGAGGAAGGTACTTCCAATCTTCATTAGTGCGCCGTAACTCTCTTTCTAGCATGGCAATGACATCATCTTGGGTGACAAAAGAAGTGGTCTTTTGTTCAGCTCCTGAACCCTTTTGTTCAGATTCCTTGGCTGCCGCCGACTCCTCATGAGTACCCTTGTCTCTTACATCTTGAGAGTGCTTGTCTGGCTCCTCTCCGGAGTTCTTGGCTGAGAGGGAACTCATTATCCCCTTCATGGCTTCGACTAGCTCCCTTTGGGTCTCTCCGAAGGTGTTGAAAGTACGTAAGAGATCAGCAGCCGTAATTACCGTTTCTTCCTCATGCATGTCTTCATGATGTCTGGACTCGTTTTGCCTGGAGGCAGACTCCTCCGGACGTTCTCCCCCTTCTTGACGATCTCCTCCCTCTTGCGAAGGCACAGTGCTGTTAGCCCCCCTGCTCTTCTTATTGTTGCGTGGTGGAGCCATTTGAATGAATCACAGCCTAGTCCCCAGCAGAGTCGCCAATTTATGTTGGGGTAGAAATTGAGGAACCAGGAGCTTGCCGGTGTTGGGCTTGAGGATCCGATCTTCCCCCCTTAGGGTTACGAGACTAGGCCCAAAGTCCCTCCTAAGATGGACTTTGTTGTGATGGAGAAAGGGCTCCAAGCGTGTAGCATGTAAATATCAATATCAAAGAAGGACTTAGTAGTATGCTTGGTGTGAGAGCTAGGATTTTAGAAGTGTAACGAATGCATGCTCATCGCGTGAAAGGGTCTAATACGGGTGAGGAATGGTAGATTGAGGTGGATGATGGTGCTTGGGAGCTTTGAATGGTGTTTTGAAAAAAAAGTGAATACGGTGGTGGTGGCTTAGAGCTGGTTAGGCATTAGGGGTTTGGAAATGGTTTTGCGTGTAGGTCTTGCGGAGCATGAATGGGTGTCCCTTCAAGTCTACCCTAGCACCCTTTATATAGAACTGTAGATGAAGGCCTGAGGTCTGTAATGGTAACCCGTGACCTCCCATTTTAGCAAGGGTCAGGGTTCTCCTTCTTGGTGCCATCGTTTGGATTATCAAACCAAAAGGTAAAGACAAGGTAGTGTTTCAGGACCCCTGTCATGGATAGCTTAAGGCCAATTGTCTCGATCTCTTAACAAGCTATTCTAGGCTAAAGGTTTCCAACCAAGTATGGCCTCGGGGTGGGCTTAAGCTTATAAGGTGAAAGCTTACGGAAGCAGGGGTCAGGTCTGGGATGGCTCGTGAACAGATGAGATGTCCGTTACACGCCTGTGCGCGGGAAACTCAAATTCAAGCTAGTCCTCCACTCCCAAGACGCTTTGGACACTTTGACATTTGGCATCCAGGCCTCCTAAGATCCTGTATCCTTCCACACCACAACCCACTAGTAAGCCCCATTTGGCCTAGTGGTCTTGGGTCCTGGCCGCGTGGCATGTCGTGATAGATGGGTTAAGACACGCCATCACAACGCTCGTGCATGGCTTTGCTTGGGCATGTGTTGGCGTGTGCATGGAGTGAACAGGCATGTGGTGGTTGAACTGTGTCCATAAGGGACCATATGCCTAAGGAGTATACTTGGGCATGAGTGCATGGGTTCATGGCTTGACTCTCGAATGGGCTATATCCACGAGAGACCGTGTTAAGAGTGAAGAGAGGTGTGCTTGGGCGTGAATGGATGGCCTGGTGGCTTGACTCCCAAATAGGCACGTAACTTTTTCTTTTTTTTTTACTTGGGGGGCCTGGCCTGTAGGCATGGCTTGGCATGACATGCATGGCTTGCCCCTTAAGGGCCCTTGTCCTTTAGGTGTTTAGGGACCTTACATGACATTAAGGCCCAATGTTCTCTTTAAAAGATCAATTTACGCTTTTAGGTACTAACAGAAAGTCACACAAATCGGAATGAATTAAACCAAGCACTTCATTAGATTTCTCTACAGATTTATGTGGATGGCTTGCATATTTAGATTCTACACAAACCCCACATTTCGTCATACTATTCATAGAGCATTTAGGCAGCAATCCTAAATTAACCATTCTTTGTAAAGAACGAAAATTTACATGGCCTAATCTAGAATGCCATAAGGAAGATGACTCAATCATGTACATAGAAGCTTGGCTAGTACCAGCCTTATTCTTATTAATAATAGCATCCATAATAGGTACAACATTGAGTTTAAAGAGTCCCTCACTAAGGTAACCCTTTCCAACATACATCCCACCCTTGGTGAGCACAAATTTGTCAGATTCGAACACTAGTTTGAATCCCTTGTTGCTAAGAACAGGACCCGACACTAGGTTCTTACAAATAGAAGGAACATGAAGTACATTAACAAGTACAAGTTCTTTTCCAGAAGTAAATTTCAGAATCACCTTCCCCTTGCCTTCAACTTTGGCAGTAGTAGCATTCCCCATGAACAAGGTTTCTCCATCATCTTTGATTGGTTGGTAAGAAGAAAACATCTCCCTAACAGCACACACATGCATAGTAGCACCGGTGTCAATCCACCAATCCACGGCATTAGTCACAAGATTTGCTTCAATCACTCCAAAGAATTGGTTTTGGTTTTCAGCAAGGTTTGCTTGGTTGTTGGAATTTCCAGAACCACCACCTCCGCTTTGATCCTTCTTGAAGCGACAATCTTTTGCTCTATGCCTAGGTTTGCCACACACCCAACAATTTCCAGCCTTTGGCTTCTTGAAAACCTTCTTTTGTGGAGCAAGAGCAGCAACACTAGGCACTTTGACAATACCTTTACCCTTGTTTTTCTGGAACTTGCCCTTTGATGGACTGCTTTCAACCATGTTTGCATTAGCCTCCATTGAGACCACATCAGCCCTTTCATTGTTTCGGGAGCCCTCTTCCACACGAAGTTTCAAAACCAATTGCTCAAAATTCATATCCTCAGTTAGATGTTTCAGATAAACTTTGAAATCTTTCCATGAAGGAGGTAATTTTTCAATAACAGAACCAACCAAAAAGTTAGGGTTCAGTCCCATACCTTCCTCATCTAACTCATGAACAATGACCTGGAGTTCCTCCACTTGCTTGACAACAGATTTCACATCAACCATCTTGTAGTTGAGAAACTTGCCAACCACGAATTTCTTTGAACAAGCAACTTCAGTTTTGTACTTGTTCTCCAATGATACCCACAAGTCCCTTGCACTTCCGAATTTGGAATAGATGTCATACAAGGAATCGTCCAGGGCATTGAGGATGTAATTCCTACACAAGAACTCGTTGTTGTTCCAAGACTCTACAGCCTTCTGGTTCTCAGCCCTTTGCTGTGCAGTAGGAGCACCCTCTCCTTCGCCTTCAGGTAAGGCCTGTGGAGCCTCCGAATTCAAAACATTCGCCACATGAAGAGTTGTCAGATAGAACAACATCTTCTGTTGCCAGCGTTTGAAATCCTTGCCCTTGAATTTCTCAGGCTTCTCCACATGATTGTTTTTCACACCCGATACAGATTGATCCATCTTAACAAAAAAAATTTCTGTCTTAGATTGATAGAACCAACCAATATCTCGAACAAAACCAAGATATATATAACAGTATAATCGAATCGAAACCAACAACAAACAAAAACAACAATGAAATCGAGATTGAAAACACTAACTTGATTCAGATAGAGGCCTGCTTTGCAGTGACCTAAGACAGAAATTCGTCCCCACTTGTGCTGTAGTTTTGGACGTCTATCTTGTGGATACAACTATCTGGTACAAGTTCTTGCACAAGAACTTGTCCCTGGCGAATTTACTTTGTGTTTCAGAGAAGTCGATTTTGGGGAGGAAGAAGAAGAGACGAATTTGCGATGGAAAGCAACGACCACAGTGTCGTCTTTATATAAAGTCAAATTCGAACAGGTAAAACTGTTCAAAAGGTTGTAACTGTTACCAACAGTTATTACCTTTGGTTTTATCCGAAAATAATAAAAATTAATAAAATTATTAATTCAAAAATTATAATCAGATTTAATTTTTCCATCTATGACTTTATATAAATATATATTTAGATATATATCATTTTCTATTGGAAATTCAATAGAAAGCCCATCAAGCCCACTCTAGGCTATTCCACCCATTCACTTGCTCACATGGGTATTTGTCTATAAACAACCAAGCAAGTAGCTCTTCTTCAATGTGGGATAGAATCCCACACTAAGTTCCAACACTGAATGCAAATGAAAATCTTGTCAGTGACAGAATGTTTATTCTACCCCTGGCATGACGCATTCTTCAACCAAATGAAGGTAATGAGACATAAAAGAGCAAGTAAGGTGCTTACCCCAGAATTACGTAGTTTCCATAGGGCATCCCATCCCATATTAACGACAACCTAATAGAGCCCTGCATTTAATTCAGTATGATGTTACATTTCTCAGTAAGAAGCTGTCCGAATTGAAAGCAAGTTGGACCCTGCGACGGAGACAGCGAGCAAGAATCTCAAGGCTGGAGGAGGTTGTAGAAGCACACATATTTGCGGCGGTTGCGGTTGTTATTGTTACTATAACCGCCGTAACCGTAAGCGGAGTAGGAGGCTGGGGTTTCCTGAAGGCTTCTTTGATTTCTTGTTTGATCACCCATTCTTCTTCTTCTTCTTCTTCTTCTTCTTCTTCTTCCTTCCTTCCTTCCTTCCTTCAATTCTGATTCATCATCCCAACGTTTCTTCAAATCCCACAGCTCTCAATTTATTCATCGTGGCCGCTTCCTCCCTCACCCCCCTTTTCTTACCTTTCTTATAGCCTCCATAATCTGTTACACAAACATTCCACGAGTAGTTTTATTCACACGACTCCTTAAATTTTTGATTAGGTAAAAAGTAAGACAGCATATTAAAAAATACTTATTACATTCAAGAGTCAAAATAAAAAATAAAGGAAATGGTTATTTGTTACAAAAACTTAACACCTTACTTCACATTTTAATAATTTTTTTTTAAAATGACAATTTAAACTTTTCATAAAATGTCTATTAGGTCTAAACTCTTATGATACGCTTAAGAATCTATATTATTTAAGTATCGTTATACCTCACCCATTAAACATGTTTAAAAGAGAAGACTTGGTCGGAATCTCACCGACTCTGGTCATTGGCCGGTGTCTCCCGTCGCCGGCCTGAACCCTAAACCACATTTATATCACTAATTCCAATTTTTACTACCCTTTAGTGAACTTCCACTAAACACCAAACTACATTTAGATCACCAAATCCAAATTTTACTACCCCCGAGTGAACTTCTACTGAACCCCAAACCACATTTATATCACCAAAGGCACATGTTTAGATAACTTTACTACCCCCAGTAATAATTTTATTACTAGAGACAATAACTCTACTACCCTAGTAATACATCTAATACCTTAGTAAAACAACAATTTTGACCAAAATATGAAGAATTATTGAGTTCGACAATGGTGGGATGCTTGATCTCCGAGATGGAGACGAAGTTGACTACGTGAAACCATGGACTCGATGCTCTAGTCTTCGTTGCCTCCGGCGTCAAAATTCTCCTTCCTCAACACCAAACTATTCACTAACCTTAGCCACTACACCTTCCAGACCCCCTTTGGCTCCCTGAGCATAGTCGTTGTAGTCATCTTTAGACCAGTCGACGACCAGAACCACAACATCTTTGATAGTGGCGAGAATAGTAAGGTCGACCTTTGTCTTCCCTAGATCTTACGGCGGAGAAGCAGATCGACGTAAAGGCTTCGTCGGTGTTGTTGCATGTTTGAGGAGAAGCAGATCAGCATCGATCTGGTCTTTAGATCACGCTCACTAGTGAATTTTCATTCTTAGTCGACGGAATCTATACTGTTCCGTCGGCTATGATTTTCTTAGCCGACGGAAACAGATCCGTTGGCTAAGAAGGGCTTAGTTGACGAAAATTTTTGATGAACGTATTCTGTCGACTACGAGCTTTCTTAGTCGACGGAAAAGTTTATATTCCGTAGGCTAAGATTAAAAATAATATTTACTTACAAAATTGCACTACAGATATTTTGATGTCCGATTGACTATTGTGATACCAATCTGGAAGCAGAGCTGTCGTACGATTCAAACTCATCGCTAATGCCATGACATATGAGTTTTTTTAGCCATTCGAGTTCGTTTAAGGCTTCAAAATGTAGTATTTTAAACATTTAACACATGAAAACATCTAAATCTGCATCTATATGGGGTATTTTGGTCAAACCTTCAACACAACAAACTCTTACCATGATGAGACACAACTGCCCATCTAAAAATTTTGAGACATTTACCCCTCGATGATAGGGCTCCCCATAGGGATAAATAATGGTAAGTAGTAGGCATGTTGTGATTCCAATCATCAAAATTCACAAACAAAAATCTGACCGTCAGATATCATCAATATGTTTAAATATGTCTATGGTAAAAAATTCAGCTTGCTCCGATAAATTTAAGGGCTTCATCCGGACAGTCAATCCCGTAAGTCAAATCCTTAAATTGCATTTACCGCAACTATCGGCACCGAGACTTTATCATAATTACGTGATATTTTCAACCGTAGAAGTATTTCACAATTCCGGTCATATTTTATTTCACAACTTTTTTGCGTTTGAAGCTTTCGACGTATAGTTTGTTTTTGAAATGAAACATTTACTTAAAACTTAATAAACAAGTTATACAACATTAGTAGACATGTTGTGATTCCAATGATCAAAGTTGAGAAACAAAAATCCGACCGTCTGATATGATCATTATGTCAAAATATGTCTATAGAAAAAAAAAATCAACTTGATCCGACAACGTTAAGGGCTCGATTCTTACGGTCAATACCGTAAGTCAAACCTCTTAACGCACGAAAACGATCATTTAACCGTCTAAATTACGTATTTTGCCCGGACCTTCAACTTAAAATAGTTTTCAAATCGAAACCAGTGGTATAAAAATTTCATGAAAAATAATCACCGAAGATAGTGCTACCTCTAGGGAGAAAGAATGAAAAATTGCTTTGACCGCAACTATCGGCACCGAGACTTTACCGGAATTACATAATTTTTCATACGTAGATGTATTTCACTATTCCGATCATATCTTATTTCATGATTTTTTTTTGAAGATTCGACTTATAGTTTGGATGGGAAAAAATAATTCCGTCTGAATTAAATTTAAAAAAAAATAATTTTTAACCCCTTAGCCAATTGAATCAAATTATTTCGTCTCCTAAGGTATCGCTTAGTCGACGGAATTACTTAATTCCGTCGGTCAAGGGCAAAAAAATCAGAACAATTTTCCTGCGCAAAATTTTAGACTAAAATTTCAGAAAAATTTCAAACACTTAGCCGACGGAATTATTGCATTCCGTCGGCTAAGAGCTAAAAATTACAAAATTTTAAATCCCCGCGCTAAATTTCTGAAAATTTTTCAAAAAAATCAAAATTTTTTTCTTTAAATCATCTTTTCTCCCCTCTTTACTTCTCTAAAATCTCTCTTCTCCCTCTCCTTTTTTCTCTTGTGTGTGGTGGTGGTTTTTGGTGATGGTGTGGTGGTGGTGATGGTATGTGGTGGTTTTTGATTATGGTGGTGTACAAAATCGGAATGGCCGGTTTCTTGTCAGAGATCGATCGCTGGTGGTGGTTTTTCGGTGATCGATCTCATTTTTATTTTTTATTTTTTAGATTTACCGACATAATTTTCCGTCGGCTAAGACTTTTTTATTTATTTTTTATTTTATATATATTTTGTCAGCTAAGATGATTATTAATTTGTTTTTATTTTAAAATATGTCCGTCTTCTAGGAACTTAACCCACAAAATAATTTTGTCGGCTAAGATCCTAGTAGACGGATCTTAGTCGACGAAATTTCCGTCGAGTTGGTTGTGTCTTAGTCGACGGAATTAAATTTTTCGTCGGTTAGGGTCTTCACCGACACGTCTTAACCGATGGATCTTAGTTGATGGCATGTCCTTCGGCTAAGATCTTAGGAGATGGAAAAATACTCTTAGGAGACAAAATTGTTCCGTCGGCTAAGAGCCATAATCCACTAGTGGCTGGCTTGCAGATTGTCGTCGATGGATCATCACAGTCACTGGTTTTTAGAGCTCCTATCCACGCTGGCTTGTTGATTTGGAGGAGCGGCCGACGATGAGCGATGATCGTTAGAGGCAAAAAGCACCGAAGAGAGAGAGAGAGAGAGAGAGAGTAGGTTCAGATTGAAAAAGAGGAGAGATGATGTATTGAAGTAAGAGTAAAATAGTAGTTTTGATCTAAAATATTAGAATAGGCACATGAAAACTGTTTTGGATCTAATGGGTACTATTTTTCACTATTTGTAGTGAATGGTCATTAGCTCTAAAATAGTGAATGGTCACTATTTTTCACTATTTGTAGGGTCAAAGCCCGACCCATTGAAAAGCCCATCTCGACCTGGCCCATAGGGCATGAGGCCGGGTTACGGCAGAGGGTTCAAAGTCTTAGCCCGGTTCGCGGCCCGGCCCATCACAAGCCTGTTAAAGCTCGCCTGATCCTAAAAAGCCCGCTCAAAGCCCTTTAGATTATTTTATTAATATTTATGTGGAATTATTTGTTGCATATGTGAACTAATTAATTCAGCAAATCATAATTTTTTTCATTTTTATTACATTTAGTTCAAATCATTAAAAAAATCTTAATCTATTCATAGTTTTTTTATTAAACATATATATATATATATATATCTATATCTACAAACTAAACAGTTTAGATATGAATATACGATCAAAAATAGAATGAAACGAAAAAGTCCTTAACAAGAAGGTTCTCAACAGAACCACAATCATTCCATCCCACCCCCAAGCTCTTAAACAATACAATATTATAACACTTTCAAGTGTCCAAATAAAATGACATCAAGTTAAAGCAACCTTAACTATGCGTACAAAGAAGAAAGAGGTGCTCATGTTTATTGGTTATCTAAGGGGTCTGTAGACACAAATCCAGATCACATTCTGAATCTCGTACATTATGAGGTGATAACATCCTCCTGTTTGTAGTTTGTCTTATGATAAATTATTCAATGTAGTTTCACTATTATGTATTATTTTCTCACTTTTTTATAATACAGTTCAAGTATATCTTCAAGACTTCAATATTACTCTGTTCGGTTTTGGTGTTTCTTCTTAATATTTAGAATTACGTTGTTGTCGAAAAATATTTAGAATTACTTTTCTTTTTGAGTTTCATATCATTGATCTAGCTGGCTTTATATCATACATTGTCAATAATATTGTTTCAGTGTCTCTGTATCTGTGTTATTAATATGGCTGATTAAAAGCTTATAACCTTCTGGACAGGATGAAGCTTCCCTATCTGTTGCAATCTTGAAGAAGCGATTATGTAATCGGATTCTCTTGGGTTGTGACAATCATCCATTATCCAGGTTCTAATCTTTACACTGCCCGATGCCCTTCAAAACTGTTGGTTATGTTGACTTCAGCACACTGAGAACAGGATATGCATATGCTTGTGTGCTTGTGTATATGTATAGGGATATGATTTTAGTACTTTTCATAGGATTTCTTATTCTTTTCTGCATTTTGGTTAAGTGCTAATAATGCTGACAGTCAAATTTCAAGTGAGTCAAATCTCTCCTAACTATTCCATCTACATCTTGTGAAAAAATATTAATTTCTAGTACATTTAATACAAACTTCTTGTATAGGTTGTCTATACTGGATCTATCTGAGATGGGTTAGAGTTATGTGCATGGTTGAAGTGTTAATTCTAATTTTGGATCAACCTAAAACTGGCAAGTCTTACATTGATGTCAAGTGATCTTGTCTCATACACATGCCCTCTGCAATGACATAAATAGCTAGATATTTACACTTTTCCGTTCAATAACCGAAAGCATCTGTGGCCATTTCAATGTCTTTGCAGGAAAGAAGTGATGGATCTGGTTAATAAAAGTGGGAAATTTACCAAAGTGTTTGACAGCTTTACAGGTAAATTTCTTAGTAGTATAGATATTTGAAGGGAGATTCAATTCTTTCCAGCTTTTTAAGCAATCTTAGTTTGTGAGGGACAGAAGAGAAAAGGTTGGAGGAAAAGAAAGCATTTTGGACTTTCACTTAAAATGGAGAGAACAACTGTTAATAAGGTCATCAATAATGAGATGGAATAAAAGTGGGTTAGAAGACAAAATAAGGGTCCAAAGTCTCTTTTCTTTCCATTTCCTTTGTAGAGAGGGAAATTTAGAGCTCCATTTCTCTTAACAACCTTCAAAGTTTTGTCCCTCCACCCACACGGTTTGTTTATGATGTGAAACTCAGCTTTATCATCAGTGCCGACACTTTATTTAAGGCTACCAAAGTTTGAAGTTCTTTAGTACGTATCGTTTCTCAGATCCGACCAGGGTGGGAACCAAAATACCCCAGTTTTGCCTGAGAAGAACTCCCAGTCAGACGGCCCAACTATTTTTTCACTTACGAACAGATCGACTCTTCTCTTTCTATATGTAGGACTGCTAAATATCCAATTATTGATTGACACGTATGTATGTCGGGCTTTTGGACTGAAATTGTTTCATAAAATTAGAGTCCACCAACCCGAGTATAGTTAGACCCGGTTCAAAATTGTATCAAATAAATAAGAGCCCGTGAAATAACCCGGCCTGACCCGTTCAGGCCGACCGGTCCGCTCCGGTCTTTTTTTCTCTTTAGAGTTTTATGTCCACCCCTATTTGGCTATATTACTTGCCACTATTTTCTTTTGCCGAGTAAAAAAGAAATTTTTGCTTGGAAAAAGGTTCTTATGTCGAAAGTAATTTCTAATGGCATGTCCATCATTTCTCCAGTTTTTACATACCAGTAGGAGACGAAGTCCTGAAACTACGCCAAGGAGCAGAGATTGTTTATGTTACAAGAAATGTTGATCTACCATGAGGAAGACGTTTTCTAGCTCTCTACAGTAGTCAACTTGTTATACTACTTGCTCTCAAACAAAAATTGTACGACTACTCTACCAGGGACCAGGTCCCCAAACTATCAACCAATCAGAGCCAGGTCCGTACCAGAATACAAATATTGTATTGGATTCAAGTCTAGTTGACTTGGTAATTTATAGTCTATAACTAGACAATTCTGAATCCTGGATCTCATACTTGTACAAAGCTTTAAGCTTGCTGCAACTTGACTTCATAGTTCAAAACTTCATATACAGCTTGTTGTTGGTGGCGTACTAATGGGGAAGTTTTGCTGTTCAGGAGACGATGATGATGGCGGTCTTAACCTCACGGCTGTTCTTGTGGTGATCGTCTTAGCTCTTGTTGTTATGACTGTGTTTGCCCCTCGGCCGCGACGTGGAGGAGTTGTTGCTATATACCGCTGCTATTGATCCTTCCAGGCATTTTTCTTGAAACATTAACATTGTTGCTCTGTTGTTACATACTTCAGAATTGTTTGAATTTGATGTAAATCATTTAATATGTTCATGTTACAAGGTCGGGAATTTGCGTTCTGAAGTTCATGTTCTTGTTATCCATATGTTTACTCTCAATAAATTGTGTTTCTTTTCGATAAGAAATGGTGTTACAATTTCATATCGCAATTGAGCTTTACGATAAGATAAGAAATTGTTCTCATGTGCATTATGAAGTTCATTCCCTTATTATCCAACATTATTCATAAATTAGTCACAGTAAATTTTGGTTTTCTAAGTATTCAAATGGATTGGGGAGGACCAAATCCGACCAATCGTAAACCGAAAACATACAACTGGTTTTCCTGGATCTTGTAATTCATGAATCTGAATTCTGGAACTGCTAAAATAAAGGGGGTGCAAAGGGGATCTATTGAGGGAACACCTTCCATGAGAATATTAGAATATCTCAAATCCCAAATGGTTGATCCTGTGGGTGCAAAAGAAGTTTGGCCCTCGAGCTTGAACTTCCATGGTCTTCATCCATGTTTTATAGGAAAAAACGAAACGAAATGCCATTTTGTAAACCCTCGCGAGGCGAGAGCATCAAGGCGTTGAGGTGATCGTTTTTCCAATATATGTTAATATGTTATTATAGTTACGTGCATACACACAAATAATTACAAAAGAAAATATGTGCGAGAAGATAGCGATAAGAATCATCATCGTATTCATTGATAGGAGACCCTTTATATAAAGTATTACAAAGTACCAATATGGTAATAGGAATGAATTAATACATAGTCTTATTCTAGGTATATATCCGAACAACATTAGGTCAAGGCACACATAACAAAATATCCTAGAACACTCCCCCTTGTGTCACGTGTCTCCATGCCGATGGTGCTTCAGATATTGCCTTGTCAAAATCTCGCCAAATAACAAAAACCCTGTGTGAGAAACTAAACCTTGATCGTAGAAGAAAAGAGTACAACTCACCAACTGCTTCATTGAGTATTCGATCATTCTTGAACAACTTCATGTTGATCAATGGTCTATGAGAGACAAGCAGTGCATACGATGTTGTCTCGTTAAAAATCTTCCCAAAAGAAAACTCGATGGGACAACAGTCTTGGTGTAAGGGAAAAAGAGCACAACTGCACCATTCCCATTTGTAATAACATGTATGTGCTAGATTCCCCATGAAATCTGCATCTCCATGATCTTTTGATCATTCATAAGAGTTCGGATAACATAGCATATCAATGTCTTTTAAATATGTCTTCACATGTGGCATTGAACAATGACTATCTATATCATGTCATATTGTCCTCAACAAAATATTTTACTTAGACTGAGAGGAGAAAGTTGCTTGAGAACTCAAAGTATAAGTTCACACAGAAATTTAGATTCTTGCGCAGCATGGCCTTTAGAGACGGAAACAGCTGTAACTTTCTGTAGCAAATAGATATACCGATCCGTAAATGTTTCTGAAAACTAGACATCCTTAACTTTTTAGCCATATATCACACCTTCTGGTTCATCCGGATCTTTTCACAATGTCCAGTCGAAGTTGACTGACTTTTTTGGCAAAATCAGATTATCGGATAGATCAGTCATACTTTACGAAAATAGCTATAACTCACTCAATATAATAGCTATGATTAAATGATTATTGTATCTAGAAAGTAGACACATAGACTTTTCCAACGGTATCAATTTTTATGATTAACAGTGAGTTAGCATTCGTGTAGTTCTCATTGAAGTTGACCTATGGAACTTGAAAGATTCTGATTTCGCTTTCGATTGTGTCTCTTATGTCTAGATAGAATAAGCCAAAATACCATTAGGTATTGAACGGATGTCCTTATGTCATTTCATTGGACTTGCGTGGGTGCAGAGCTATATTTAGCTTTATAATAAATGAGATGTCAAGTCTTTCGTATTGTGTCAGGTACATGATGCGTCTTATTGTACTTAGATGAGATTTCATCTCTTACCAGATCTCTCTCTTTCAGAGACATGATTTTGACTAATCATGGGAGCATATGCATGCATCAATCTTAGAGCGTCTAGGCCGATTGATGAAAAATATCATAAACACACAATCATCGACTTTCATTACGAGACTAAGTGATAGATAATCAACATCAATAGAATCCTCGAGTTTCATAACAAGATAGTGTCTTTCTTAAGATTTTTTTCATTCTAACATCGGATGCTTTGATACATATGGGCATGTCTAGTGAATCAAGAGACCATTTAAATCCTAAATGAACACGAAAGGTCATTATTCACCATATCTCTTCTAAATCAAGAAGTTACTTAGTGTGCATTTTAACCTCTCTTACAAACCACACGCTCTTGTGGTCTGGATCAACTTGATTTGGGTTAATGAAGTCTCTAAGACCTTCATGTATATCTATGATCCCATAGAGATGCTATTATGACAACATTCATAGGCGGCAAGTTTAATTATTCGGAAACTACCAAACAAACAAAGTAGTGGAGTTCAACAACATCCATTACATAAGCATATCTCATCGTAGTTGATTCCAGCGCATGTTAGTGAGAGACCTTGCGCCATAAGGTGAGTCTAAACTCTTGTTCTCACTATTTAACAAAGACATATTAGATAGGGTTTACACTTGTTATGTTGGCATCACCAGTCTAAGGACCTATCTCTTTCTAATTCTGGATCGCATCTTTCAATTAGGCCAATCTACTACGTAGATTTAACAACGAAGTGTAGTTCGATAGTAAACTCATTATTTCATGTCCTCATATAAACTAGTATAAGTACTTCTAGAGATCTCAATATGCATGTCGTTGGATTTGGCATTGAGGTGTCCTTAATGATAACCACAATTCAGACTTCATCATGAGACAAATTTGAGTATCATTGATCAATGGATCAGGTCATGCCAAAACTCATTTTCTTTATAGTGCGCATAGTTATCAAACATATAAGGGTCTCTCCCTAACCTTTGGGGAGCCACACGGCTTGTGACGCTATGTTGTCACATTACAGTGTCATCATACACCAACCATGATGATGGCGTCAAGACCACCTGTCATTGGTTGGTCGCGTCATGTCCTCTTGACAGAACATCAATCCTTGTAGACATATTTGCAGCATTTGATCTCGTAGCTTTAACACTTTAAGAATTTAGGATCAATATGAGACTTGGTGGTGACAAACCACAATATTCACGTCGTTCCACTTGAACATTTGTGTTCGTATCTCCCCCTAACGACGGGAACACAATATCAAAGTGACAATTCGCAATATAATGGTTAAAGAGATCATTTGAAAAGGTTTGTACATAAGCGGGTTGTAGGTGGAGGTCATCAAATTGACTCAAATACAACCTAAGAACTTATTCATTTCACATGACTCATCATTAGGCAATGTGGCAATACAATTTGACACATTACCAAACTCAAAGCTTGGAGATCAGTTTCAATCTTATCAAGCTCAAGGATTGCAATTCCGAGTCAATCCTTGCACGCAGTCATGAGATGTCGTGCAATATATTCAATGATGATGGACCCGAGATGAATAATAAAGCTGCATGCAAAAGTTGTATAGTCTCATGACGCAATAGTATGATTGGTACGCATCACTAATGATCGAGGGACAAGCTGAAGTGCACGATCATAACCTCAGTGAGACTGTATTGCTTATGGTCATGAGGTACGAGATGCATAAATCCAATCTCGATAAACTTTTTTAAATAATGGGTAGTGAGCCCATAGAAGTATATGCAACATAAGTGGACGATAGTGTAACACGTGACCAGTGAGTTGACACTACAACCAATTACCATAAATCATAAAAAGGGTCCGTAATTTGGTTGTATCTATCTACATAATCCAATTTAGATTTGACATAAGGGAAAGTTCTCTTTGGTGTCATAGCTTAGGAGGATCTCACTCCTCATTTAGCTAAAGAATAGACTTTAAAAATGAGAAATGATCATTGCAGTGGGCAATGGAGGGATATCTATGAGAATTTTGCCGAATTCGGATCATCATACTTCTTATATGGTGACCAAATCGGTCAAACCAAAATATATATGAGTCGGTATCCCAAAATCACTTTATTAGAGTCAATATAGGATACAATATTTGAATCATAGTGACATATAGTCGACTAGATTAACTCATGCTTCTCTCCATGGTGCGCTCTCATTTGCACTCATGAGAAGTTTACACAAAAGTTTCTACCATTCTCATAATGAGTTTCATATGATGACTATTGACGTGTATGCTCTTGAAACATAACAAAGTTCGATTGCCAGTCAATACATAGAGGGCACATTGATATGGATCATAATGCCATGAGACAGTAAGAATCAATTTCAACTGTCTATGAATGACCAGTGATGATCTATTGATCGTAGTCACATCAAATTTATAAGACATTAAATTACGGATCCCTTATAATCTTGTGGATAATTTCACTATCTTCGAGACACTCAATGTCTTTATGAGAGATATTCTCTAAAAAAAGTAGATACATGATTAAATAGTTCTATTTGAACCATTCAAGAGGACGCAAAACAAGGTGCAATCCCGAGTGGAAGACATAATTTTCGTACAGCATGACCTTTGCGCACTAAAACAATCATAACTTCTTCATTAAGATGGATATAAACAAACCGCTAAAATTTATGGAAACTATATTCAATTATATTTCTATTAATATAAAGTAAACATTCTAGTTCATCTAGAGTTGATCACAAAGCTCGTACAAAGTTGTAGTCCTAAAATGGACAGATTTAATGTTTTCACATATTTGACATAATTGAAGCTATGAAGCTGTGAGATGACATGTAGGTCTATGTCTAAGCCAAAAATAATGTTTTTACTCATCGTTGATATGGTGGATCAAGTCTTCATTGTGTAATGAAAGGCGTCATTTGGTGTAATAGCGTCGAGGAACCAAAATCGAAAGTTTTCGATAATTTCAAGTGTTAGCATGACCAGGTATGTATCTGCAAAGAGTTGGTGGTGCTAGCTACGGACACTTAATACCACTTTCTTTTTAAATTCAAACAATTATAGACATCATGCTGAACTTGTATGAACCTATTTAGGCAATCAAGGATGGAAACTCGCTATTTAGGAGAAGACTTTCAACCAAACCACAAGTGGCACACCTTCATGAGGGTGCACAAAGTCATGCGTCACCTTCCCTAGGGAGGGACCGAACTTGGCGTAATCATGTCATTTTTCTAAAGGTGATACTCATATCGAACCAAAACAGACAATGGAAGAATCAACATTTGAAAAGTTCTTCAATATTATGCCAATGATTTCATCGACTTATGGTTACATATAGCTTGGAAATAAAATCTCTTTGTATGCATTCACAACTTAAGTATGAACTGGATAATTCCTGAACCAGTGATCTAGAGATCTACAACTGTTTCAATGTCATGAGCCGGAGTGAGTACTTTTGACAAATTTGTGTTTAGGTCGGGAGTGACACCACTATGGCTGGCTATGTCTCCCTCTCTTTTCTAAATATCGACACGGCCTCTATTGTTGGTTGCCATGACCCACATTGCCTTACACATAATAGGGGTTGGTCACACGGACGTAGGCTGATATGTCAATCTCATTAGCGTAAATGCAGTTTATGGTTGCAATAGATTAATCAAACTCAAATCTTGTTGGGAATAAACCAACTTTGAGAGTGTAGAGAAACCGATGAGGATCAAATCCGCTAAAGGTTATGAATCAAAATGCCATAAGGTATCATCGACAATCTGTAGTCAAAGAGTGGTAATCAGTCCAAGTAACTAGTAGCTTTGTTGTTACAGGTCGATGTAGCGCCTTATTCTTTTTACCTTTTGAGCATGACAAATATATAATCTCAACATCTATGATTGTGGACATCGAGTATATTAAAAACTCGTATGAGCATAATATGTTGCTCTTGCATACAAAACCAAACTATTATGAGACTGGAGAGAGAGGTCACAAAAAGTGCTTTTCATTAAATGGTTTGTCATTCTCGATGATCAAAATAAAAGGATCCGAGCTTCAATATATCAACTGTTAAAGATCAAGACCTTGAAGGTATAAAAGACGCTTTATGGTTTAATTTTTTAATTTCGCAAAGACCAAAATTAATGGGTCCGAGCAACCATGTACGAGTATTTGCATTAACTTGCAAATAGCACCAATCCAAACATATAACGGGGTAGGAGAAGGGGGAAGGGATTTTATCCCCCCGAGTTATTTAAACTTTGAAATTGCAGAATTGTAATATAAAGCTTATTTGCTAGTCTGTCAAATAGACTGCATTTAATATGAGTAACTGCTATTGCAAATTCCATGCTTAATTCCACCCATATGCGGTGGCATTGCTCGAGTAATTCCATTTTTATTTGTCACGCGGTATTTTTACGTGGGGGAAAATTTACCATTTTTCCCCTCTTACCATCACTATGTCTCCAGCAGATCCGGGTCAGATCTTGAAGCAGGGCCAAACATATCTGGATTCTGTTGACAACGTGCGTGATTAGTAGTGGGGAGCAGCACATGAGGGGCTCGGCTGAGCAGAGCGACGCTCATGTGGAGATACAGTCCATATATGTTGGGCTTTGGGTGAGCGTCTGTGAGACCCCGAAATTTTAATTTAATTTTCCGACACACTTAGGGTTTAATTCCGATTACTTTTCAGTACGTCGTCATTTTCGTCTAACGTTTTTACGTTTAGACACGTCGCCACTTGCGTGAAAGTATTTACGGAATATTTTCCGGCACTTCACGTAATTTTTCGTACGACTTTTACGTTCAAATTTGACGTTTGGTTATTTGAAATGAATTTTCGAAAATGGTTTTGGTTTTGAAATTTATTTTGGGTTTGGGATCGAATCGTGGCCACTCCTTTTTCTTTAAAAACCCTATCTCCTCACTTCTTTCCCTCACCTTTCCTTTTCTTCCCACTTACCTTTTTCTTCCTTTCTCCTTCTGTCTTCTTCTCTTTCCATTTCGAGCGCTTCTCTTCTCTCTCTTCTGCTCTCGACACAGCAGCGCCACCTCCCTCCGCTCCGGCGCGCGTCAGTCCTCACCGCCACCACCATCGAGGTCGCACAGCTCCGGCGACCTTGCCTAGACCACCGGTGAAGCCAGCGCCGCCGCCAGCGCCGCCCAGCCGAGGAGAGAAACCAGAGATCACTGTGCAGACGAGATCGAGTCAGACCAACCTATTTCAGAAGCAAGGGACCTCCCAGGCGCCACCTGGAGCTGCCCAGGAGGAAGGATGGGCCGAGCGGAGCTCCGCCGGAGGAGAACCGCCGGAAAAACAGTGGAAGCTTCAAGGGTATGGAATCTTGATCTTTTCCTTCGATTGTGGTGTTGTTGGATAGCCTAGGATGTGTAGAAGATGTTAGGAGTAGTCAGGAGGCTCGATTTGGCCGGGAAACCAGCCAAATCCGGCGGAGAAACCAGTCGGGAACCGGCACGGTAAAAACCCTGGTTTTTACCGTGTCAGTTTTACTTTTACTTTAACCCAGGGGCAGAGTTACCATTTTGCCCCTAACTGTTTAAGTTATTTACGGTTACTGTTTTTACTATTCACTTTTACTGTTTTACTGTTTACTTTTACTGTTTTACTGTTACAGTTTTACTTTTACTGTTGACTTTGACCGGTTGACTATTTGACTTTGACTTTTTGACTTTGACCGGTTGAATTTTTGACTTTGACCGGTTGACTTTTGACCGTTGACTTTTTGACTGTTGACCGTTGACTTTACTGTTGACCGTTGACTTTTACTATTCCAAAGTTGACTTTTCACTTATGCCGTAGAACACCTATTTTACGTTTTCAAACACTACGGTTAAACGTTTTAAAGACTTTTAGCTTGTAAACGTGGCAAAAACGACGTAAGTACTGAATAAGAAATAATTCCGACTTCTCACCGGTTCGAGAATCGGAGTGTCAAACAAGTCAAACCCTAATGTCAGAAAGATAAACAAAGAATGTTTATCAAGTCTTAGTCGTAGTTAGTAGATCCTCGAGTTACTTATACCTGACTATCACTATTGTCTCACCCACAGACTCAGGAGCTCGTCTACGCAGACTTCAGGAGGACCAGGAGTTGGAGCGCAGCCAGCTGTACCATCACACCAGGTAGGGGGAGCACGCCCATTGGGTGAGCCGAAACCCTCTTGGGTCGGCAGCTCTTTCACTGTATATTTATTAAATAATGATGCATTGTTTTAAGCTTGACCACATGCTTCTTATAGCACTTGGTGTGTGTGTGTGAGTTTTGGATCGAAAAGTAGTACCGTCGTCCTGATTTCCGGTGCTTGGCCTGAGAGCGACGGGACCTAGTATTCTAGCACTCCTACGGTGTCGATGACCGTTAACCTCCAGAGGGGCTATGCCCTGTTTATTTTCATTCATATATCCCGCTTACGCTCGTCTCGAACAGAGTAAAACGTGACGTAAGTGTGGCCTGCTATTTGTTGGGCGTTAGCTGGAAATGGACGCTCTCGCTATTCTGCGCACTCGGGCGCTTAGATAGTTAGCCCCGGTTTGCAGTGAAGACAAACTCGGGATTCGGCCGCTCAGATCCAGAGAGTTCTTTCATATGTGGTCACATGTTTTACCGAGCTTTGTGTGCGTGCCGTGCATTTACATTTCCACATGCTCTTTCGTACTTACGAGTACATATACATATATACGAAATGTTTTCTCATGGGTTTTAAACCCCGACTTGGATGGCTTTGGCCCCAATTGGGTTAGCGAGGACGAGTTGCTCACCTCTACATCTTTTCAGGTCTACAGCACCCGACACTAGAGGAGCTGGACTAGATCGCGGAGCGTCGGTTATCGTGCACTTCACTTTTCGAGGACTCCCATTCTGGTGTGGTTTTCATGTTTCTTGATTTCCGTATTTTCATATCTTGTAATCTGTTGGATACTCTGAGACTTTATTCGGGCCCAGTGTTTCGAGACTTTTTCATGTACTATTTCAGTCTCGGGTATTTTCTATTATCTTCCGCGAGTAAAACATTTGTATGCTACTCTGATCATTTGTCATTCAGTATTTGACATTCATATTATTATTCATGTGTTGTATATTTCATTTATAGCCTTGTGGTTTCGGTCCGGTGGGTCATCAATACGTCAAAAGACGTATTGATTACTTGCTAGATCGGGATCACGGCGGTTACCGTCGTGTTCCGGGACCGAGAATAGTCCCCGGGATGCGACAGTAATTACTTGGTATCAGAGCATCGTTTTGGTACCTTCCATGTCATTAGTGTACGACCAGTTTGTTTTCTTCGAGTCGTATGCTTCGAGTTATTTGTGTGCGATGCTGACGTCATTGCATGATCTCATGATGTATACCTTCATACGGAAGTCAAAAGTTCATTCATGTTCCAGTTGTTGACATTCTCATTATCTTTATTCACTGGACCTTGTTTCGATGAGTAATCCTTGTTTCTTTTCAGTCAGTCACGATGCCGCCGCGCCGTGAGGTGGATGAGGTCACTCGTGCGTTCCGAGCCATGGGGAACGTTCCACCTCCTACTCCGCAGGACTTGGAGTTGGAGAGGAGGTCCAACTGCTTGGCGACCTTCCTGAAAGTTAAGCCACCTAACTTCACCGGTCTTACAGAGGCCGTAGATGCTGAGGTCTGGCTCAAGCATATCAAGAAGCTGCAGGGGACGGTCAATACCCCCATTGAGTACCGAGTAGCTTTTGCAGTTCACTGCCTCACAGGAGAGGCTGATAGTTGGTGGGACACCGTTGCAGACCGCCATGATCCCGATCAGATGACTTGGGATCAGTTTGAGGAGTTGTTCTACGAGCAGTATTTTCCCCCGGTCTTGAGAGACCAGAAGATTGGCGAGTTCTTCGGCCTTACACAGGGGAGCATGACAGTCCACGAGTATGTGGTGCGGTTTACTTCTCTGCAGAAGTATGTCCCAGGCCTCACCGAGAAGGTGAAGTCCCAGAGGTTTGAGTTTGGTCTACGGGACTCAGTTCGCCGCGAGTTGCTCTCTAATACCACTCGCACTTACCGGGAGATTGTGAGCGCAGCTTACAAGATTGAGGCTGATCAGGCGACCTTTCCTCAGGGCAGAGATGAGTATGGCAGTAGGTCCCACTCTCGGAGCAGAGACAGGAAGATGACCAAGAGAAACAACAGGAGACCTTTTGGCGGAAACGTCAGTGCTGGCAGTAGTGGCAGTGGGTCCTCAGGAGGCCGGTCAGGGCCATATACTTGTTATGAGTGCGGTCAGGTGGGACACACCCGTTGGCGTTGTCCCAACAGAGACTTGGGTACGGCTTCAGCTTCAGGTTCTTCCAGCCGTATCCAGCCTCAGGGTCAGCAGCAGTACCAGCAGGGATCGCAGCAGCAGTCTTACTCCCAGGTCCCACAGCAGCAGCAGTATCAGCAGGGCTAGGCACAGCCGTCTTACCCTCAGGCACCTCAGCAGCAGCCTGCCCCGAGTCAGGGCAGTCAGGCTAGTCAGAGTTCACGTACTAGAGGCCGGAGTGGACGCAGTGCTAGGGGACGTGGACAGGTCTATGCTTTTGCAGGAGGTCAGCTAGCTCTCGATGCCTCGACAGCTTTAGATGGTACGATCATTTTTTCTAATTCAGAGGCTAGAGTATTGTTTGACACAGGAGCTTCTCATTCCTTTATTGCCACGTGGTTTGCGGATTCTTTGGGATTAGAGTCTGAGTCCACAGGTAGCACGTATTGTTTCAGTTCTGCCCTTGGAATGGGGGCAGCTACAGACAGGATCTTTCGCAAGTGTCAGTTGCTGGTCAACGAAGGGAAGTTACTAGCAGATCTTTACCCATTAGACATTGATGGGTATGATTTGATACTTGGGATGGATTGGTTGGAGAAGTACCGAGCTCTCATAGACTGTGAGAAGAGGACAGTCACAGTGAGGACTCCAGGCAAGGACAAAGTGATGGTGATCAGAATGGATGAGCGACTCACACAGCCGAGTCCACTCTTGCGACCATGTTTTCGTGGGAGGAGGACTTTGACTTGCTACAGTATTGTGAGATCGTCAAAGGAGAAAGATGGAGCTAGTGAGGACAGATATATTCCGGTTGTTGATGAGTATCCCGGAGTATTTCCTGAAGATTTACCAGGATTACCGTCACATCGGGAGGTAGAGTTTCAGATTGAGTTGGTTCCAGGAGCCACGCCGATTTCGATTCCACCTTACCGTATGGCACCAGCTGAGTTGCAAGAGTTGAAGCTTCAGTTGGAGGATCTTATGAGCAAGGGTTTTATCAGGTATAGCTCATCACCGTGGGGAGCACCGGTGTTGTTTGCCAGAAAACATGATGGGACCCTTCAACTCTGTATAGATTATCGGAAGTTGAACAGTGTCACTGTGAAGAACAAGTACCCACTTCCGAGGATCGATGATTTGTTTGATCAGCTTACAGGAGCTCAGTTCTTTTCTAAGATTGATCTGAGGTCAGGTTATCATCAGCTTCGGGTACGGGATAGTGACATAGAGAAGACAGCTTTCCGCACACGCTACGGGCACTTCGAGTTCCTCGTCATGTCGTTCGGGTTGACGAATGCTCCCGCAGCTTTCATGGATCTCATGAACAGAGTCTTCCGACCTTATTTGGATCAGTTTGTGATCGTGTTCATCGACGACATCCTGGTCTACTCCAAGACCCAAGCAGAGCATGAGTATCATCTTCGCACCATTCTACAGACTTTGTGGAATCATCAGCTTTTCGCCAAGAAGTCAAAGTGCAAGTTTTGGCTTTCAGAGGTGCAGTTTCTTGGGCATGTAGTCTCAGGTGCAGGCTTGTCAGTGGATCCTTCAAAGATCGAGGCAGTGTTAGATTGGGAACATCCTCGGAATGTTACAGAAGTGAGGAGTTTCCTTGGTTTAGCTGGATACTACCGTCGGTTTGTGCAGGACTTCTCAAAGATTGCCACGCCACTAACCAACTTGACAAAGAAAGGAGTCAAGTTTGAGTGGAGTGACGCATGTGAAGAGGCTTTTGCAGAGTTGAAGAACCGGTTGACCACAGCCCCAGTCCTCGTTCTCCCCAATGGTGTAGATCCGTACCAAGTGTATACGGACGCTTCAGGGACTGGTTTGGGTTGTGTACTGATGCAAAATGGTGGGGTAGTTTGTTATGGCTCTAGACAGTTGAAGCCACATGAGAAGAACTATCCTACACATGATTTGGAGTTGGCAGCAGTTGTACATGCTCTGAAGATCTGGAGGTGTTATCTCTACGGAGCCACCTTTGAGATCTACACGGATCACAAGAGCCTACAGTACATCTTCACCCAGCGTGATCTTAATTTAAGGCAGCGGAGATGGATGGAGTATCTTACGGATTATGAGTTCACCCTACGATACCATCCAGGGAAAGCCAATGTTGTTGCCGATGCCTTGAGCAGGAAGCCGAGGTATGAGCTTGCGAGTATTTTCCTCTCTCGCATGGAAGCTTTGGAGACGCTGGAGGATTATGATTTGGACGTACGGTTTGGGGATTCTCACGGATTCTTGGCCAGTGTGTCACTCAGGCCCCACATCCTACAGCAGGTGGGGGAGTATCAGTGGAATGATCCAGAGAGCCACTTGGTTCGAGCTCAGGTCTACTCAGGTGAAGCCGACAACAAGTGGAGTGTCAGTGATGATGGACTTATCAGGTACAAGGGACGTGCCTTTGTCCCGAGTGATGATTATATCCGGAAACTAGTGTTGGAGGAGTCACACCGGACTAGTTTCACCATGCATCCAGGAGCCACAAAGATGTATCAGGATATGAAGCGCCAGTTTTGGTGGAAGGGCATGAAGCAGAGTATTGGAGAGTATGTATCCAGATGTGACGTGTGCAGGCAAGTGAAGGCAGAGAACAGGCATCCGGCAGGACTACTCGAGCCTTTGGCAGTTCCACAGTGGAAGTGGGACCACATCACCATGGATTTCGTCACCAGCCTACCCCTTTCACGGGAGGGTCATGATGGGATTTGGGTGATAGTTGACAGGTTGACGAAATCTGCACACTTTCTACCTGTCAAGATGAGCTCACGTACACAGTACTTTGCAGATCTGTACATTAGTGAGGTGATCAGACTTCACGGGATACCGAAGAGCATCATCTCAGACCGTGACCCACGTTTTACTTCCAAGCTCTGGAAGTCATTGCAGAAAGAGTTGGGTACCGAGCTACATTTGAGTTCAGCGTATCTTCCTCAGACAGATGGACAGTCCGAGCGTACGATCCGTACCTTGGAGGACATGCTTCGATCCTGCATAGTTGATTTTGGTGAAAAGTGGTATGAGTGCCTATCTCTTGCAGAATTTGCCTACAACAACAGCTACCACCGCAGCATTGGTATGACTCCATTCGAGGCACTGTATGGACGACCATGTAGATCACCTACATGTTGGTTGGACAGAGAGGACCGGGTTCTACTTAGTCCAGATGTGATACAGGAGACTTCAGAGAAGCTTCAGATTGTCCAGGAGAGGCTTAGAGCAGCCCAGAGCAGGAGCAAGTCGTATGCAGATACACGTCGGACACCCCTTGAGTTTGCAGTGGGAGACTTTGTGTACTTGAAAGTCAGTCCCCGCAAGGGAGTTAGACGATTTGGGGTTAAGGGGAAGTTGGCCCCAAGGTTTGTAGGGCCCTTCCAGATAGCCCAGAGAGTTGGATCAGTTGCATACCGGATTCACCTGCCACCACGACTGCAGCATATACATGACGTGTTCCACGTCTCACAGTTACGGAAGAGCCCACCGGGTGCCCCACAGAATGTTATTTGGACTGATGTACAGCTGCGCAGCGATGCTTCTTACGAGGAGAGACCGTACCGCATCTTGGATCGTGATGTTAGGAAGCTCAGGAACCGAGAGGTTCCAGTGGTGAAAGTTCAGTGGGATCACTATAGTGAGGAAGAGGCTACTTGGGAGCTTGAGTCAGTCATGCAGCAGGCTCACCCACACCTCTTCTGATGTCAGGTAAATTTCGAGGACGAAATTCAATTTAAGGGGGGTAGAGTGTGAGACCCCGAAATTTTAATTTAATTTTTCGACACACTTAGGGTTTAATTCCGATTACTTTTCAGTACGTCGTCATTTTCGTCTAACGTTTTTACGTTTAGACACGTCGCCACTTGCGTGAAAGTATTTACGGAATATTTTCCGGCACTTCACGTAATTTTTCGTACGACTTTTACGTTCAAATTTGACGTTTGGTTATTTGAAATGAATTTTCGAAAATGGTTTTGGTTTTGAAATTTATTTTGGGTTTGGGATCGAATCGTGGCCGTTGATTCGATGGACGAATCGTGGCCACTCCTTTTTCTTTAAAAACCCTATCTCCTCACTTCTTTCCCTCACCTTTCCTTTTCTTCCCACTTACCTTTTTCTTCCTTTCTCCTTCTGTCTTCTTCTCTTTCCATTTCGAGCGCTTCTCTTCTCTCTCTTCTGCTCTCGACACAGCAGCGCCACCTCCCTCCGCTCCGGCGCGCGTCAGTCCTCACCGCCACCACCATCGAGGTCGCACAGCTCCGGCGACCTTGCCTAGACCACCGGTGAAGCCAGCGCCGCCTCCAGCGCCGCCCAGCCGAGGAGAGAAACCAGAGATCACTGTGCAGACGAGATCGAGTCAGACCAACCTATTTCAGGAGCAAGGGACCTCCCAGGCGCCACCAGGAGCTGCCCAGGAGGAAGGAGGGGCCGAGCGGAGCTCCGCCGGAGGAGAACCGCCGGAAAAACAGTGGAAGCTTCAAGGGTATGGAATCTTGATCTTTTCCTTCGATTGTGGTGTTGTTGGATAGCCTAGGATGTGTAGAAGATGTTAGGAGTAGTCAGGAGGCTCGATTTGGCCGGGAAACCAGCCAAATCCGGCGGAGAAACCGGTCGGGAACCGGCACGGTAAAAACCCTGGTTTTTACCGTGTCAGTTTTACTTTTACTTTAACCCAGGGGCAGAGTTACCATTTTGCCCCTAACTGTTTAAGTTATTTACGGTTACTGTTTTTACTATTCACTTTTACTGTTTTACTATTTACTTTTACTGTTACTGTTTTACTTTTACTGTTTACTTTTTACTGGTGACTTTGACCGGTTGACTTTGACCGGTTGACTATTTGACTTTGACTTTTTGACTTTGACCGGTTGAATTTTTGACTTTGACCGGTTGACTTTTGACCGTTGACTTTTTGACCTTTGACTTTTTTGACCGTTGGCCGTTGACTTTACTGTTGACCGTTGACTTTTACTATTCCAAAGTTGACTTTTCACTTATGCAGTAGAACACCTATTTTACGTTTTCGAACACTACGGTTAAACGTTTTAAAGACTTTTAGCTTGTAAACGTGGCAAAAACGACGTAAGTACTGAATAAGAAATAATTCCGACTTCTCACCGGTTCGAGAATCAGAGTGTCAAACAAGTCAAACCCTAATGTCAGAAAGATAAACAAAGAATGTTTATCAAGTCTTAGTCGTAGTTAGTAGATCCTCGAGTTACTTATACCTGACTATCACTGTTGTCTCACCCACAGACTCAGGAGCTCGTCTACGCAGACTTCAGGAGGACCAGGAGTTGGAGCGTAGCCAGCTGTACCATCACACCAGGTAGGGGGAGCACGCCCATTGGGTGAGCCGAAACCCTCTTGGGTCGGCGGCTCTTTCACTGTATATTTATTAAATAATGATGCATTGTTTTAAGCTTGACCACATGCTTCTTATAGCACTTGGTGTGTGTGTGTGAGTTTTGGATCGAAAAGTAGTACCGTCGTCCTGATTTCCGGTGCTTGGCCTGAGAGCGACGGGACCTAGTATTCTAGCACTCCTACGGTGTCGATGACCGTTAACCTCCGGAGGGGCTATGCCCTGTTTATTTTCATTCATATATCCCGCTTACGCTCGTCTCGAACAGAGTAAAACGTGACGTAAGTGTGGCCTGCTATTTGTTGGGCGTTAGCTGGAAATGGACGCTCTCGCTATTCTGCGCACTCGGGCGCTTAGATAGTTGGCCCCGGTTTGCAGTGAAGACAAACCCGGGATTCGGCCGCTCAGATCCAGAGAGTTCTTTCATATGTGGTCACATGTTTTACCGAGCTTTGTGTGCGTGCCGTGCATTTACATTTCCACATGCTCTTTCGTACTTACGAGTACATATACATATATACGAAATGTTTTCTCATGGGTTTTAAACCCCGACTTGGATGGCTTTGGCCCCAATTGGGTTAGCGAGGACGAGTTGCTCACCTCTACATCTTTTCAGGTCTACAGCACCCGACACTAGAGGAGCTGGACTAGATCACGGAGCGTCGGTTATCGTGCACTTCACTTTTCGAGGACTCCCATTCTGGTGTGGTTTTCATGTTTCTTGATTTCCGTATTTTCATATCTTGTAATCTGTTGGATACTCTGAGACTTTATTCGGGCCCAGTGTTTCGAGACTTTTTCATGTACTATTTCAGTCTCGGGTATTTTCTATTATCTTCCGCGAGTAAAACATTTGTATGCTACTCTGATCATTTGTCATTCAGTATTTGACATTCATATTATTATTCATGTGTTGTATATTTCATTTATAGCCTTGTGGTTTCGGTCCGGTGGGTCATCAATACGTCGAAAGACGTATTGATTACTTCCTAGATCGGGATCACGGCGGTTACCGTCGTGTTCCGGGACCGAGAATAGTCCCCGGGATGCGACAGCGTCGGTGGATCTCTGAGATTGATGAGGGACAACGACCTTAGAGGTGCATTGGAATTAGGCTGAAGAGGCTCATAAGGATGCTGGTCTCACTAGTGAACGATGTGTGCGACATGTAATAGGTCGGGCTTTGGGCTCCTCAAAACGAGCGCTGATGAAACGAAGAGCGGCAATGCCTGGAGTGCTATGCAGAGATGCTCACAGAAGGTGGGTGCCCAGAGCAGAAAGCCAGAAATGGTGGGGGGGGTTTGGTGCTAGGGTTTTTTTCAGTTAGCTAGCAGCTCGAGTTAGAGCTACGTGCTTGATAACATGATTAAGGAAAATAGGAGCGGGAAGATAGGAAGAAGAATCATCATCATATTCATTGACAGGAAACCCTTTATATAGGGTATTACATAGTACCAATATAGTAATATGAATAAATACATAGTCTTATTCTAGGTACATCCTAATGACATTAGATCAAGACACACATGACAGAATATTCTATAACAATTACCTTATTTTCGATACTCTATTTATTCATAAATGTACTTTAATATTGTCCTTTGGTTCTTTCTTCTATCTTTCCTCATTTCACTCGTGTAATTTTTAGGAGGCTTGAATCCTAATTTCATCTCAAGATTTGAGTCTTCACAAGCGTTTAGGTAGATATTTGGTGTGACAATGGCTTATATCTAAGCCTCTTAACTCTTACAATTCACCGCATATGAGGGGAGTATCTTCAAGTTTTGACAATAGCTGACATACAAAACCTAAAAGTTGTAGAGACATTCTCCAACCTACAACATAAAACCTATAATAGGTTTTGGTTTTATAAAATTTCATATTCAACAAGCTTATAATATTTACTGAAAAGGAAAGTGGACGAAAATGAAAGAAAAGGAAAGCAATATAATGTAGACTACCAATGGAGGCTACATTGGTGCGTCGTTGGTGGCATTAGGGATGCAGTGACGTATGTTTTAACAGGAAGAGGAAGACCTCTACTTATGCCGGAAAAGCTTTCTAATGTCCAATCACCCTTGGCCTTAAGTCCCACCTACCACCCCCAAAGGCAACTTAGGTAGCTAGGTGACCTAAGCTGGGACCAAACATGTCAAGTCATTCTCCATTTGGCTCACCTTCTAAGCCCCTCGGAGAGGGATGTTGGGAAGAGTCTTCCTGGTGGCTAGGCTCTCAAGACACAACTATATAGGCAGACCAAATAACTATGAAAAATATATATAAGATTCTTCTAGCCCCAAAACTCTACCAAGTTGCTTACACAGCAGTTCTAATTTAGACATCGGAGAGTCAAAGACTGGGACCACTTTGGTCTTGGCTCCTGACATTGCTGTTATTTGTGCAAGGTACCGGATAGCAGAACCAATGGTATTCCATCGTTCCGAACTCTCAGAACAGGAGTAACAGTAGGCAATAAGGAGAATGAAAAAGATGGTCTTTATTTTTGCAAACAAATCATCGGAGTGAAAAAAAACTATCAAATTGCACCAAAAGAACAATGTAGCTCAGTTTTCTTCATGGGATGACAGGGAATTTAAATTATTATTAGATCAACCGGTTTGTCTTTTAAAAAAGTTGGATCACGAAATAGACAATGTCCCTCAGCGTTTTGATAAACAATATGCTATCGACATAAACTAAACCTTTCTATATTTCTAACCCGCCGAGCCACAAAAACAAGGTTTTAGAATACCATATACAAACGAATCAACAGAATAAACATGGTTTATTATTGAACCGTAGACAAAGCGAACATCCACATTTGCTCCAAAAACCAATCACAATAGCTGACAATTAACAAAATGAACCGCACAATATTGTGATGTGCTCGTCGTATCTACTAAGCTAGTGAAAATAAGCAAAACTGGCATAGAAATAATACAAACTTGGATAAAAAAACAATTATCCATACACTAGCTAGATACAAGCAAACAAAAGCTTAATCATTTCTTTTCAACTATAAGTTGAATCTTATAAAACTAAAGAGGAACAAAGTAGACATTTGAGGCCACAAATGCTGAAGTGAGAGACTTCAAATTTGCTCGGAGATACCAGGCAACCTAGGGTTTCAAAAAATTTGCTCGATCCGTCCAACTGAGGTTATTATCAGACGGGTGATAAAGGACGGTCAGAAGGTGACTCAATCCTATAGGGAGGCGGCGGTGGACTAAGAGATGACCACTGGACATGGTTTTAGACTGGATGGTTTCAGGGACGACTGTGTATCTGTTGAGGCGGCGTTCTTTAAGTGTTGTGGTCTATTGACAATGACGAAAAACCGTGAATGGAGCGGTGAAGCTTTGAGATGGGTAAATAAAAGCGACGACGGTTCCTCTAGAGTGGGTTTGGCTTGGGTCGGGCCTCCTTGCTCCGCTTTGGTGCTGGATCAAAGAGTGGGGGTAGGAGACGGTGGTGTCTGGTTTTCATGATGGCTACAGGTGGACGACGCAGCTGAAACAATGATTCGCATCTCCATCTTTCGGGTCGGTCTGTTGGCAGCTGGTCTCTTGCTTACAATGGGTGTTGGTGGGCATGACCCTCTCTTTAGGACTAGGCATTGGGTTTGGTTTTTGTTTTTTTTTTCATTTTTTAGGTTTTTTTTAGGATTTTGGTTTGGTGTTGATAGTTTGGTGTCCCTTCCTTTTGGAAGAGGGTGTCCCTCCTTTTTGGGTGAGGGTGTCCCTCCCTTTTAAGCAAGGGTGTTACAGTTTTAATTGGTGTCGTTTGGTGGTTTTGGTTAGGTCATAGTTGCTCTCATGTCCAGGGAAGATCGGTGTTAACGTCAGTATTTTCTTGTAGTCGATTTAATAGGGAGGTTTCCCTCGCATATATGCTGGTGGTTTTGGTATATAGTGTTTGGCATGGTTGTTTCTTCGGGAGGTTAGTTGTAAGGAGATATTGAAGCTTCTAGATGTGATTTGGAATAGGTTACATTTGGACCCGTTCTAGCTCGTGGTTATGTAATCTCTGGTATGTAGTTAGAGAGAAATGTGAGGATTTATTATCCTGAAACCCTCATTGTTGTAATGGTTGTTTATTTAATATATAAAGTATTGCTTTCCTAAAAAAAGTAGACGTTTGAAGCCAAATTTCAACCATACCTTCATGATTGTTTAACATATTTTCAAAATTTACTACAAAACAATAGATTCAGAAGAAGCGCAAAAGATCTTTCGGCTTTCCAAAAAAATAGTTCATCATTTACTGCATTATAGAGGGTGTTTACACCCAAAAATTAATATTTTACTAAACATTAACTGTTTAAGTGAATATTAGTTAATTTGTGATCTACGTCACACCGACGATCATGAAATATTAGATTTATAGATGATGGCCTATAAAACCATTCGAGTTAGCTATACAGTTCGTGTGTGGGAGAGGACTCAAGTAAAGATTAATTGCCTACTCAAGTTAATCTTTACTCTTTACTTGAGTTAGTTAATCTTTACTCTTTACTTGAGTAGGCAATTAATCTTTAATTGCTTGACAAAGTGGTGGAGCGAAACATAAATTCTAGGTATCCTTAATTGTTTAATAAGGAATGAACATATGGTACATTGTTTGGTGTGTGCACGACGAAGACCAATCATTTTACTTCATGAAGGTTGCATGTGAGATTGAAGGAGGTCGTTGAGCAATCATCTTTAATTACTTGTGGAATGGATCTGCATGGCCATGTTCCTAATTGACTATGTATCTGCATGAAGTTGCTTTTGGTATTTGATAAGGACTCAAGTCCTTAATTATGTCAAACAGTGTTGTGCATCCAATTCCCTTCCTAACCTTTGGTCAAAGGCGTACTTGAGTCCAGTACATATGTATACTTGTCGAGCGACGAGTTTGAACTTAGCTAGCAGAGATACTGCAAAGTAACAAGTTCTTATCATCTACGCTGCATTATCGTTGATGACTTCTACAAGTCTTTGACTCGATTGGGTTCAATCCCTATAGTCCTAAAATAAGTCTTCGAACGTGATTGGAACTGCATTACCTAATTACGTTTTTAGGTAACTCAACCAACTGGCAGAAAAGATTGCATCCTTATCTACTATGCAAACTAGTATAAAAGAAAGTTTCGGAGAACAACTTACACACAACAGCTACAAACAGCAATAGCTTCGACCTTGTCGAAACCCAAAACGCTAAAGCATCTTGCCTTAACACTATTTCATTCTAACCTCCGTAGAGCTTTACTCTCCCTAGATGTACAGAAAGCCCTGGATGTCTAATTCCATAGGCTTTTATGGCTCATCATTCTGACATTTCTAGAGAGAGTTATGGCGGTTTGAATACAGGAAGGTTCCAATACCGAAAAATACTGCAGTCACAGTTTCGCAGGGCGATTCAAAATAGCTAATTGTCTCGCCATATACCAAAAGAAATCATTGGATGTCTATTTTCCAGAGGTTTCTACGGTTTGTCATTCTGACTTTCCTAGAGAGCGTTATAGCGGTTTGAATACAGAAAGGTTTCAATGCCAAAAACTGTAGAAGTCTCAGTTTTCTATGCCAATTCGCGGGGTGATCCAGGAGGAATTAGTTGACTCGTCTTATTTCAAAAGAAAGCTCTAGATGTCTACTTTCCAGAGATTTTTACTGCTCGTCATTCCAACTTTCCTAGAGAGAACTATGGCAGTTTGAATAAAGGTAGGTCAAAAACTACGTGAGTTGACAACATGCTATTTTCTATGTGTTTCATGACCCTGCGATGTGTTTTCCTTCACCGGGAGGGGGCATCCTAAAGTTTTGATATCCTTCATTTTTTCTTGGTATCGGTGAAACAGATATAAAAACTGGGGGCACATATGACATTACAATGTGTTCCAAATATTCAAAGACTCTAGACATTCTTGAAGTGTCTTAGTCATTATTTAGGTCAATCTCTGTGGCCTCATATTTTTGAAAATTCTGAAAGAAAACAAGAAAGTAAAGGCAAGTCACTGGGGGGCAGCGAAGACCAATTTATGTGTCCTAATTTTTATTTCGCAATTTTGAAGCCATACTGGGGGGCAGCGAAGTGTCATTCGCTCGCCAAGGCTCCTACATCCATGTTCACATAGCTATGGGTGTCAAATCAATTTGAGCCGAGTTTGAGGTGATTCAATTTAAGTACATAATTGTCAATTTATGTGCTATAATTGGAGTTACCTAGTTGCTTCTCAGTTCACTGAAGGTATTCACTAAATCATGGAGCTACTCACAGTTTATTCATGAACCTAGCCAATATCAGTGGTTTAGGACGCATGAACTTACACCTCTTAGGTCAATTTTGAGACTCATGACCTCGAGGCTGAGGGCAATGTATGCACCTGAAAATTAATAATTTACTAGACATTAATTGTTTAAGTGAATATTAGTTAATTCATGGTCCACGTCACATCGGCAGACCTGTAATATTGGGTTCACAAGTGATTGCCTACGAAACCACGCTAACTTGGTGTATCGTTCGTGTACGAGGAGAAGACTTCACAGTAAAGAACTAGGAGACGTGAGGGGCGCGAGCTGGTTTTGTCTATCAATTATCCTTGGTTCGTACTGTAGCTGCATGCGAAGAGTACATATTCATCAAAGAATATTTTGCATTGACTGTAGATGCAAGCGAAGAGCTGTTCACGTGCTAAAAGCAACATGTGCATGAGAGAATGACTTGACATGGTGGTTATCACTTATCCATATTTCTTAATTACCTATTAGTGGGCATGGACGGAAGGGTGAGAAGACTAATTACACCTATAATTTCACTTCAACAAGGAATCTTCTTTGGATGTAGTGAAGTTTCATTCAATTATGAAGTGTCTTCTCCTTCAGTTTTAATTTGTTCCGCTAAGGAAGTTCAAGTAGGACTTCAAATACTATGTGGCACCGTCATGGAGACATTTAGAAAGTCCAGTATGCGTGTTTAATTATCTATCAAGTTCGATGGCCTTATCTGGCTAACAGAATTATATCAAGAGGCAGCTGACTATTGTCTTACCACATTATTGTTGAAGACTTCTACAAGTTTTTGACTTGATTAGGGCCAATCCATGTGGCTCTAAAAATTAGTTTTAGTACATGATTGAAACTGCATTACCAAATTACATAGTTGACAAGTAAGAAGAAACCTTGTGCAACTCAATCGACTATACAGCAAAGACCATATCCTAATCTACTATGCAAACCACTATAAAAGAAAGGTTCGAGGATCAGTCTAAACAATAACAACTTTTACACAACAAAAAACAATCATTCAACATACAAACAAACAGATCTACAACTACAAGCATCAAATTCGACCTTGTCGATTGCAACCTGACGCTAACGCCGTACGCTTTAGCCTCCCTCATCCCGGTTCCCTGAAACCGTCCTCGGTGCACAGCTCACATTCTCTAGCGGTGTCCTGCCCCCTTTTCCTTTGGTTACTCTGCTCGTCTCTACACGAGTATCGATACTGGTGGCGAAGAAGCTACTGTAAATTTTCTTTCTGAAATGACACCGGTGACCTACAGTCGTTTGATTCGAAGCACAGGTGGCGCACAACCCCTCCTTACTTATACTTCTACATTCTCACATTTCGCATCCGTGCGGTGGCACGCCAATACCTTCTTTTTATTTTTCTCCACTTTTAATTTCCTGTAATTTAATTTTAGTATTTTTACTACCTTCCTCTTAGCTGAAAGCAATGTTCTAAAACTTGGTCTAGTTGGCTGACTAGTCGGTAGTCGGCCGGTAACCGAGACGATTTTTGTGTAGTCGGCTCAGAGAAAAATCAAGCTAGTCGGGGGAAAATCAGGCTAGTAGGAAAAAAAATCGGGTTAGTCGGTGAAAAATCGGCCTAGTCTTCTCAACTCGGATTTGACCAAAAATAAGAAGAAAAAAAAAGAAACGACGTCGTTTAATTCGTTTTGACTCTGTTAAAACCTAATTTGAGTTTAATATTGTAATATTTTATTGACTATGTTTATTATTTTGGACATTATATTACCTTTTACTAAATTATATATTTTACTACATGTTTTAAAAATAAAAATAAATCTAAAAATTAAAAACCGAGTACTCCTCCAACTACTCCTCTACTCACTAGTCTTCGGCCGACCGATCAACTAACTAGCGACTTTTAGAACCTTGGTTGGAAGTGAGGCCAAAACAGAGGGTTTTACCAAGGAATGGTGAGAAATGTACAATGATGTTGCTGAAAAGATTAATATAGTGGAAGGATTCAGACCTATTACAACTTCAGAAGCTGCGAAGTTGGTAGAAAATTATAGGAAAATTTCTACCAAAACATTAATTGGATAAAAAACCTATGGAGTTAGGAACTCTCATTTGTGATTGGGAAAGGACGAGGGATTCTAACTACGCAAGCTTCATGTAAACCGATATAGAGTGAAGAAAGGGCAACTTCAATTAGAGCAGGAGCTTAGTACTTCACTAATTACGAGGATTATGCCAGGACAACGAGTTGAGTGAAGAGATAGTATGGAATGCTCAATATTATGCAGCAGGTGTTACGGTCATAATAGAGGGGGAAACTACGTTTACAAGGTGTTAAGGTCATAATAGAGGGCAAAACTACGTTTACAAGGTGGTGAAAAACAATTGCAAGCAAAAATGTGTCGTCACACCACTTCAATGCCAGAAAGGTTGCCCTGGATTACCATTTGATATGTACAGAGTCCTCTTTTTGACCTATTCCAAACCACAGTCAGCAGCCGTTTGGATCAGACCTGGAATCGCTTTGGCCGGTTTAAAAAATGGGAAAATTGAAGCATGTGGTAGAAAATATGTTAAATATTGTAAATATATAATAATATAAATTTATTATTATTAAATAAATAATTATAACTAAAAACTCACAATACAAATATGATGATGAACACCAATGTTACCAACTCGGATTCAAGGATATGAGGATGTTGAAGAAAGTCGAGTCGTGTGTCTCACACACTTTCCTTAAGACAAATTATGCCTCCTCTTTGGTGTACAGGTTTGATTGCACTTGTCTGCTAGGATACAACGACTGCTTGTCTCTTGAAACTGCACTGCTACTAAGGACACTGAACGAACTTGAAGTACCTTCGTCTATCACCAAAACATAACTTAGAGAGGGAGAGAGAGAACTCAAGTAAGGAGAGATGCTTTGAGTTGGTGCGTACGTGTAGAATGAGGGATGAAGACACCTATTTATATTGGTTGGATTGGAGGAAAACTTGAATGTCATGAATAAGGATACAACCTTTCATTAGACCACTACCATGCCATTGATTCATGTTGTTACAAAAACCAAAAGACAAGAAAGTTGAAAGATCAACCATTACATTCATTACTTTGGTGACTATTTTCATTCACCTTTAACTATCAAAATGATTACAAAAAAACTTTTATTTCTATCAATTTTCCAACAATTCTCCACATGAATGAAATAGGTGACTAAAGACTCGATAGACTTGGTGATAGATATTTACGGTTGAAACCTGCTTAGGATAGGTAGGTTTTACCCTTTGAACCTTCTCTTGTGAAAGTATGCTGACTTTACTAACTAGACAGTAGACGCGATGTCTTTGAACTGTTCGTCATTTGTGTAAATGATAACATACTTCACACAAGAATCTTCATGGTACTTACAGTTCTCACTTTTGTGTCCATCTTAGCCTTGGACACGCGCCTGATTCTGTAAGAGTTTGATAGAAATTGAGCCCTTAAACAATTCTCTTAGAAGCGGCCCCACTTCTCTCTTACATAGGTGATTTCTTAAGAGTAACCCACATTATTCCGCTTGGATCTCCGACGCATAGGAATCATTAAAAGATTTCGCTTAACCTCATTCCTTATGGGCATCACTATTTTCATCATAGGAATGGACATGAGGAAAATTCTCACAGTGATCCAACATGGTCTCTACAGTTTGATTGTCCCTTTTGAACCTAGATATTGGGATCTCCAGTCACCTAGGTTGGGTATCCACTGTAAAGATTTTTAATTCATGGGCTTTAGTCTCATTCCCCTCGATAATTTATCAACTAACTCTCTGTTTAACCCTTTGGTTAGCGGATCCACAATATTATCCTTTGACCTCACATAGTTAATAGAGATAACTCCAGTAGAAAGTAGTTGTTTAATGGTATTATGTCTTCGACAAATATGTCTTGACTTACCAACGGACATCGTGCTCTGTGCCCTATCAATTGTAGATTGACTATCACAATATATGCATATTGCAGGCACAAGTTTTGTCCATCTTGGAATATCCTCTATGAATTGGCGTAGCCATTCTGCCTCTTCCCCACATTTGTCTAATGCGACAAATTCAGACTCCATCGTGGATCTGGTTATAATTGTCTGTTTAGAGGATTTCTAGGACACTGCTGCACCTCCCAATGAAAACACATACCCACTAGTGGATTTTGAGTTTTTCATGTTAGAAATCGAATTTGCATCACTGTATCCTTCTAGGACAGCTGGATAATTGGTATAATGCAGCCCATAGTCTCTCGTATACCTTAAGTACTTTAGTACCCTCACAATTGCTTGCCAATGCATACCTCCAAGATTACTCGTGTACCTGCTCAACTTGTGCACAAAATAAGCTATGTCAGGTCTTGTACAACTTGTTAGGTACATCAGACTTCCAATGACTCTAGAGTAATATAACTGAGAGACACTCTCTCATTTATTCTTTGAGAGATGTTGAGAGATGTAGAGTCATATCCTTATCGAATTATCTAAGGATATTGTCAACATAATGAGATTGACTCAATACAAGCCCATTTGATGTTCGTTTGATTTTAATCCCCAATATGACATCAGCATGACCCATATCTTTCATATCAAATCTGGAATTTAACATATCCTTAGTGGACTTGATCATCTTTTCATTGTTTCTAACGATAAGCATGTCATCAACATATAGACACAGAATGACATATTAATTTTCTGTATCTTTGACATAAACACATTTATCACATTCATTGATCTTGAAACCATTGGTGATCTTAGTGTTGTCAAATTTCTCATGTCACTGTTTTGGGACTTGTTTTAAGCCATACAATGACTTCATCAATTTGCACACTTTCCTTTCTTGACCACGAGCAGAGAAACCCTCAGGTTGCTCCATATAAATTTCCTCTTCGACATCTCCATTAAGGAAAGCGGTCTTTACATCCATTTGACAAACTTCAAGATTTCGCAATGCGGCAATTGCAATTATTATTCTGATAAATGTTATTCTCGTCATAGGATAATAAGTATCAAAATAATCAAGACATTCCTTTTGCTTCTAGCCTTTAATTACAAGTTTTACCTTATACTTGTCTATTGACCCATCTACTTTCAATTTCCTTATGAAAATCCATTTGGAACTTAAAGGTTTACAACATGGTGGAAGATCCACCAGTTTTCAAGTGTGATTTTGCAAAATAGAGTCAATTTCACTCTTGATAGCTTCTTTCCACAAAGGACTATCAATGGAGTTCGCAGTCAAACAGCGACAAGCGTGGCTAGTGAATCATCCGTGTACCGAAACTGTCCCAACTTAACCACCTTTAAAGTGTTGGGTTTTAATCACAAAAAGCCTCGGTACAATTAGGAATGATTCACCCACATATAAGTTATATTTATTTGTGGGATCTCTCCTCTCCAACACGCTCCCTCACGTGCAACCTGACAAGGTCTGCACGTGAATCTATGTTATCCTCTCCACTCAAACACCAACCCTCACGTGCAACCAGACTCAAGAATTTAGCACGTGTACAACGAACCAGGCCCATCTGGCACTTGGTGACAATCCACACAAACATTAACCCTCACGTGCAACCAGACTTAAGGGTTTAGCACGTGTACATATGTCATACCAATTGAACCACCAACAAATGAGACGCAATTAGAGAGGGACCCGCTCTGATACCAAGTCAAACAGCGACAAGAGTGACCCGTGGATCATCTGTGTACCGATACTGTCCTAACTTAACCACCTTTAAGGTGTTGGGTTTTAATCACAAAAGGTCTCGGTACAATTAGGAATGATCCACCCACATATAAGTTATATTTTATTTATCTTGTTTCTGATGTGGGATCTCTCCTCTCCAACACGCTCCCTCACATGCAACCTGACAAGGTCTGCACGTGAATCTATGTCATCCTCTCCACTCAAACACCAACCCTCACGTGTAACCAAACTCAAGGGTTTAGCACGTGTACAAATGTCTAAACCAATCCGACCACTAACTCGGCCTATCTGGCACTTGGTGACAATCCACATAAACATTAACCCTCACGTGCAACCACACAAACACTAACCCTCACGTGCAACCAGACTCAAGGTTTTAGCACGTGTACATATGTCACACCAATCGAGCCCACCAACCAATGAGACGCAATTATAGAGGGACCCGCTCTGATACCAAGTCAAACAGCGACAAGTGTGGCCCGTGGATTCCCACTAACTCGGCCTATCTGTGTACTGATACTGTCACAACTTAACCACCTTTAAGGTGTTGGGTTTTAATCACAAAAGGTCTCGGTACAATTAGGAATGATCCACTCATATATAAGTTATATTTTATTTATCATGTTTCTGATGTGGGATCTCTCCTCTTCAACATTCACCGCCTCTTTAAAGGTACGAGGTTCACCTTCAAGCATATATGTCAAAAAATCTGATCCAATGGATTTTTCTATCCTTGCTCTCTTACTTCGTCTGGGTTCAACCTCAGACTCAGTGTCTTGATGTTGACTGCTTTCATTAGCAGCTTGGCTAGTTTCAGTACCAGCCTCACGTGTCCGTTTCGAAGAACTCGATTCCCCTCTAGACTTACATGGAAATACATTTTTAAAGAATGATGTATTTCTCGATTTCATTACCGTGCCCTCATTATATTAGAAATTTCTGATTTGTGCATAAAGAAGCGATAAGTCGTACTGTTATATGCATATCCAATGAAAATGCAATCAACTGTTCTAGGTCCATTTTTCACTTTTTTAGGTTTAGAGACTATCACCTTAGCCAAACATCCCCACACTCGCAAGTAATCATAGGATGACTTTCTTCATTTTCATAGTTCATATGGAGTTTTCTCTTGTTTCTTTTTAGAAACCTTATTTAAAAGGTAGTTAGCCGACAAAATGGCGTCTCCCCACATGTTGGGTGGTAAATAAGAACTTTGTATCATTGCATTTATCATTCCAATCAATGTACGGTTCTTTCGTTCAGCAACACCGTTTGATTGTGGAGAGTAAGGTGCGGTTCTTTCATGAATAATCTCATGCTGAGCACAAAATTCAGCAAATGGTGATTCATATTCACCTCCTCGATCACTTCTCAATACTTTTATTTTCTTATCGAGTTGGTTTTCCACCTCACTCTTATAGAGAACATACTTCTCTATTGCCTCATCTTTGCTCTTCAGCAAATTCACATAGCAGTATTTCGTGCTGTCATCGATAAAGGTAATGAAATATTGGTTACCATCTCTTGACTGTGTTGGTTTTAAAGGACATACATCACTATGGATTAAATCAAGAGGTTCATTGTTTCTTTCAACGCTTTTGAAAGATGAATTCGTTAGTTTTGTCTCTACACAAGTCTCACACTTATGTTTCGCATCAACTTGGAATTTTTGTAAGTGTTCCATGTTAATTGGCCTTTGTAAAGTACCATAATTAACATGTCCTAGTCTACCATGCCACAAATTGGAAGACTCAAGCATATAAGTGGAAGTACTAGCTTCATTCATATTTTTGACAATTACATTTAATTTGAACATTCCACCACTCATATAACCCTTACCCACATACATTCCACCCTTAGATAAAATAACTTTGTCAGACTCGATCACAATGCGGAAACCATGAGTGTTCAGCAGTGCACTAGAGATAAGGTACTTGCGGATATCAGGAACATACACAACATTGTTCAAAGTTAGCTCCTTTCCAGATGTCATCTTTAGAACCACCTTGTCCTTGCCCTCAACGAAAGATGTGGCCGAGTTCCCCATGTACATTATCTCCCTATTAGTGCTGGGTTCAAATTTGGAGAACATCTTCTTATCAGCACATACATGGCGAGTTGCTCTAGTGTCGAGCCACCATTCCTTTAGACATACATGGAGAACATCTTCACATCAGACACCACAGCATAGAGGTTCATGTCAGAGACATCCCTTTTGACTTCTTCAATCATGTTGGCTTCCTTATTCTTCTTCTTCTTCTTTGGCTTGTTGCAGTCAACAGTTCTGTGACCAGTCTTGTCACAATTGAAGCACTTGCCTTCAAATATAGGCTTCTTGGAAATGCCTCATCTTGGTCCGAGTTTGGACCCTTGATTTTTGAACTTTTTGGTCTTGGAGCTTTGACCATGTTCCATAACATTTGCCTTAGTAGAGTAGCCACTAACCCATGTCTTCTTTTCAGATCCTCGATTGTCTTCTTCAATGAGAAGCCTGACCTCCAGATCTTCCAAACTCATTTCCTTTCACATGTGCTTCAAATAATTCTTGAAGTCTTTTCAAGCTGGTGGCAATTTCTCAATAACACATGTCACTTGAAAGCTTTCTTCAAGCTTCATCCCTTCAGCGTGAATCTCATGCAGGATCAACTGGATTTCTGAGAATTGACTCATCACAGTTTTGGAATCCACCATCTTATAATTAAGGAAGCGTCCCATAATAAAATTCTTGGCACCGGCATCCTCAGTTTTATATTTCTTCTCAAGTGATTCCCACAACTTCTTAGTTGTTCCCATGCTAATGTACACATTGTACAAAGAGTCAGCAAAGCAATTCATGATATAGTTTCTGCACAAATAGTCATGACTATTCCATGCATTCACAGCTGTAATTTTTGCTTCATCGTCTTGCTCATGTTTTTTGAGCTCAGGAGCTTTCTCAGTCAGGAACCTTGCTATATTCAGAGTGATCAAATAAAACATCATCTTTTGTTGCCACCTTTTGAAGTGCAGCCCATTGAACTTCTCAGGTTTTTCACCATGAGACACCGACACAGGTACATGAGCAGCAGCAACAGAAGAAATGATTGGCACTTGGGTTGAAGAGCTACTCTCGTCAACAGACTTCTCAAAATTAAATTCCATTTTTCTGAAAATGTTAACAATACAAGTTAATATTGATTCATATCAACAATATTCGCAATTGGTAACACAAAATAAAGGCAATATCAATATTAATTTGGCTACTCCTCAATTCGTTCGGTAATTCCAGTCAGACACGACCAGGTAAAAAGATGAAGCTTTAGTGGAGCGTGGCTCTCTTAAGAACATTGCTTCAATGGTTCTAGCCTAGACATCATGCCAAACTGAGTACGTCTAGTTGGAAAGATTCATAAACCAAAACAATATTAATTTGTCTTAAGATTGTTAGAAAATATGTTAAATATTGCAAATATATAATAACATAAATTCATTATAATTAAATAAATAATTATAACTAAAAACTCATAATACAAATATGATGATGAACACCAATGTTACCAACTCGGATTCAAGGATAGGAGGATGTTGAAGGAAGTCGAGTCGTGTGTCTCACACGCTTTTCTTAAGACAAATTATGTCTCCTCTTGAGTGTAAAGGTTTGATAGCACTTGTCTCTCAAGATACAACGACTGCTTGTCCCTTAAAACTGCACTGCTACTAAGGACACTGAACGAACTTGAAGTACATTCATCTATCACCAGAACATAACTTAGAGAGGGAGAGAGGGAACTCAAGTAAGGATAGATGCTTTGAGTTGGTGTGTGTAGAATGGGGGATTGAGTCACCTATTTATATTGATGGGATTAGAGGAAAACTTGAATGTCATGAATAAGGTTACAACCTTTCATTAGACCATACCATGCCATTGATTCATGTTGTTACAAAAACCAAAAGACAAGGAAGTTGAAATATCAACCATTACATGCATTACTTTGGTGACTATTTTCATTCACCTTTAACTATTAAAATGATTACAAAAAATCTTTTATTTTTATCATTTTTCCAATAGTATGTGATAAGTAGTCGAAAGTGCACCTATATCTTTACATCTGCATTGCTATTGAATAATTTCTTGTTCAATATAAATCTAATTAACTCATGTTTTGTTTAATAGGTCTTGTAATTAGATATTGGGCTTGAGCAAGTAAAAGCACAAGGATGGGCTGGTGACGTGATCATACATGACATTAGAGAATGGGATACAATCTCACGTGCCACACCTCACTTTTTTCCCCTTCACTCTAAAGAATCCCATTCTTCTGCTGCAAGGATTACAACTCCAGTCTCCCCAAATTCACTTTCTAGCAACGACCATTTAATCAAAAAGGAATTAAAGATCGACAAAGGAAATATGGTGAGTCTGAATCCTATCAATTCTTGGAGTCAGTAGAAAAGGAAGTTCAATTGAAGTTGATAGAGAATAACAGGTTGAAGCGAGGATCCCCAATCTTTTGCCTTGGTACTTTCTCTATTCGTCAGGAACTGTAACAGTTGATGCTATCAATAAGAGGGTAAGGCACACGCTGGTAAAGGCCAAACTGACGACAGAATTGGTTGGGTGCATATAGCTCAAAGCCAGCCATCTTGGGGAGAGGGATATCCATCAGGGAGATAGACTGATTGAACAGTGTTCGCCCTTCGAGAGGTTGTGCTGTGGACCATATGAATCCATTCGCCAGAGCATCAGAGTACTTATGATTAAGGACTAGGAGACCTGAGTCCAGAGTGGTTGCATCCAAGCTGAACAGATACTCCAGAGACCTGACATAAACAATGGATGGAGGTGAAGAAGCATTGGCGAACGCTCTCCTTAGTTCTTGATTCCCTGGGAAGTTAGTAACCTGCTCATCTCTGAATTGGACAAAGTAAATCTGCAACCAGATGTCTAATATCTAAAGGGGACCAGATACATCAATATAATTCAATTGATGGAGGGATAATTTGTGTAGTGCTTTATAAAAAAAAGCCCAATATCAGTTGAGCCAGGCCGAGGCGATGTCCATTGAAGAGAAGAGTTGCAGTACGCACCCAGGTCTTAGTCAATTTCTGAGTTGTTGTGCAGGCTACAAACTTGTGAAGCTAGAAGTCAAGGAATGCGATTCCACTTTGCTTCATCTACGGGAGCATAGAAATGTTCAACCCATCCTTTGTAGGACAGGTGCGTGGGGTAGTCTGTTGGGTTGGTGGTATGGAAAACATCTGCATCTTCAAAGAGATGTTCCTGATATGCTTCCTCAGTAACTGGAAAGCCAGTAATTGTATAGATACCCAGCAAGGTGATGCCCATTTGACCAAACCTGAAATCACAGTTATTGCTATAAGAATTCCAGAAGCAGGCGGCAGCCATCATTGGGGTCGGTTCACGCCGCGACTGTTCAAATTGAAACATAGATCGATATCATCCGCGATTCCTGCCAGTCTCCATCGATCCAGATCAAAAGCTCGATAGTTCTGGTACAATTGCATCATTTGATCACTTGGGAATGGCCAAACTCTAATTCTAGCTGGACAATTACTCTGCTTCTGCCAAGAGGTTACATCCGCAGAAACGTTTTGGAAGAGAAAGATAGGGATCCTGGATTCAAGGTAGTAGTGCTGAACTTCTGGAAACTTTTTCATGAATGACCCAAGTCCTGCAGTGGCTCTGGTGGTCAATTCTAGGTGAGAATGGGTTGAGTGGGCAATGGCCCTGAGGTTTTTAGAGATTCTCTTGCCATCAATAGTAGTTTCTTGGTTAGGAATGTTATCCATGGTACAGAAGAAATTGTGGAAGTGAGATTTGGCGTTGGGTTATTTAGAGGAGTCGAACAGGTGTTTCTGAAATGAAGTGTCGCTTGCTGAAGGTGGACGATGGTGAAGGGGGAAACGAAACAGCGTTTCCTATTATTTTAAAGAAACTGGGCCGGGTTTCTAGCCCTTATCGATTTCACAAGTGGGCTTGGTGTTCAATCTCAAGGCCTGGGGGGCAATGTTTGGGCTAAAATATTATCTTTCGACGAATACTTAAGAAGAGAGGCTAGTGGACCGATTCTTGCAGTCTACGTTATTATTAATGTGTTTCCTTTCGACTGAAATACATGATTGGCAAGGATTTCTGGTTGCTTAAGGAACCCTTTGAAGATCCAAGAAGATTTGATATGCCTTAATCCACAAGAAAGAACAAACTCTAGTGTTCACTATATAAAGAGGTCAAGATACAGAGACAAGACACATCTCAACGATTCAACACAACTTTTGCACACTGCAAAACAAGCCTCTCCGGAGCACCTATACCAGAAAGATCCATCTAGTCTTTTTGTCCACCAAAGCCCTATCCGTAGGCATTCCCTGCTGCTACTCACCAAAGCCTGACCCGTCGGCATTATCCGCTGCTATCTCACCAAAGCCTTATTCGTGAGCACTATCCGCTTCTATTCACCAAGCCTCATCTGTGAGCGAACAATCCACCACCGCTTCATAAAGCCCTATCCGTAGGAGAATACCCATAAAAACCATTGTTGGAGTGAGAACTCTAGCAAATATCCTCGGTTTGTCACAGAACCCTTTGGCGAACACACTACACTCCTGATTTTTAGCTCTGCTCAACCACACCGGTCTGAGTAGGAACGTCCATTTCACAAGAGGAGGAGAAAAATCCTAGTTGCTTTTCAGCTATAGATCTAAGAAGAACCTAAGTGCCGGTCTGACCAACGTCTGTACGAAAATCGTTTGAGAATAAGACAGGAGGCGAACAAGCATCAAGATCAAGGTTGTACCTGACTCATAGGTACTGGCACGCCCTCAAGCTTGGTTGTTCGAGAAAATTCATTTTTACACCGAACACTACCAATCGGACTTCATGTCATATATACTAATTCGCATTCTAATAAAACTATAATTTTTTGTCTTCTCCGCATGTTACACTATTATCCTTCTCATACATATAAAACTCATCACACGAAACGACGTACACGTCTAAATCTTCTAACACCATAAATCCCATTAGAAAACCTAAAATGCCGATATACTGGTTAAAAGTTTGAAAATCGATAACCATTATTTTATGTTGAGGGAAAAAAGAAAAAGGAAAAAAATATACAACTGTATGACTTAAGGATTAACCGTAAACTACCTAAGGATTAACTGTAAAACTACAAGAAGTAGAATTGGAAATCGATCATTGTGATTACAAGAAGTAAAATTATACTTTGATGGGGCAAGCACACTACCAGAACAACCATTTTAGCAGACGAAATTTTTTTATCGGCTAAAGTCTTAGCCTACGAAACGTCGTCGGCTAAGAAGGCATCAGGAAAAAACCGTCGCCCAAGACATTAGCCGACGAAATTACTGTTCATCGTCGACTAAAGTCAGTGATTTAGCAGAAGAAGAAATTTTTCGTCGCTAAATTTCTGGACTTTAGTCGACGAATTTTTGGACCTTAGCCGACGAAATTTGATAAAATTTCGTCGTCTATAGCTATTATTTTTATTTATTTATTTAACTATAGCCGACGAATTACCCTAAAATTCGTCTGCTAAAGTTTTTTTAAATTTTTTTCTTTTTTAAACTTTAGCGGACGAATTTTATGGTAATTCGTTGGCTAAAGTTATTATTATTTTTTTGTTATTTTTTTTTCTTTTTTAAACTTTAGCCAACAAATTTTAGAGTAATTCGTCGGCTATAGTTAATTTATTTTTTTCATATTTTTTTTTAATTTTTAATTTCTTGTATTTTTGATTAAAACTTTTTACTTCTTTTTCGTTTTTACACCGATGGTAGAGGAGGAGGAGAAGAGGATAGGAGAAAGGCTAGGAGGAGGATAAGGTTAGGAGAGGGAGAGGAGGAGGAGGAAGAGGAAGAGGAAGGAGGATTAGAATTTAGAGAATGAGGAGGATGAGGAGAAGAATTTAGAGAAGGACGAGGAGAGGAGGTTGGATGAGGAGTGAGTTGTTGCCGCCGGAGTAGGAGGAGGAAGGAAGATGAGGAGGAGGAGGAGAAAAATGAAACATATAGAAAATTTTGAACTTTAGCCGACGAAATTTCGTCGGCTAACGTTCAAAATTTTATTCGAAAAATTTCAAAATTTTAAAAATCCCCGCCAAAAAATTTGAATTTTTAATTAACTTTAGCCGACGAAATTCGTCGGCTATAGTTATTTATTTATTTATTTAACCTTAGCCGACGAATTATCCTAATTTCTTCAGCTATAGTTATTTATTTTATTTATTTATTTAACTTTAGCCGACGAATTACCCTAATTTCATCGGCTAAAACCCTAAACCCTATACGTAGAAGCTTCAAACGAAAAAAAGTCGTGAAATAAAATATGACCGGAATGGTGAAATACGTCTACGGTTGAAATATCACGTAATTCCGGTAAAGTCTCGGTACTGATAATTGTTGTTAACACAATTTTCCATTCTTTCTCCCTAGAGGTAGCCCTATCTCCGGTAGTTATTTTTCATAAAATTTTTATACCACTGGTTGCGTCTCATCGATTTGAAACTATTTTCAGTTGAAGGTCCGGGCAAAATACGTAATTTAAACGGTCAAATGACCGTTTCCGTGCGTTAATAAAGGGTTTGACTTACGGGATTGACCATAAGGATCGAGCCCTTAACGTTGTCAGATTAAGTTGAATTTTTTTTCTATAGACATATTTCAACATAATGATCATATCGGACGGTCGGAATTTTGTTTCTCAACTTTGATCATCGAAATCACAACATGCGTACTAATGTTGTATAACTTGTTTACTAAGCTTTAAGTAAATGTTTAGTTTCTAAAACAAACTCTACGTAGAAACTTCAAACGTAAAAAAGTCGTGAAATAAGATATGACCGGGATGGTGAAATACGTCTACGGTTGAAAAATCACGTAATTCCGGTAAAGTTTCGGTGCTGATAGTTGCAGTCAATACAATTTAGGTGTTTGACTTACGAGATTGACCGTCTAGATAAAGTCCTTAAATTTATCAGATAAAGTTGAATTTTTACCAGAGATATATTTCAACATATTGATGATATTTGACTGTCGTATTTTTGTTTGTGAATTTTGATGACCAGAATCACAACATGCCTACTATTTATCATTATTTATCTATAAGGGGAGTCCTATCATCGAGGGGTAAATGACTCAAAATTTTTAGATGGATAGTTGCGTCTCATTATGGTGAGTGTTTGTTGTGTTGAAAGTTCGACCAAAATACCTCATATAGGTGTAGATATGGGCATTTTCGTATGTTAAGCGTTTAGAAAAACTTCATTTTAAAGCCTTAAACGAACTCGGATGGCCAAAAAAGCTTGTATATCATGGCATTAGCCATGAGTTTGACTCATAGGGCCGTTTTGCTTCCAGATTGGTATCACAATAGTCAATCGGACACCGAAATATCCGTAGTGCAATTTTGTAACTAAAAGTTAATTTAGCCGATGAAATACCCTAATTTCGTCGGCTAAAGTTCACATACTATAGCCGACGAAAAAATCACTTTAGCCGACGAAAAAATTAGTTTAGCCGACGAAAATTTAACTTAGCCGACAAAAAAAATTCCGTTGGCTAAAGTGGACTTTAGCCGATGAAAAAAAATTCGTCGGCCTGTTTCTAGATATTTCGTCGACTAAAGTCTTTTTTCTGGTAGTGGCATCTTTCTTGTTTTGGTGAAACTTTGTGGTTTTCGAATTCGATACTAATGATCATTTGATGAATCGAAAGAATACAGAGCGTCTTGAGTGCATAAAGGTACACTTGAATCAACTTAAATAGACGGTGAAATTGAATTTATGACACTATTTAATTTTTAAATAAAAATTATATATAATTATCAACGATTGAGATTTTTTAAAAAATTGATTGATTGACTTGCACATTGATGCATATAAGAATTTTAAAAAATAGTAAGTAATAACCACAATAAGGATCAGTATGAAATTAATAGAATCAAAGAAACCATTTGATATCAATCGATATGACTAGCAATATATGAAGAAATATACCGATCGAGTCAAGCTTCATTCCGATGCAGTAAACGGAATCCATGGGCTCAACCTTATTTCCATATGATATGGCAAGCCCAAGAAATAAAATATCCCATACCAATTATCAAAATAACATACCAATATCAACAAACAAATAGCGGATCGATCGATAGCCAGAAAGGAAATGATAAGAAACCGAAAGCTAGATGTAATGAGGAGGGAGGAGGACTACGGTGGTTGTGGTTTTAGTTCGAAGGCTATTCTCTTTATCGAGCTAGCTAGCTCTCTCGTCTTTCAAGAGTACGAGTCAAGTCACCTTCAGCCGCCTGCGTCTGTCTTTCCAAATTCAATTCGAGACGGCCGTCGCGGCTTCCAAGGCGGGCGGTTACTTGACCACCAAGGGTTATCGCCATGAACACCGTTTCTGGTGAAAGCAGAATTAAATCTATGTTCCCTTCTCATTAAATTCCATATTGCATTGGACTGTCCACCTCTCCTTGAGCCTCTTAAATTTTCTTGTAGGCGATAACGGCTCCAATACCACTTTGTACACATGATTTTACCACCCATCTTATTTAGTAACTAATTTGCAATTTAACCCTAATTAATTTACTTAATTCATCCACACCACCCATACATCCCCACAGCACATGTCGTATTATAAGGCCCTCTCACCCTCATACCTTACACCTTCACTAACTACTCACCACCAAACAAAAACTCTAAAGAGCTTCTCTAGCTCCTTGTCGATCCATTTTCATTTTTCCTCAATGGAGTTCGTTAGCAAAGACACTACCTGGTGGCTCTTTACCCTCCCGGCCTTTCTCGGCTTCTCGAATCTTCTCCAGCCCTACTGTCTCTTCTGTTTCGCTATTGCTTTTGTATCCCTTGCCCTTCTCACTTGGGCCTTCGCCACCGGCGGTGTCGCATGGAAAAACGGCCGGAACCAAGTCGGTTCTGTTGCCATACAAGGACCAAAAGGCCTTCCATTGTATGGTTCCCTCTTCAGTCTCTCCCGCGGTTTGGCACACCGCACCTTGGCCTCCATGGCTTGGAGCCAAACCACCACCACTGAGCTCATGGCGTTTAGCCTCGGTTCCACTCCTGCTGTTGTATCCTCTGATCCCCACACTGCTCGGGAAATCCTGACCTCCCCTTACTTCGCTGACCGCCCTATAAAGCAGTCGGCAAGGAGTCTTATGTTCACCCGAGCCATGGGGTTCGCTGCCAACAGACCATACTGGAGACTCCTCAGGAAAATCTCCTCCTCCCACCTCTTCGCCCCTAGGCGCATTGTGGCACATGAGGCCGGCCGCCAGCAAGATTGCACAACCATGTTGCGCAACATTGCCGAAGAACAAGCCTGCCGCGGAACCGTGTCACTTCGCAAGCACCTAAGGGCCGCGTCCCTCAACAACATCATGGGGAGCGTGTTCGGCAAAAGATACGACCCGAATCACAGCAACGAGGAGCTGAGGGAGCTTGAGGACATGGTTAGGGAAGGGTTTGAGATCTTAGGTGCTTTCAACTGGTCTGATTATCTCCCTTGGTTGAGCTACTTCTACGATCCTTTCCGTATCAATGAACGTTGTGCGAAACTCGTTCCTCGAGTGAGGAAACTCGTCCGGAGCATCATTGAAGAGCACCGTCTCAGTGCTAAGCAGCTCTCGGAGGATCATGCTGATTTTGTTGATGTCTTGCTCTCATTGGATGGGGAGGAGAAGCTTGAGGAAAATGACATGATTGCTGTGCTATGGGTACGTAGCTTGGGATTTGATTCATTTTAAACTCGTTTGTTACTTGTAAGTATTGATTATTGTTGAATAGTGTTGTGTTGATCTTGTAGGAGATGATATTCAGAGGAACTGATACGACCGCTTTGCTAACCGAATGGGCGATGGCCGAGTTGATCTTAAACCCTGAGATTCAGGATAAGCTCTACGGAGAAATCCACAGGCTTGTGGGAGATGAGAGGAGCGTGACGGATTACGACGTAGCAAGACTGCCTTACTTGCAGGCTGTGGTGAAAGAAACCCTAAGAGTGCACCCACCGGGCCCACTTCTGTCCTGGGCGAGGCTGTCCACGTCGGACGTCCACCTCAGCAACGGGATGGTCATCCCCGCTGGGACGACGGCGATGGTCAACATGTGGGCCATAGGGCAGAACCCTGGGGTGTGGGGGGAGGAGGCGCACGTGTTCAAACCCGAGAGGTTTGTGGTGAGTGAAGGGGGCGCTGACGTGGACGTGAGGGGAAGGGACATGAGGCTGGCGCCGTTCGGGGCGGGGAGGAGGGTTTGTCCGGGGAAGAATCTGGGGATGGTGACGGCGTCGCTTTGGTTGGCGAAGCTGGTTCAGGGGTTCAAGTGGGGTAGGGATGATGGGCACCCGATTGATCTGAGTGAGTTGTTGAAGCTTTCTTGTGAGATGAAGCATGAGCTGCATGGTGTGGCTGTGCCAAGGAGTACTGCTACTATGGTCTAGTCACTCGTGACAGAAATAGTTAGCATGTAACGCTGGTTATGTAAATTGTAATGCGCCCCTTTGTTTTCTGGTTAAGACGACCTGTTTGGCGTGCTACTTATATGTAAGCGTATTATTTGAAGTTATATATGAAAGTGTGATGTTAGTTTGTGCTACAAAAGCTAGCTCTACACCCTAAAACCTTTACGTTTGAATATTCTACCGAATCAGCTTGTGTCTATGAAAGTGTGATGTTAGTTTGTGCTACAAAAGCTAGCTCTGAACCCTAAAACCTTTACATTTGAATATTCTACCAAATCAACTTGTGTCTATTAATGAAGAGATGAATTTAACTCAGCAACTCATTGTTTTCAGACGATATTCCCTGTCCCTACAATAAGCTATTCCTTCCGATGAAATTCAGTAAGCTAATACTAGAATAGGTTTATAATCATAGATATTATGATAATATCTTATGTTTCCACATTATATTATTTTCCCTATCATGGCCTTCAATTTGTAAATTAAAGCTAGAGACGGATTATAATTTACTATATACAATCTTTAACGGGGAGAGTCTCATCTCTATTTATCTATAAGAAAGGATACATGATAAAATTAAGCGTTAATGATCATTCATTACAAAAGTAAGAAAAAAATGTTCATTAAGTCTAAAAAAATTTTATGTGCGCATTCTAGTTCTTATTAAAAAAGTACATTTATATCCCTCTAACTCATTCATTCTCCACCTCTCATTTTCAATTAGTGTCCTCTCTCTCTCTCCACTGTTGCCAACGGCAGCATGCCACGAGGCGGAAGTCTAGTCTCCAAACAGATTCACAGAGGAAAAGATCTGATCTCAGACCTCCGATCTCTAATCTTCGCTTCCACACTAACCTCTTCTACATCGCTCCACTTCGTCGGCTATAATTATTTTATTATTTTATTTTTATTTTTCTCTTTTTATATCTTGTATTTTTTATTATTATTATTTTATTCTTTTTCGTTTTTATACCGGTGGTGGAGGAAGAGAAGAAGGAAGAGAAGGAGGAGAGGAGGAGGAGAAGGCTAGGAGAGGGAGAGGAAAAGGAGAATGAGTTAGAATAGGAGAATGAGAAGGATCTAGAGGAGGATGAGGAGTTGTTGTCACCGGAGGAGGAAGAGGAGGAGGAGAAGGAGTACGAGGAGGAGGAAGGAAGATGAAGAGAGGAGGTGGAGAAAAATGAAAGATATAGAAAATTTTGAACTTTAGCCAACAAAATACTTTAGTTAAAGTTCAAAATTATAATCGAAAAAATTTCAAAAATTTCAAAATCATCGCCAAAAATTTTGAAATTTTAATTAACTGTAGCCGACGAATTTTAATAAATTTTGTCGGCTATAGTTATTTATTTATTTATTTATTTAACTTTAGCCGACGAATTACCCTAATTTCGTAGGCTATAGTTATTTATTTATTTTATCTTAGCCGAAAAATTACCATAATTTCGACGGTAAAATTTTTTTTGTTTTATTTATTTATTTAACTTTAGCCGACGAATTATCCTAATTTCGTCGGCTAAAACCATAAGCCCTATACGTAGAAGCTTCAAACGATATAAAATCGTGAAATAAGATATGACCGGAATGGTGAAATACGCCTACAGTTGAAAAATCACGTAATTCCGGTAAAGTCTCGGTGCCGATGGTTGCGGTTAACGTAAGTTTTCATTCTTTCTCCCTAGAGATAGCCCTATCTCGAGTCGTTATTTTTCATAAAATTTTTATACCACTGGTTGCGTCTCATCGATTTGAAACTATTTTCAGTTGAAGGTCCGGACAAAATACGTAATGTAGTCGGTCAAATGGTCGTTTCCGTACGTTAAGGGGTTTAACTTACGGGATTGACCGTAAGGATCGAGCCTTTAACGTTGTCGGATCAAGTTAAATTTTTTCCTATAGACATATTTCTACATAATGATCATATCAGACGGTTAGATTTATGTTTCTTAACTTTGATTATCAGAATCACAACATGCCTACTAATATTGTATAAGCTTGTTTACTAAGCTTTAAATAAATATCTCGTTTCAAAAACAAACTCTACGTAGAAACTTCAAACGCAAAAAAGTCATGAAATAAGATATGACCGGAATGGTGAAATACGTCTACGGTTGAAAAATCACGTAATTCCGGTAAAGTCTCGGTGCCTATAGTTACGGTCAATACAATTTAGGAGTTTGATTTATGGGATTGACCGTCCGGATGAAGTCCTTAAATTTATCGGATCAAGTTGAATTTTTTACCATAGACATATTTCAATATATTGATGATATCTGACGGTCGTATTTTTGTTTGTAAATTTTGATGACCGGAATCACAACATGCGTACTATTTACTATTATTTATCTATACGGGGAACCCTATTATCGAGGGGTAAATATCTCAAAAAATTTAGATGGTCAGTTGCGTCTCATCATGATGAGTGTTTGTTGTGTTAAAGGTTCAACCAAAATACCTCATACAGCTGTTGATATGGGCGTTTTCGTGCGTTAAGTGTTTAGAAAAACGTCATTTTGAAGTCTTAAACGAACTCAGATGGCCAAAAATGCTCATACATCATAGCTATAGCAATGAGTATTACTCGTACGCCCGTTTCGGTTCCAGATTGGTATCACAATAGTCAATCAGACTCTAATTTCGTCTACTAAAGTTCACAGACTATAGCCGACAAAAAAATTACTTTAGCTGACGAAAATTTTCGTCATCGGCTAAAATTTCACTATAGCTGACGAATAAACTAGTTTAGCCGGCGAAAAAAAATTTCGTCAGCTAAAATTCTACTTTAGCCGACGAAAATTTAACTTCGTCGGCCTGTTTTTTGTAATTTCGTTGGCTAAAGTATGTTTTTCTAGTAGTGTAGGTTCTTAAGAATTTAGACTTAATGGGTACAAATTCTCTTTTAAAAGTTCAAATGGTTAATGTTTTTTTAAAAAAAATGTTGGAATGGAAGATAAGATGTCAAATTTTGTAGTAAATGAACATTTTATCTAAAATTAACTATTGACCTCTTCTATTTTTTCTCTCTCTAAACCCTAGGAAGAAGCAGTGGCTCAACTCATCTATTCGATCTCGTCCGGCAGCGTTGACGCATTGACCTTGAACGGGAGCATTGACGCATTGACCTTGAAATTTTCTCGATTTGGTTCTATCCACATGGTTTAGGAAAATCTGATTTGGCTGGGTTAGAGGAAGATGGTGGATGCACGATTCAAACTGGTAATCACACGTGGATGTAGATTCTTGTGTGAGGGAAGAACATATTTTCAGCGAGGTTCATCTCTATGGCAGCTTGGACTTGTGGTCATGCATCTGTAGTGGTTGTGGTCAGGGGCCGGTCCCGACGAATTTAAGGCCTGGTGTGGAGAAAAAAATGAGTCTTTTTATAATATTTTTTTTAATAAAAAAATTACTATTTTTTCGGGGTTTCCAATCTTCAAAAACATAGGCACAATTTTATATACAAAATTTGTATATCAATTTGTACCAATTTCATATATCTCAAATGCATAATTTTTGAAAGAAAAAAGAAGATGGTAGGATGAAATAAGAGCAATAAACTGAGTTAGGATATAAAAATTCGAAGGATTGGGAGCAATTTATAAAGAGAGCAAACTGAATATTTTTGTTAAAATGGAGAATATCAATTATCGTGTCCTCCGGCCCTTTATTGCTGCAATTTCGAATAAATTTAGGAAGAAAGGTTATTTCACTTATTTGATTAAGGATTCAAATGAGGAAAATAAAGAAGAGATGAATGATGTAAAATAAAAGGTAATTAAGCAATAATAATAATAGAAGATTGAGGGACCAGATCAGCCCCTTAAGATTAAAAAAAGAGTCCTTAGTTGTGTTTTGAGTTATTTTTATCATATCAATATAATTAATATATGTGTATTAACAAATAAAAAACTTTGAGCCCCTCTTGGCCATGGGCCCTGGTGCGAGCGTATAGGTGGCACTGGACATGGGCCGGCTCTGGCTGTGGCGGTGCAGTTTGGAGTAGTCAAAGTCGACCAAAGAGATCGTACAACAGAGGTGACAGTTTGGTGGGCTTGGTCTAATTTGGCTTCATAGGCCTTGTGGGTCTGTCTTTGGGCCACTATTTAACAGTAGTCCAGATTAGGCCACACACGGATGCAGAATGTAGAAAGACTTCAAAGAGCGAGTGCACACCACCTGTGCTTCGAATCAAACGAATGTAGGTCACCGATGTCAACTTGGAAGAAAAATTTACAGTAGCTTCTTCGCCATCAATATTGATACTCATGTAGAGACGAGCAGAGCAACCAAAGAAAAGTAAATGAGAACGTCGCTTCGGGAGCTAAGAAGGAAAAGTGTTAAAGCGAGATGTTTTAGCCTCAGGTTCGACTAGGTCGAGGTTTGTATATTGTATTGTTGTAGTTTTTTTGTAAAAATTGTGTGTCTATACTAATCCTCGAATTTTTCTTTTATAGTGGTTCACATAGTAGATAATTAATGATGCAAGCTTCTCTGCTAATCAGTTGATGAGTTGCACAAGGTTTTGTTTTACTTGACAACTACATAATTGAGTGAGGTAGTTCCAATCATGTATGAAGACGTGTTTTACGGTCACAAGGATTGGCCCTAATAGAGTCAAAGACTTGTAGAAGTTTTGAACTTTAATGTATATCAAGCCAAAATAAAATAAATGAATAAATACACTTAAGTAGTGTTACTAGTATATGATATGAATTACGGAATATATATAATCATACACAACCCTTTCAAATAAGGATATCTTATGGTACAGATTTTCTTAGACCCACTTTTCGATCATATTTTCGTATCTTAATCGTTAAATATATATATATATATATATATATATATATTTAACGATTAAGATAAGAAAATATGATCGAAAATCTCTGACCTAGCGCTATGCTAGGGTTTGGAGTGTGTCGTCTACGGCCTCTCTGCATCTCCCTCCATCATCAATGGAGTACAACTCCAACATCGTTTCTGACGTTGTCATCCATGGGCATCACTTCGACTTTACCTCCCTATCCGTCACGACAAGCAAGGTTCTCAGCGACGAAAAATTTCTTTCTTTCTTTCATCCATGGTGGTTGGACTAAAATGAGATTAGACTGAGAAAGGAGTTTCATTTGGTGTCAATTGTTGATTGTCCCCAACCGACTCGAGCACGCCTCAAAGTAAACTTGGTGGAGATATCTGCATCTGTGGCGAGAAGACAATTATTGGAGTGGTGGACATTTGCTTTGAAGGTGGTTAGGACGAGGATAGTTCGTCGACCGAAATCACAATCAAGCATGAAGTTGCAGAAGTTTAGTTCGAAAGAGGGAACCCATGCTAGTACCTTGGTTAGCCGACTTTGTCAGACAACAACGCTCTGGGCCTCAAGCTACAAGCAAGGTTGAGATGAATTTTGGTTCACCACCGCGTTCTGGGTCGGATCTGGATCCGGACCTGGGGCAAAGTTTGGATCTAGGATCCAGGTGGGTCATGTGAGTTTTGGTTTTGTGATCAAATTTTGGATTTCTCTTGGACTATTGCGAGGTTCTTTGATTTTGGCATCTGAATAATTTTTGGTATTAGTCAACGGACCCACAACTTTGGTATCTATTCGTTCATGATCGTCTGGCAACACGGCCATGTATGGAATCCTCCTTAGCTGACTTCGATTCTTCTAGTGGAAGATTATCCTCATCGCGATGTCAGAATGATTTTTATCATTTTGTGCATTGGTTTTTAATGGGTAGTTAAATCACAAACTATTTATCACACTCAACGTCTGCAATGCGTAAGTGTAACCTGAGCGTTAGCGTTATTGTTTTAGCTTTGTTGTTCTTATTGCAATTTTACTTTATATGTTTTTATTTCTCAATGTACTTATACATTATCTCTCTTTAATCTTTAGTTTATAATAAAATGATGATTTATTTCATTCAAAAAGTATATTTTCTATGTAAAATTTCAACTAACTTAGTAATTGATCATTAAGCCACTCATAACTACGTTTTGTTATAAATACGAACATTTTTTGATATAAATTCAGTTCGTCCATTAATCAATCAAGTTATGTAAGTTTTAAAGATTATCAAATTAACTAAAATTTTACTTACAACTTTTCATTTATAATGAAAGATTAATAAATAGGTCACACCACCGACTTTCTATCCATACAACTTTCAAAACAAGAAGGAATCAGGTATGTATTCCACACAAAAAAATGTTATAGTGTTTTTTTAGAGAACTGGAAAATTTTACTCAACTAGAAAAGAAAAGTGAAAAAGAAAATTGCCGATTGTAATTGTGTATCGCTGTGTGTATGAGGGAAAGCTTATTTTTCCCACAGGGCAGGCCGCATGTGAACTTCAATGCACACCAGAAAGCAGCCGAAGTTGACATGTCAATGATGTCATAACTGCTTGGCACGCAGTTCATCTCCCATTCTCCCTTCCTTGATTTAGTTGTATACAAATTCCACAGCGTGGTCCTCTCTCTCTCTCTCTCTCTCTCTCTCTCTCTCTCTTATCGTTGCAATAATTCTTAACCTACGACGTTTCAGTATACACAATGATCACCGGTACCGGTCCAAACAGAAAAAGGAATTGAACCAGTAAGCATCGTACGAGTGGTTGGGGTTACCTGCTAGCCAGAGCGAAAAGCAGATAGATGCAGTAGTATAGTGCATATCATCAAAGGAACACTGCATCATTGACCAATGACTCAGTCATAAAAAAGATGATGAGAGACTCGTCAGTCGTCAGTCGTCAGTCGTCAGTCAAGTAAAGTGGGGAGGGGCAGTAAACAGTTACTATTTTCACGTGGTTTTGTTTTGCTTTTTCGATCATTGTTGAAGGATTCTGACTCCTTTCCAAAACAAACACATAGAATCTCTTTTCCCTGACGCAATAAAAACAAGACCTAAAGACAGAGCATTATTGACTTCTGGGTAAGGGTATGCCCTAGCTAGGGTGTTCTGGGTAAGGGTATGCCCTAGCTAGGGTGTTCTGGGTAAGGATCTTGAACCAGAGATTGCGATTCCTTTTCTTTTGTGTCCACGCAGCTTGGGGATCGTACGGCTTCGTTAGCTTTTGAGTTGTGTTGAATTGGCAGCCAGCTGATGATCGATGATGAATTGATGAAACAACTACCGCAAAGGCTTTACTGGCGTGTCTTTGATTCTTGGATAGTGAGCAAAAGCCTTAATGCAGGGAAAAGTTGAAGCTAGCTCTCTACCAAGATGACTCCATGGAATGGTGAACTGTGACTGTGCATGTATCTTGCATATCTAGCCATTCCAATTCCTCATGGTTCCATTTCGTTTGAGATATTCTTCCTGGTTCCGCTAACCTAATTTAGTTACTCGCAGACAAGAAATGGCAAAAGTTTCCTCGTGCTTCGTGTTTAGGCTTTTCGATCTTCCTCGGTCATCTGGATGCCGTTGGTGCACTATCACCCTCACCGTTTTAGGAGATAAAAAAATTTGGCGTCTTGTTAATCAAATTCGTATGTTAAAATCTTAGTCGATAAGTCTTCATCAGTTATAATTTCGTCTGGAAAAACTCGTCGGCTAAGTAGTCGTCTACTATTGTTTCACACTTTAGCCGATGAATATTTTATTTGTTTCATTGACTAAAGTTTAAAGCTATAGCCGACGAAACAACATTTCGTCAACCATAGTTTGAGACTTTGACCGACGAAACATTTAAAATATTAGTTGGCTAAAGTATTTAATAAAAAATTAAAAAATAATTATAGCTGACGAATTATAGCAAGTTTCGTAGGCTAAAGACTACTATAGCTGACAAAAGTGGCTATAATTTGTCAACTAAACCTTAAAATAAAAAGAAAATAATATAGCCGACAAATTATGGCAAGTTTTGTCGGCTATAAGTCTATTCCAGTAAAAAAATCCTAAATTTCTAAATTATCATTCCAAACAACCTGCAAATACACCAAAATATTTCTATATATAACCAGCAACACAAAAAACGGTGACAAAACACGTTTTTCATTATAAATTTTAAAAATTGTGTATACACACATAAAACTATATAAACTACACAAAATCTATATTGTCTATATCTATATCAGATTCTGATATATGCTGATGCGGAGGAGGTTGCTGCTGAGGAGGTTGCAGTATAGGTGTAGGCATGAACAGAGCCAGAAGTCTCTGAAGCTGGGCAGCTGAAAATTTTTGCAAGTACTGGAACATCAGCTACTGTTGGACCTGCTGGATGACATTATACTCTTGTAAGGCAATAATATAGGCTGTCTAGGTGGCGATCTGAAAGGCAATCTGGGCTGCATGAGAGGTAGCCTGAGCGGCTTGCTCCTCCCGTAGTCTCTAAACTTCTGACTCTAGCTGAGTCGTCATGCTGCTGGTTGAGGCTGTCTTTTTTGAAATCCTGGACTAGTCTTCAGGACCCCCTCGCCCATGTATCCTAGACCTCGACAGTAGAAGTTGTTTTCTCGAGATGGGAAGCTTGTGCTCATGATCCTCGCCCCAACCCTCGAATCCGAGGTGTCGATCCAGGACATGACTTCGGACAACTCTTCCTCCTGCGTGTCCAGCCATGTCTCCCTCACTATAGAACTCATCATCTCGCCACTAGACTACCTCACCTTCGCGTAATTAGACAGGAAAAAATTATTAATTAACATTTTTACATATATATAAGTAAAATTATAAATTTAAAAATGTAAGATAACTTACAATATCCTCCTGAGCGTTAAGATATGTCTTCTCGTACGTATAGACCTACCGGTTGACTTTTGGATGTTCCATGGACGCCTTCTCCATGAAGACAGCGAACGGTCTAGAATCGACATGATGGTTTCTTGTGTTTCACTACCGATTCTAAGTGTTCGCTCAGGAAACGGCCTTTAATAAAATATTAGTAAAATATTTAAAAACAGGCGTACTTAATAACAATTTAACCAATTAATTTTTTTAATTACCTATTTATGAGGGTTATTGAATTATGATGCCAGAAGACGTCACTCGTACTCCCTGTATTGGAACTCAGTAGAGGTACCATAACGTGTGTTCTCGTGCGTAGTCTAGTGGGTCCGCAACTCGTTCTTCCACTCTTTATACCTACAGATACAACAAATATATTAGAAATATTATTAATATCACATACAATTTTGTTTTTTCATTAACTTCCAAACGTACCTTCCCTCATACACAACGTCCGTCCAACTGTTCCTCAGGTGCTCGAGAACGTCAAACCACACCTGCATTTAACCGTTTATTAGTTTAATTTTTTGTTATATCAACAATATAATAAATAATAATATTGAGGCATTTTGTAAACTCACCGACATCGCGTTGTGGACAATGTCCCTAACCTTCTGCAGGACCTCGCTCCGGTCTGACCACAACATAGAGACTATATCCCTAATGAGCGCTCACACGCAGCCGGAGTACGTCCTCGTCTTCCTACCCGATACTATGTGGCCATCCCCGTCAGTATCGATGACGATCCTCCCTGAGGTACTCACGGTCTTCTTGAGTGTCATTCCTGTGACGGGACCTCTCTTCTTCCTTATCGGCTTAGCTCTGACGGTGCCTATCACATGATAAACCAAATTGATTATTAAAATCAGAGAACTTTTATTAAGACATTATAAGAAAAAAATTATTCATCTTTCATTATCTGAGGGCGATGCTGTGGGCGCGATAGATTCTGTCTCTGTCGCCGATGATGATACCCTCACAGAAATAAGATTCGTAGCAAAAGGCACGAACCAGTACGCTGCTGATGGAGCCACTGGCGGGGGCAGTGAATAAATCGGCGCCCCTGATTCTTCGACTACAGGTAAGGTCGGTGTCATCCGCGGAAGGAATAGAAGAGGTGGTAGCATCTGTACACTAGATGACCCACCATCCGAAGCAGTAGGACCCGGAGTCGGCGCCCGACGTATCTCAAGTATACGGGGTGCAGACACCTCGGTCTAGGTTTGAGGCCACAGCTGTCTCGAGGGCTGAAAGATGCCCAGTTGCCTCGATGAATGGGTGGCGTCCGGCTGCCTCGAGAAATGAAAAACGCTCGGCTGTCTCTGCGTTGTCTCTAGAAGGGTCGCACGTCTAGATGTCATAGCCCCTGAAACGACGTTTGAGGGTTGCTAGAGGTTCCCTCAGACGATTCGGGTCTTTGGCCCTTAGAACTCTTCGCCGATCTAAAAGGCTAGGGTGGCTCATCCTGTTTAAAATATTAATTTTTAATAAATGTCATTAATATTTGTTAATTAATAACCTTTTCATTTTAATATATTTTAATTAACAATTTAATATATTAACAATCTTTATCAATATATTAGCAATCTTTCATTAACATTGTAATATAGTAACAATCTTTAATTAACATGTTCTAACTAATTCATATATTAACATATGTCTAACTAAAACCATAATGTGTACCATCAAGACTTTTTAATTTTTCATTTTTAATTATAAAATTATCTGAATTTTATTTTTTAATTTTTAATAAATGTCATTAATATTTGTGTTGAGATATCTATCCCACTTCGGAAAAATAGGGCCTTGCATGTGACGAGGCCGTTTGTTAACAACCTGCAATTTAAAACCCTATCGTGTAGTATTAGTAAGTAGGGATCGTTCTAGCCGGGGACACTAGGGAAGGACTTATATTCTGCCAAAACAAATCGTTAGTACTTTCAAAAGAATACAAGTATAAATCTGTCACAACTATACAAGTAGAAACATATATACAAAATATTATGGGGGATTTATATGGTGTAGTTCGAAACATAAACAGAAAATAAAGACACTTATTTACAAAACATGGTCAATCAATACTCAAGCATAAAACAACTTAGCACCGTGAAGAAAGACATATCACAAATTTCGCAAGTTTAAGAGGTCGTATTTACGTTTTCACAACTTGTAATTAATTCCAACTATTTAGACTTCTCATGTAAACTTAGTGCCTACAATCGCCTGACACTAAATTTGTATATGTGTCATCCTGTTCAATGCCTACAATCGCCTGACATTGAGACAAAATACACTGATCGAACGAGAGTCATTGGAAACATGGTCCTAGGTATGGCGTCACTCATCCTATTCATCATGCAAATCTCTCACCCTAGCAACCCTTGGTAGTGACTAAGAATCAAGACCTACAATCGCCTGATCTCAACCCTTAGACACTACGGCATATGAAACTCCCCCCTAATAGCTAACTTGTCATGATTCCAAGCTAACCTAGAGTTCGATTACGTGTACAGGTGAGGATTAATCAATTCAAGTTATTACTTACATGAACACAAACAACTTAATCTAAATCGTCATCCTAACATGCAATTCTACACGTTACAATCATAAACACAATCACATGAAAATCACCAAGAAGAACAAGCAAACATGTTTATAACGTAAAACCAAAAACCGAAACAAACGTATATATAAAGAACCAACTGTTTTTACACAGAAAATACATGCACAAACCATGGATTTATTCATCCTTAACCTACCTATATAGATCGGCAAAGGGTGAAAGGATGATCGGCGGAAGATGGGCAGTTGGCAGCAAGGGTTGGCGGCGGCGGCTTGGTGTTTTTCTGTGTAAGGAGGGTTTTTGGTAGAGTTTGGCTATACTATGTTTTGAGCAATTGAAAGACACTTTTTCTACTGTATTACATGTGTATTTATAGAGACAAAACCCTAAGAAAACCTAATGAAAATTCGGCAGCCCCTTGTGTTCCAAACCGGGTAGGTTTCTCTTCTTTCCTTGTTGGAATTGTCTTCCTTCTCTTTAATTTGCTGACTTGGAAAATACTTTAAAAACTTCTTTTTCTGATTTCATGGACTCTTCTTCATGTGTGTGGGTCGGCATTGGGCTCTCTTTTATGCTCATGGACTCCTAGGACAGCCGAAAAGGTTCCATAATCTCGGTAGACCGAGTTATCCTGTTTTGACCGGGATAACTTTCGTAGTTGTTATTTTCGGCTTCTCCTTGGTGATTTCTTCGATTCTTCTTCTAAACAACTTCCCATATCATCATTAAGCTCTTCATTAATCATTTGGCATGCTTGGGAAGGATTTTGGTGAAGAAACACACTCACGAACTCGGTAGACAACTTCAGCAAATTCTGTCCTGTTTCCAGCAGACTGACCTCCGGCCATTGTTTCCGGCATAACTCCTTCCTCAGACCTTGGATTGCTGCGATTCCAAAAGATTTAGAAACTAGACATCCACAGCTTTCCATCCATATATGGCACGTTCCCTGGTTCCTCCTGGATCGTCCTAGGGAAATCTTTGAAGTTGAGTTATGGTTTCTGGAAATCCTCTGTTTTTGTTCCGAATTCATGCTTTTGGCCTCTTGTCTTTCCATGCTTCTTTTGCGACCTTCCATAAGTCCGATCCTCACGATTCTTGTTTTGTTATGTCCACATACATGTCACCTACACATTCAAAAGATATAATCAAGTAGTGACAATGTATTGGTTTTCAGAAACTTAAGAAAAACATCACGATCACTTCCCAAGTTCAGCTTTTAACGATAATGCACATACTTTATCTATTTTACACATGTTTTAGCCAATGTTCTACAAATAACCCCTTATGCTAAATAACTACTAATACTAATCAAATAATGGATAAACAAAGCATAAATGAGGGTAAAAACATGTTAAGAACGTAGCATAAAATGCTCCTATCAACTACCCCACACTTACCCTTTGCTAGTCCCTAGCAAACTAAATATAAGACTCTACTAACACTAACGACACAAAAACAACTAACACTTAAAACAACTAATACCCTTAAATGATTTGTCTCAGATTCTTTAGCATGCATAACTTTCAAGTTTGAACATTTGAATGAAAAACGTAAGTGCAAAGTTTCATAAGCATGTATCATAGCATGAACACTTAAGATATGAGATCATATAGCACAAACATGTATGATAACCGTTCCACCTCACAATGGCATACTCTCTTCTTTTCACTCATCCATGGTATTCACTCAATCGTATATGCAAGAGAAAAGATGATAAGATAACAAGTAACTTGCATATTTCAACAAATAAAAGCACTTTGTGAATAGAAATTCATGGAAAAACCTCATATAACAACTATGTGCAATAATGGACCAAAACCATATGCTTGACTTATGAGAAAATCTCCACAAATCAAATTTAGCTCTCTTAAGAATCATGAATTAATCTCAATAAAAATGGTTGTAATGGGGCTTGGTTTTATAAGGTAGGAACTTTTAGATAAGTGGTGCTATAAGAAATCACCAAGACTTTAGCAAATCTCGCTCCTCCTCATGTCTTCACTTCACGGGTCGAATTTCTTCATGTTGGACCCATACGTCATACTTGACTTCTCTCCATATTGTGAACAGGACAAAGGTCATATAAACACTTTTAGACCTTCAAATAATTACTAACTCCAAATTCACAAAACATTACAAAAAAAACACCAAAACTTTATGCCTTGAACTTTTGATCCGAAACTCTTTTATTTTCCGATTTCTTTTTTTTTCTTTCTTTTTCGGAATTTTTTTCTTAAACACATTTTTTTTTTTCGGACAACAATTTTTTTCGGCACATATATAATACAAAACAATGGTGTTTAACCCCACACTTGCTTTTTATTACCTTGTCCACCCCACACTTGTTCTTCAGCATCACGCATTACAGCTCCATCAGAAGTACTTTGCCAAGTCTTGATAACAAGGTAAAAGTTTAGCTAATCTAAGCAAAGAAATTCTGTTTAACGGTGATGAAATAAAAGGCTCAATGTAGGCTCAAAGGGGTTAAAACTAAGGAGTCCCACGACGGGCACAAAATAGGCATATGCTTTATTTGGCAATGGTGGTGATCCTAATGAGATTAAATTCAATCATATTCGAAATCAAGACATGTTATGATTATAAAGCTTCGAAAATCTCATAAGCAAGTTCTAGTAAATTCTAGAGTCCATTAAAAAGCTACAACACATAGTCGTTGAATATGCAAAGAATGATGAGGTTTCGAAAGATAGTGAAAATTTAGTGAAAATTTTGAAAAAATTTAAGCAAAAATCGGCACATAATTCACTCATGAAAGAAAGTTTTTGGGCTCAAAAGCTCACATAGGTTATTTGGAACTATTTAATCAAACATGCATACTTCATTATCAATCAATTCTCAAATATTCATACTAATTCACAATATCCATGAAACTCGCAATTTCTTAAAATAAATGTCAAACTATCAATCATGCATTCACATATATAGTTCATCATAGACTTTTAAGGGTATATCCTAAGACTCAAAAACAAATAAAACATAAAAACAAAAACAAAAATTGAATTAAATTTCGAAACAATTTTTTTTTTTTTGAAAATACGGAAAAACATAAAAATTTCGACAAAAAATTTAAAAAATTTCGGAAAAAATAAAATAAACACTACTATGTAACCTCTACCCCACACTTAGAAAATTACATTGTCCTCAATGTAAAACAAAAATAATGTCATAATTTCCTAAGTATGTGTCTAAGTCACATAATAAATCAACCATAAAAGTGAAGGGTTAGGAAAATTCAAACTCTCGTAGACGGCTCCTCCACAGCTACGGTTGAAATGAGTTGCCTCTCATGCAGCGCTTAATGTTTATAGTCTATCAGCCTAGACTCTTCTCCTTTTTTTTTTCTTCTTGTTGCTTTGTCAACGTTGATGACACAATAACTGGTAGAGTGTCATCTTCTCCATGAAAAACGTACTTCAAATGTGGGGGAGAGCCTTTAGCTCTAACTTAGGGGCCTGTTCCACAGATGGTAACAACTTATTAGTAGAAATTGGAATTGACAAAGGAGAATACCTTTCATAGATTGGTTGTGACTCAAGCTCCTTCACAACTTCAAGTATGGACGGCTCCAAATCATTCAAAGCCTCCTCATCCCGTTCTTCAAACTTGTCAAATCCGACCCCTCGCTCATGGCTAATTGCTATGCTTGGTGGATGGTCATTGCACACGGTGCAACGCCACCATATCTCCATGAAGTTTCGGCAACCCCTTCTTGACATAGCTCGGCATTTCTGCTTGTTTCTTCCATTTCGGCACTTGGATGTCTCATGGCGTCAAAAAATGTTGAACTTGATCGCCTCACCATCGAACTCCATAGTCAAATTGCCTCCAGAAACGTCGATATTAGTTCTTGCAGTTCTCATAAAGGGTCTTCCCAACAATAACTGTGTCGACTCAGAAATTGTTGCCTTCATTTCCAGCACATAAAAGTCAGCAGGGAATATAAGCTGGTTGACCTGCACAAGAACATCTTCAACATACCCCTCGGGGTACTTGTTAGAATGATCCGCCAATTGGATCACAACATTATCAGTTTTAAGAGGTCCTAGATCTAGAGACTTATAAAGATTAAGTGACATAACATTAATTGAAGCTCCTAGATCTAGCATGACATTCTCAAAATGAGTAGAACCAATAACATATGGGATAGAAAAACTCCCTGGATCCTTCATTTTTGGCGGCAATTTTCGTTGAATGATGGCAGAGACCGTCTCACTCATTTTGACCACTTGTGTCTCCCTTGTGTGTCTCCTTGATATGCAAAGCTCCATCAAGAACTTTGCATACTTAGGTATTTGTCGAATGCACTCCAACAAGGGAAAGTTCACGTTCACCTTCCTAAAAACGTCCAACACTTCTTCGTCGGATTTATCCTTTCTGTTCTTTGTGAACCTAGAAGGAAAAGGTAGACAAGAAGATTGATTAGTCGAAACTAATTCACTTGTGTTAGAGTTGTTATCTTTTTGTGCCTCAGAATTCGGCACATTCTCCTTCTTGGATGTAGCAGGGTCTTTTTCTAAGTCCCTTTTCATCGTGGCTTTCAAGTCTCCCTTGCTTGGCTCAGCTCCCTTTTTTCCATGAAACGTGCTCTGCTTCACTTTGTTTAACATTGTGCTCGACATCATGACCAGGTTTGGCTACCTTGCGTCCAACGTCACCAAACACCTTCTCGTCAGAACTGGTCATTCATGAAAACCTGCAAAACCAATTTGACACAATTGAACAAAGATCAAGTGAGCATTGTCATAAACAAAAACAAAAACAAAAATGAAACTAAACTAAGAAATATGATGAGGCTTCGGCAAGAATGAAAAAAAATGCAAAATGCAATATGAAATGCAACACAAGTATGAATGCAAAAATGAATGCAACATGAATGTGCTGCAGACACAGACATGTTAGTATGAAACAAAGATGCAATAAGGCATGATGCAAACAAAACATGTAATGCAAGAATAAATGTCGACATAAAGTTGAGGTTAACCTGCAAAACGAAAAGTGTTAGTGACATACATAGGATTCGACATGGCATGGCATTCATCAATCACACAACAAACACATAGGTTCGACATTCATCACCACAAGGTTCGGCATTCATCACATAAAAGCATAGAGTGTCGACAACCTATAATGTTTCTAGTTGATTTTATTTACCCCTAATTTTCAAGGTACGTGGAGCAGGGAAGACCACTGTGCAATGGACTGATACAGCCCAAGGTAGTGTTATGCTTCGTCCGATATACCTCAAAAATTAAAGCCAAGTTAATTTGAAGTTCATGGCGTCATACATGTCTAAGTAAATTCTAGCGTTTAAAGTGTGGTGATGCTTCGGCCCAAGCATTTGGCTAGTTCGAGCGGATTCCGTGGTTTCAGAAGGCAAGTGTCAATGTCACGGGGGGCGAACCCCCTACAAGAACCAGGCAGGACTCGTTTGTGATCAAGGAGGCGGACCCCTATCGACCCCTTCACCGAGAAGAGTGGTCAGTCATGATCTTGAGATCCAATTGAACAAACCTGAATTCCATATCTATGACAGAACGGCCCCTTACTCAGCTAGGAACAAACTCGGGTCACTAGACCACTCGACAAGTGTTAATCAAAGCCGCCCTCAACCTCATGAAATCCGCAAATAACATGAAGGGTTTAGGCTAAGATTAACAAATGCGGCTTCTCCCTACATGTTACACTTTAAAAACCACAATAAACTTCAAACACATATGAAACAATAAACTTTCTAAATATTTACTAAGTTACAATAGTTACAACAAAACACATATAGCACAAAAATATACAAATATAATACATACAAATTCGGCACATACACAAATATACAATGTACAAATTGGTAATACACAATAGACATTCGAAACATATGTGTTTTACACACATAATTCGGCACCTACAAAAGAAAACAAGGTTAATTCACAAACATATACATATACAACACAAAAATCCTTTTTAGCATCCCCGGCAACGGCGCCAAAAACTGACGAGGCCGTTTGTTAACAACCTGCAATTTAAAACCCTATCGTGTAGTATTAGTAAGTAGGGATCGTTCTAGCCGGGGACACTAGGGAAGGACTTATATTCTGCAAAAACAAATCGTTAGTACTTTCAAAAGAATACAAGTATAAATCTGTCACAACTATACAAGTAGAAACATATATACAAAATATTATGGGGGATTTATATGGTGTAGTTCGAAACATAAACAGAAAATAAAGACACTTATTTACAAAACATGGTCAATCAATACTCAAGCATAAAACAACTTAGCACCGTGAAGAAAGACATATCACAAATTTCGCAAGTTTAAGAGGTCGTATTTACGTTTTCACAACTTGTAATTAATTCCAACTATTTAGACTTCTCATGTAAACTTAGTGCCTACAATCGCCTGACACTAAATTTGTATATGTGTCATCCTGTTCAATGCCTACAATCGCCTGACATTGAGACAAAATACACTGATCGAACGAGAGTCATTGGAAACATGGTCCTAGGTATGGCGTCACTCATCCTATTCATCATGCAAATCTCTCACCCTAGCAACCCTTGGTAGTGACTAAGAATCAAGACCTACAATCGCCTGATCTCAACCCTTAGACACTACGGCATATGAAACTCCCCCCTAATAGCTAACTTGTCATGATTCCAAGCTAACCTAGAGTTCGATTACGTGTACAGGTGAGGATTAATCAATTCAAGTTATTACTTACATGAACACAAACAACTTAATCTAAATCGTCATCCTAACATGCAATTCTACACGTTACAATCATAAACACAATCACATGAAAATCACCAAGAAGAACAAGCAAACATGTTTATAACGTAAAACCAAAAACCGAAACAAACGTATATATAAAGAACCAACTGTTTTTACACAGAAAATACATGCACAAACCATGGATTTATTCATCCTTAACCTACCTATATAGATCGGCAAAGGGTGAAAGGATGATCGGCGGAAGATGGGCAGTTGGCAGCAAGGGTTGGCGGCGGCGGCTTGGTGTTTTTCTGTGTAAGGAGGGTTTTTGGTAGAGTTTGGCTATACTATGTTTTGAGCAATTGAAAGACACTTTTTCTACTGTATTACATGTGTATTTATAGAGACAAAACCCTAAGAAAACCTAATGAAAATTCGGCAGCCCCTTGTGTTCCAAACCGGGTAGGTTTCTCTTCTTTCCTTGTTGGAATTGTCTTCCTTCTCTTTAATTTGCTGACTTGGAAAATACTTTAAAAACTTCTTTTTCTGATTTCATGGACTCTTCTTCATGTGTGTGGGTCGGCATTGGGCTCTCTTTTATGCTCATGGACTCCTAGGACAGCCGAAAAGGTTCCATAATCTCGGTAGACCGAGTTATCCTGTTTTGACCGGGATAACTTTCGTAGTTGTTATTTTCGGCTTCTCCTTGGTGATTTCTTCGATTCTTCTTCTAAACAACTTCCCATATCATCATTAAGCTCTTCATTAATCATTTGGCATGCTTGGGAAGGATTTTGGTGAAGAAACACACTCACGAACTCGGTAGACAACTTCAGCAAATTCTGTCCTGTTTCCAGCAGACTGACCTCCGGCCATTGTTTCCGGCATAACTCCTTCCTCAGACCTTGGATTGCTGCGATTCCAAAAGATTTAGAAACTAGACATCCACAGCTTTCCATCCATATATGGCACGTTCCCTGGTTCCTCCTGGATCGTCCTAGGGAAATCTTTGAAGTTGAGTTATGGTTTCTGGAAATCCTCTGTTTTTGTTCCGAATTCATGCTTTTGGCCTCTTGTCTTTCCATGCTTCTTTTGCGACCTTCCATAAGTCCGATCCTCACGATTCTTGTTTTGTTATGTCCACATACATGTCACCTACACATTCAAAAGATATAATCAAGTAGTGACAATGTATTGGTTTTCAGAAACTTAAGAAAAACATCACGATCACTTCCCAAGTTCAGCTTTTAACGATAATGCACATACTTTATCTATTTTACACATGTTTTAGCCAATGTTCTACAAATAACCCCTTATGCTAAATAACTACTAATACTAATCAAATAATGGATAAACAAAGCATAAATGAGGGTAAAAACATGTTAAGAACGTAGCATAAAATGCTCCTATCAGCATGTGGATTTATAAGGGTTTTGGCTGCTCTCTCCATTGCTAAATGGTTTTGGAGTTGAACCCCAGACTACTTTATCATGGTATTAGAGCGGGTTACACACGTCCACATGTGTTAGCGTTACCGGCCACACGCACTCCACATCATCCCTAATGTTGTCCACGTGTTAGGTTTGAGGGGTCGCCACACGTGCAGGGGCGTGTTGAGATATCTATCCCACATCGGAAAAATGAGGCCTTGCATGTGAATTTATAAGAGTTTTTATATTTATTTATTTAATTTATTTGTTTTATTATCATTTAATTTATTTTATTAACTATAGCTTATGAATTTTCAATAATATCGTCGGCTATAGTACTTTTTATACATTTAATTATATTCGGCACATTGTGATTATGATAATCAAACTTGAGAAACAAAAATCCGACCGTCAGATCTCACCATCAAGATAAAATACATGTATGGAAAAAAAATTCAAAATGATTCGACAACGTTATGGACTCGATCCAGATGGTCAATCATGTAAGTCAAACATATAAACGCAAGGAAACAGTCATTAGACCGTCTAAATAACGTATTTTGGCTGGACCTTCAACTGAAAATAGTTTCAAATCGATGAGACGCAATGAGTCGTATACAAATTTTACAGAAAATAACCACCAAAGATAGGGCTACCTATAGGAAGAAAGAATGAAAAATTGCATTGACCGCAACTATTGGCATCGAGACTTTACCGGAATTTCAACTGTAGACGTATTTCACCATTCCGGTCATATCTTATTGCATGAATTTTTTGTGTTTGAAGGTTCTTCGTATAGTTTGTTTTTGAAACTGAATATTTACTTAACACTTGGTAAAACAAGTTGTACAACATTAGTAGACATGTTGTGATTCCGATGATCAAAATTCACAAACAAAAATCCGACCGTCAGATCTGACCATTATGTCTAAATATGTCTATGCAAAAAAATTCAACTTAATCCGATAATGTTAACGACTCGATCTGGACGGTCAATCTTATAAGTCAAACCCCTAAACGAACGGAAACGGTCATTAGACCGTCTAAATTACGTATTTTGGCCGGATCTTCAACTGAAAATAGTTTCAAATCGATGAGACGCAACAAGTCGTATAAATTTATTATTTTATTTATTATCTAATAGCCAACGAAATATTAGGGTATTCGTCGGCTAAGGTTTAGGGTTTAGCCGACGAAACATTAGGGTATTCGTTGGCTAAGATAGTTTTAACCGACGAATTGTAACATATTTCGTCGGCTAAGAAGGCTTTAGCCCACGAATTATGGCACAATTTGTCGGGTAAAGTCTAAAAATACATAAAAAACAGGTTGTTTAATATAAACCATATCAATTTTCTGTTCATATATCACCAAAGTTCATATAAAATAATATAAAGCACATAATTTTTTTTTTCATGTAAACTATAAAGCACATAAATTCTTTTTTATTACAAATTAATGGATTACGTTCTCTAAATTAAAACTAAGGTTCGTAATCGGAATCACCCTATGAGTCTTCTTTGAAATTAGAATTAATTTCTGACTATCTATTCCTTTCCTTATCACCACAGTCTTCGTCTGTTTCTTGATTTGGATCAACATCAATACGCCTTGGCTCTTCATCACGAATTCGAACCGAACGACTAGCTTTAAAATTATTAAGGCGAACAGTAGAAGAGTCAGGAATACCTATTGCGTTGGGCTCTTGATACACAACATCTTTTTCATCGTCTTCGACCTCTCCAAGTGTAGCCACCTGCTAAATGTTTTTAGGGTGCACATGGTTCACTACTTTTCACGCGTCACCCTTACCAAGGTTATCAAGATAAAACACTTGTTTTACCGATGTGGTGAAAACGAACAGGTCATCTCCGTAACTGTCACGACCCGGCCCGAGTTTACCCTCCTAAACCAGGGTTAGGACGTGCGGGACCCATTCCAAGAGAGATTTACTCGTAATCTTCCTTGAGAAGGGATAATCCTTTTTCCTAAACCATTTTCAAAAGTCCAAACGATACCGGAATAGACCTCACAACCGGAGGTTATCCCGATTTCCGCATTTAGATCTCAAACCAATTACTTTAGAGGACCTAGGTTTCTAATAATATTTGTGACTGCACTCGAATCCCGGTCAGACTGCCTACGTACCCTGTACTCAAGGATCAAGCCACACGAAACTCTTATTTTAATTATCGTTCTAACTAGGAAAATCTCGTTTTTCTATATATCGGTCGAACTCTTAATATGGATAGCACACCTAATTCATATACGGAGTTTAAACTCTCCGCTAAGGTACTTACCGACCAATTATCTATCGGGATTATCCCGAACATTCCACCATACATGTCTATAACATCCATACACATACAAACAGAAAATAATGGCAAACACATAATTATACAAATCCACCAAGGATATAATAGTCAATTTATCTCCAACGGTACTCTTGTAAATACCTAGTACTGCCAGGGGTAATATTGTAAATTCAGCCTAAATGGCAGCTTGGTAAATTTACTAAGCTGCCAAGGGTATTTCTAGAATTACACCCTCAAGGGCAGTCCTGTAATTATCTAAAACTGCTGATGGCAGTATCGTCTTTTTAACCTGAGTGGCAGTTACGTAAATATACAAATCTACTAAGGGCATTTCTAGAATTTCAGTCTCAGTGGCAGTCTTATAATTATCTCAAACTACCAAGGGTATTTCTAGAATTTCAGTCCTGATGACACCCTTGTAATTATCTCAAACTGTCAGGGGAAGTTCTGTCATTTCACAACCGCGGTAAATGATAAAAACACCAAATCTATCGAGGTAAAAACTCAGGAATTTACCCTTTTATTACCTTAACCGCCCCGATCGGCCTGCCGGCCGATTTCAAGCCCAAATCCAGCCATTTCTATACCCTAACTGATCAAGTACACCATATACACAACCACAATTGAAAGGAGGACAAGAAAAATGGAGGGGAAATGACAACCTCTCGATTGAACCACTGTCGGGAAGAGGCAGCTCCTCCAACTCTTCGATTCTCTCTCACCGTCGCTCGTCTCGAGCAACGAAGCACACAAAGAGGTTTGTCAAGTCGAGGCGAAGCTGCCAACACCAGCCACGCTCGCCGTCATGGTTGAAATCAGAAAACCCGATCCCAACACAGTCGCCTTCTCTCCTCTTTGGCTGGGCCTTGACGTGGCGTCTCTGAGCAACTGAGGGTCTAGGCAGGCTGACGGGGATAAGGTGAGGCTGTTGGTGGTGGATGTGAGGCACCACTCACGGCGGTGTGGCTCCGCCGAGGAAGGAAGCAGAGGGCGGGAGGGAGGCAGAGAGAGAGCGTCTCGGTCAACCCCTCTCCCCCATATATACCCAAAACCAACGGGTTTGATTGATCTGACGGTCCAGATTGAATAATAAAAGTTACAGTGAACAGTAAATACATATTTTTCTTATTTATTATTTACCATACAGTAACAACACATTATCCTTAATAACTTCCGCATACGAACTTCGATTAATTCATAGGATATACCCACGCGTTCGTATTAATGTGATCTACAACTTTCCCGAAGGAAGTTTCTCCAAATTCTTGATTTGTTGCAAAGTTATCTTTTTACGGTATAGTAAATAACATTTATTACTTCTGTAAACTAAATAAATTCATAATAAACAGCTCGTAGCTCCGAAAAATATCCCGGACATACCGGAAGACTCGTATTAATATAATATACCATCTCGATACATTAATTCTATCTTCTCCCAAAATCGAGAATACCTCGATATTAAACTCGAATATTAGTTCGGGAAGAGCTAAAATGCGGTTACAACCCTCTGTAATCCGCCTGGTTCCGGTAAAAGGGTAAATTTTGGGGCGGGGTGTTACAGTAACAGCGTTCACCAATAATATTATGTACTGATCGGTCTTCATGCTCTGCGGTCTAGTATCAAATCATCTACACTTGAAGATGTGCACTGTCATGTCTTGCCCATAAGCTTTGTATTCTCCAAGTTGCATATAAATCAAGTTGTAAAGAGTTATGATTATTGAACATGTATATTGAGAAATTCAGGTGTAAAAAACTTACATTTTCATGGGATACATCCAAGCAGGGGCGGAGCTACGTTCAGACCTGACGGGGTCCGGACCCCACTAAGTTTCCGACAGATCTCGTTTTTTATATGTTGCAGAGATCAAAGTTGCTGAGTACGAGTTTGTTTCTGAATATGAACCCCCCATCTAATAACATACTAACAGGTGTCAAACTCGAACCCCCCTAACTGAAAATCCTGGCTCCGCCACTGCCTGGCCGGTAAGCATCAATTGCTCGGGAAGATGGATCATCAAGTGAGGCATGATGTTAAAAAAATTAAATGAAATATCTTCTTAAATTTACACATGATATAAATGATGTCATCTGCATTTCTCAAAGGTCAGATTTTTCACTTCCCGTGTGTATAACTTCTGGAAGAATATTGACAATGCTTCTAACAGCTCCACCACCTGACGGAAAATGAACAGTCAAATGAAAACAGGGAAGAGACGTTGTAGCAGGATATGATAGTCATGACTCTTCAACCCGTAGATCTTATTGTCCCAGAAGTTCACACCGATTATATTTCTTACATAGCCTGAAGGATACTTCACACAACTCATCCAACTGAAAATTACGTTCTTCTGGTCAGGCTTCACGGTGTAAGGAGTTTGAGAAATTTTTTCTTCCCTTCTTTCAACAATAGATATCATCGTATATCCATTTTTTAGATCAATGCATGCCTTAAGACCATCTTTCGTCTTCCCCTCAAGTTCAGTACTGTGCCTACCACATTGTCGCACCCATTATTTTTTATGTGCATCATATATAGGTAGTGTCTGATCAACAACTTACTTCAGTATGAGAGTTCCAGAATATGCTCTTATGTGTCCAGAATTTATATTAGTCGGTTCTTTCGGGTAATGCCGTCACAATATTGGGATGATTGCCGAGTTGCTTATAATCATACTCATTAAGCACTGCTATAATTTCTTTTCTCGCTCATCTTTTGGGAGGCACACCGTTTGTGATGACATGTACAACCGCTCTAGCCTATCCTTCAACGAGAAATACCGAAGTACCTTCACAGATTTCCTATTGCCTCCAAGAATCAGCTTATACTTGTCAGTGTGACATATCGAACATGCGTCAAGGCCACCAAGGTCATTCCTTTCTAGATCTTTATCCTAGAAGTGAACGCAGTCATATCTGCAGCATAGATTTTGATGTAGGAAATCCCAAGGTCTTTCAGGATACATCGGACCTTATGATGAGTGGTAGGAAGACGATGACCGTGGGGAAGCATCAAAGCAGTGTACTGTAGATAATCATCAACAGTTTTCAAGGTCGATTTTGTCTCAACTTTAATCTTCATTACGTCCATCACACTTTCAAGAACGGTCTTCTGACAACCGGGGTACACAGAGGTTTGTTGGAAAGTAAACACTTTGTTGTACTTGTCAAACCAGCAATGTTGAAAATTCTGGGGAAGGGTTGTACCGGCTCAGACATATACTATCTTTGAGAGCATACACCGCTTTTATAAGGAAACATATCGTTGATGAATGTCGTTTTTGGATCGTTGGATGTACTGTCAGTCTCAGAAAATTGTCTATGATCCGGACCCTTGAGGATGTTTCACCTAATATATCCAACATGTGTACTTCTTCCAAAACTTGTTACTCTTCAGGTGTTGTCATACTTTGTCAATTGCAAATCGATGCATATCATGCGACGTTGACATTTCGTGCCGGGGCAATAGAAAATTGTATTCCCATTAGCATTATCAAGCACATATTCAAGAAAACTAATAACTCATTTACCATATTTTTTGTCACATTTTGGAAGCGAAATCCAACTCTTATCCATATATTATGAAAATATATCAAAATATATATATGTATAACTCTAATTACTTAAATTCCATATATAAAATCTCAAATCATTTAGTATTCTACTACAACTAATTAATAACAAATTAATAATTAACACACACATATATAAATATATATATATATATATACTTAATAATTACATAACAATATTATATATCAACATCATCACAAAATAATAATCAACTCATATCATCAACAACTTCATACCATCACAATATTATAATTAAAGCTCTACAATTATTGAATTTGTTTTATAAAAGGATTTTTTTTCATTTTCAAAGCCAAATAATTCTCCTTTAAATGCTTCATTAATATTTTAAAGTATATATGTTATAAGATATATTAAGACAATAAACCAACATAATTGTTAAAATCTTTAATTCTGAGGAAATAATTAAGGTAAAGAGTTCAATTTAGAGGGGTCATAATCATGATTTTATGCCTAAAATAACTAATTACCATTAAAAATTCAGCATTTTTCAAGAATCTTATGGGGGCATAACCCCTTTTGGCCTCAAAGAGCTCCACCATTGCCGAGGGGTAACCTAATTTCTAGTCTTTTTTTTAGAGAACCAGTATCGAGAATTTTATTAATAAGACAAAATAATACAACCATGAGAAATATTGATGGTGGAATAAGTTCTCCACTCACTTGCTTACTTGAAACACCAACGATTACATTGGACAAGAACCCACAGGGGTTCAATCGTAACATAACCTAATTCAGAAGTATAGATACATCTTTACGATCAACCTCAAGAAGAAACAACACTTTCAAACACCACATGCTAAAATTACCAGTGTATATGTACAGTTGATCTCTCATTACATTGACAACCCATGATGACCCGGCTCGAACAGTTGCAGCCCGAGTAGAACCGCCTCCACGTCATCGCCTCTTCGTTGCATGACCCTCAGCCCTCCCTGACGAAGCAATCCATCATCCTTGCACATCTTCACTAGAACGAGACATGATAGCCTCACTTGCTCCGTTAATCCCTTCGTCGCATCACCGACCATCCCACCTCAACACTGTGAAGCCTTAAACCATAGTCAACGAGAGGATCTCGCCATCGAGGTAACACAACTCAAATCTGATATCAACTTCCCAGTTCAACCCTGTTAAATTAGCTCACCTTATCGATCCACATCTACCACATACCGGGTCAGATCACCGCCCAGCGACCTTCAAAGCCCGTCCCGCAACGAACCCAACCACACTGACGAGATTGATCACCAACGCCGGTGTGAGTGTGCCGCCAGACAAGCCACGCCTTGAAAACCATAGCCTTTTACTCTCTCATGTTTTCACGGAGCCTCAAACGTTGATTATAGGATTGTCCATTTTTAACCTAATTTCTAATCAATATCAAAAAAAGATAAAATTAAGATGTACATCTTACCCTACTCTAAGTCAGATTCAATACCAACTCATCATCACCCTACGTGGCTAGCGTCTTCACCATCGCATGCAGTTCGTTTGATTCTACATCTTAAATAGTTTAACTGAACTTTGAATCCACAGCACAGTCAATTTAGATCACTTCGAAAGTTATGAAGTAGAATGAGATCAGCTACTTATATCTTTCAATACGTTAAATGATCGAGTAGACATATACCTACAAAAGAACTACTTACTAGTTAATTTCGTAATTACAAGGCCTGAATTACTATTCTCCTTTCATTTCAATCAATCTGTGTGATCCAAGCTCGTAATCTAGTACGAGTATATCACTATATATTGTTCAAAGATTCAAAAGCCACTAAATACACCAGTACTCATGCTAGCTAGAATCAAGATGGCGCACAATAATAAGATAGAGCCAATAGAGAGAGATACGGCTAGATATTCACTTGTTTGTTTCATTACTTTTACAATTCTGACAAAGCATGCCGCATCCATATATATACGCAACTGTATACATATGATAAGACATGCCAAGGTTGGAGGATTTGAAACGGATCGATGTCTGATACTATATAGTACGTGATCGGTTCATGCGTACAATGATTCAATGAAGGATTCTTTAGTTAGTCTAATACAGGCTAGGATAGCTGTAAAATGGGCGATGGCACCAGTCACACCTCTGCTTCATGTAGTGTCAATCAAAATTGCATCTATATATAGACATGTTCACGACATGAACATGAATAGGGAAATACTAATATATAGGGAGATAATATTAGTTCTTACCATCGATCCTAGCAAGTTAGATTAGCTTTCATACAAAGTAAAACTATTGGACCTCGTTTGGTTTACTCAAATATAATGATGAAAAAAAAATTGTAATCATTTTCCTTTTAAAGATAAATTGAATTAATTTAACATTTTAATTTGTGATGTTTGAAAGAAATTAAAACTTGAAATTATAAAATAATTTATTTATTAATGATTTTTTTTAATGCCGCAATTTTTTAATTTTTAATTTTCCCTAATAATTTATTTATTAATCATATTTTCCACTACTCAAATCGGTGCCGCATTTCTATTTTCCATTTTCACAATGCAATAAGCAGATAAATTGATGCAGAGCCTTATTCAAAGAGAAACATCGATGACACTGCAGATCCGTGATGATATAGATACTCTGCATTATCAACCTCAGTTGGACAAGAAGATGAAACTGATAAAGTTTTCTAGCTTGGTATCAATATTAGGGAACATGATAAGTTAACTATAGTAAATGATATGATTGATATCATATACATTGAGATTACCAAAGATTCACATGAGAAGAACACGCAAAAAAGATCTTGGCTACGAAGAACAACACCAACATTCGATGACTAAATTTGAAAATCTGTTACCAAGCATCACAGTTCAACACTGTAGCTACTACGATATGAAGAGGTGGCAAACGGGCTACTCATGACACGTGTGAACACATTATTTTAACGGACCGGGTTGAGTTGGAAAATTAGGTTCGGTCCAATCCAAGCCCATTATAGGTCTAGTACGGCACAGGTCCTATTAAAAATGGGCCTCAGCTGGATTCGTTTTTGTAATGTAATTTTGTTTATTTTTATATTTAGATATGTTTAACATAGGAGGGGGGGTTGGGCTAAAAAAAATCATTCCACCAAGAAGATAGATTCAAAGAGGGATACAGAGCCAAAATCCTTAAAGAAAATAACATAACAAAAAAGCAACAAAAATGTAATTGAATAAGCATAGCTAAATGAATCAAATTTCAAGACGCATCATGGGTGTCTGGTTGCAGGTATGATATGAGCCTCATTTATCTTGTTTGGCCTTCAATTTCTTAGTTTGAGACTTTGGGAGAATAAGATTCTTCTCTTCCATAGTCGCATCATCCTCACCAAACCATGAACTAAAAGAACTAGCCTAAACTTGAGAATATATATGATGATCAATAGGTTACTTATTTTCGAGATCGCCCCAACAGAATTTAGTTTGACTAACACTAGATTCTACCAAAGTAGCATTTGTATTCTCAACACCAACTGAAATGTCATTATGTATGCTCTCCAAGTGTTGCTTACTCATCTGGAACAATGATTTCGCATTGCTACATTTAACCAATGGGAATATTAACTCTAACCTGACTTGGAGAGTTTGTTGGAACGATTGCTTGCTCAACATACAACAAATTCAGTATCATCTCCTTGACATTGTTTAACTTAGAGGGTTAGAGCATCTCTAACAGCTCTTGTATAATTTATCTATTGTAAAGAAGAAAATTATAAAATCTCTAAAATAAAATGAGCTCAGCTCTAACAACTATTATGTTCTATTGTACAAAATTAATTGTTTTTCTCTATAATTTATGAATGTATATAAATATTATATATTTATTCAAATTAAACCCCAAATTTAATGTTAGATGCTTTAATTTTTTGACGTTTTTTTTTCTTTTTTGGGGAGTGATCATGAACTCTATAAGATAAAACAATAAATTTTAGAGATTTATAGTTGAATATACAAATTTTGAGAATTCTATAAATATAGAAGATATGCTTCTTTCTCTTTTCACTTTTTGTAAAATAGAAAATACTTTACATGAGTTGTTAGAGCCAAAAAATAATATCTTACAGTCCGGTTAAAGAATGACCTTCTAATAGCTAAACAATGGAAAGTATGGACATCTTTTATAACTCATATAAAACTACATATTATTCTAATTTTACATGAGTTATAAAAAATACTCATATTTTTTATTGTTTAGTTATTAGAAGGTCATTCTTTAAACTAATTGAGTAATTATTTGGGCGTTGAGACAATTTGCTGCAGGATTTGATGTGATGTAATGTATCGATGGAGATTTATAACTATATATGTGGGTTGTTGTTATCTTTACTTAAAACAAAAAAGCTTTCTTGGACATATTTTTTATTGACGGATACATGAATGATTTTTTCATGATCTCCAACCCTTTTGTGATTTGTGAGCTAAAGATGCTCCTTTTATGTTTGGTGAAAATTGTATTGAGACATTTAAGAAAATTAATAAGGAGAATTGTCTTGAGACATTTAAGAAAATTATTAGGGTGATGTTTACTCATCAAACTCCTATCAGGATTTGATGGGATTTATTTTTTTAAAAAAAAGTTATTGGAATTTCACCAGCCCATTCTGAAACCATACCATACTCTCCCTAGAAGTTTTATTGTGAGATAGTAATGCTGAAAAATATTTTATTAGGGGCTATAAACTTCTATTGAAGGTCAATATAATTTATTCTTAAAGAGCAATAAAGATGAAATATCACCAACATCCCCAAATAATGTATAGAAGGTAATAAATGATTTATAGCATGTAATAAACATTTTAATGGGAGCAATATATAAATGTTGAACGATTTTATACTATCCCTAATAAAATGTCTATTACCACTTCAACGTTCATTTTTTCAGAAGATGAGTCTTCAAATGAAAGAAAAAAAAGTTTGTCAACCCTTTGTATGATGGTGATTTTACTTAATTAATTATAAAATTACTTAAGATTTTTAATGTGATGTATCTAAATGTTTTATATTTGATGCCTAAAATCTTAGCTAGCAGCCTCATTTAGGCCTGAATCTTTTTCTTTAAGCATATTTGAAATTTACAATAATCAAATTCTATTGACAATCATATTTAAAGAGCCAAAACGTCTCCCACACACAATATTAAAAGGTAAATTTCTATTAATATGAGAAATTTTTAGATGCTACAGTAGAACCACGTGACATTGTCTGGTGATGCTACAATCCACTTAAAATTAGACATGTGGATTTTTTTAAGACTAAAATAGAAACTAATATGTTCAATGTTTTGTGAAATAACATTCATGTGTATTTATTGCCCCTAATTTGATCCTAATATTACTGCCCCTAATATGATCATATATTAGGGGCAGTATGATCCCATACTGCCCTCAGTATACGCCCTTACTGCCCCCAATATATACCTTCCTACGGACCCTTAGTTGTCCCTGGTTAACCTCCCAAGAGACCCCCTACTGGCCCAGTATGACCTCCTACTAGGGGCAGTATGACCCCTACTACCCCAAGTAGACGCGTCCCCTAGTTGACCTCCTAAGAGACCTCATACTGCCCCTATTATGATCTGATACTGGGTAGTATGACCCCTAGTACCCCTAGTTTTGTCTTACTGTCCCTAATATATACTCTCATACAGACCCTTAGTTGTCTACGGTTAACCTCTCAAGAGATCTCCTACTAGGGGAAGTATGACCCCCTACTACCCCCAATAGACGCGTCCCTCGGTTGACCTCTTGAGAGACCTCCTACTGCCCCTAATACGATCTCATACTGGAGGCAGTATGACCCTCTACTACCCCTAGTATACACCCCTACTGCCCCCAATATATACCCCTACTACCCCCGCTAGACGCGTCCCCCGGTTGACCTCCCGAGAAACCTCCTACAGCCCCCAATACAATCTAATATTAGGGACAGTATGACCCCCTACTACCCCCAGTATACACCCTTACTGCCCCAATATATACCCTCCTACGGACCCCTAGTTGTCCCCAGTTGAACTCTTGAGAGATCTCACACTGCCCCATATATGACCTTCTACTGAGAGCCGTATGACCCCTATTACCCCAGTAGACAGTCAACGAACGTCAAAGACCGATCAACATTCGTCGGAGACAAGTCAACATTCACCGGAGGCCGGTCAATATTAGTCGGAGACCGGTCAACGGTCGTCAGAGTCGGTCAACAGTTATAAACTTTTTATTACACACATTAAACTTTTTATTATTTTTATAATGGTCTATTGTAGTTTAATTAATTCGTTACGGGTACTATTGTCGTTTACTTTGTTTAAGTTGATTAGTGAGAATTTTAAAGTTTTATTTTGTTTGTAGAAATAAAATTCTTAAAATTAAAGCTAGTGGGCATTACCCCGTTTATTAATCTTAACTTATAGCCAGATTTCTCTTATTTTATTTTTGGAGTTATTTTTAGAGTTGTCATCATCTTTTTTACCAATGCAAATAAAAAACCTGACCGTGCATTAAGATCGGATGACATTTGATGATTTCATGAGACAATATATGTTGGGTTTGGTGCCTATTCTCCATGGTAAAGATGCTATGTATCATATGAATGCATAAGAATTAAGAGGGCATCTGCCCAATATTATTACTGCAAGAAGTTGTTACAATCATGCCTGAGAGTGTCTCTTAACATACAAGGGATGACATCCAACAGATACTAACAGATTCAAAAGCAACACTAGCAAGTCTATGAGCTGCTACATTTGCAGTTCAGGGCACAAAATTGATATACACGTCTTCAAGGCTTTCTAACAGTCCACGAATGTCATCATTTATATTGTCATACTCTAAGGATAGATAATCCGACACCAGCACTTCATTAACTGCAACCTGACAATCAGTCTCAAGAATGCTGTTGAGAAAATTGTAGGTCTTCAGCCAAATCAAACCCCATCGAATTGGTTCCGGCTCTGCTTGTTTAGCAGATCTGATGCCACTGATATGTTTAGTAAATGCAGCAATAGCAACGCCTTGGTCATTTCGCAGAATGCCTCCAACTCCACCTTCAATTTCATTACGCATGAACGCACCATCCACATTCAGCTTTAAATGATCAACACCAGGTGGAAACCACTTGACTTTTTTAGATGCCTTAGATGGTTTCTGCTGGGGGTAATTTATAGTGATAAACTCATGGTACCATGACATCGTACGACAAATAATGTCTTGTGCTATCTACTATCTGTAAGACTAAAGAATATTGTTTCTGTTGGGCCACAAGCCCCAAATATCATCAACAATTTTTGAAACTTCAAAAGGGAGGTAGCCTGTTGAAGCATCTATTATTTGAAGTTAAAAATAGAGGACATCAAAGCAATAATGTTGAGATGTGAACCTAAGAGAACAGTCTAAGCAATAGGGCAGGCACAAAAGAGATGAGCTGTGGTTTCATTGTGGGACAGGAAAGGCATTGGAATGTGCCTTCGAATCCCTTTGTGACTAGCTTGGCTCTAGTAGGCAGCAAATCTTGACAAGCTCGCCATGCAATACGCGTAACTTTACTTCGGACCACTACTAGATTTTTGCTCCTAGCCGATAGAACCGTTACTGTTTTGACGGCTAAAAATATCTTAACTGACAGATACTGGTTTGTTGGGACAAGAAAAATGGTTCGTCGACTAAGAAGTTCTTAGCAGATGAAAAATTCGTCGGCAAAGAACTTCTTAGTCAATGGAAAAATTGCATTGGTAGGTTTTCATCGATTAGGAAGTTCTTGGCCAACAAAAACGTTTCTGTCACTCCTCGTCCCAAGTTTACCTTCCTAAACCCAGGTTAGAACGTGCGAGACCCATCCCAAGAGAGATTTACTCGTAATCTCCCTCGAGAAGGGATAACTATTTTTCCCAAACAATTTTCGACAATCCAAACGATACCGGAATAGACCTCATAGCCGGAGGTTATCCCGATTTTCTCATTTGGATCTCAGATCATTCATTTAGAGGACCTAGGGTTCTAATAATATTTGTGACTGCACCCGAATCCCGGTCAGGCTGCTTACGTACCCTGTCCTCAAGGATCAAGCCACACGTAGCTCTTATTATAAATAATGCCCTAACCAGATGAAAATCTCGCTTTTCTATTTACCGGTCGATCGTAAAATAAGGATAGCTTACGCCTATCGCAACCGTAGTTCAACCTCTACGTTGAGATATCCACTAAACATCTATCTATCTATCGAGATTAATCCTATCATTCAACTATTCTGATATACGACATCCAAACATACAACACATAAATATAAAATAAAGACAACCACGTAAATAATAAATCCATCGAGGATATAAAAGTCAATCTAATCTCAAATGACACTCTTGTAATTAGCTAAAATTGCCAGGGGCAGCATGGTCATTCTAGCCTTAATGACAGTTTGTGATTAATCTGAACTACCAGGGGCATTTTAGGAATTTCAGCCTTAGTGGCAGTCCCTGTAAATATATAAAATAAACAAGGGTAGAAATGTCTTTTTGGCCTCAGTGGCAGTTTTGTAAAAATGCAAAACTACCAAGAGCATTTCCAGGATTTCAACCCTGATGGCACCCCTGTAATTATCCTAAACCGTCAGGGGCAGTTCTGACAATTTACATTCACAGTAATTCAGTAAAAATCCGGATCTACAGCGGTAAAAATCTAGAAATTCACTCCTTTTTACCTAAACCATCCCCGCCGGCCTACAGCCGGTTTTGACCCCTTTTTCCTGGCCACCTCCCTACACTAACCAACTCAACAACCAGAATTACACAACAACAACAACAGCAATCCAAACCAAAACCAAAGAAAATCAGTCTCTCACCTTCTCCTCTCATCTATGTCGAGAGGGACCTCTGTAACACCACCAGTGTATCCCCAAGACGTGTCTGCCCTCCCAGCAGACGCTGCCACCCTCGTCTAGGCTCGACAAGCTCACCAGAAGACCTAAATACTCCTTACCGGAGTCGAGACTCGAGAACTCAGAATTTGTAGAAAAACAGAAAAAATGTGGGGATTTTGAATTAGCCTCGGATTGTGCAAGCAACTGAAAAGGAAAGGAAGAAGAGGAAGAGGGGAGAAGAATGTTACCGGCCACGCGCCTTTCCACCGCTTGGATCGTCGAAAAATGGTTGTTGACCGCCGCGCCTCTTCTCGGTCGATCTCCCTCCACGGTGGCTGTTTTGGTGAGCTTAGGGCAGGGCAAGGTAGAGGAGAAAGGGAGGAGCATTTTGAGGGTGGTGCGCCGGCGTGGGGCGGCTGGACACGGCGGAGCGCCGCTGAGGAGCTTGTCGGAGACGAGAGCTCGGGTTGACCGAGTTGGGGCAGTTTTGACTCGGTCAAAACTGACCCTCTATAAATAGAGATTTGGACGACCAGGATTAGATCTGAAAAGATCCAACGATCCAGATTTAAAATTAAAAGTTACTATGGGTGGTAAATAGATAATTTATCATTTACTTTTACGGAGCAGTAACTATACAATATCCCAATTAACTTTGGCATACGAACTCCGATTGACCCATAGGTCATACCTACGAGTTCGTATTAACATCCTCTACAACTTTCCCGAAGGGAGTTTTTCCAAATTCTTGACTTATCGCAAAGTCATATTTTTACGGTAAAGTAAATAACATTTATTAATTCCGTAAACTAAATAAATTCATAACAATCAGCTCGCAACCCCGGAAAATATTTCGGACATACCGGAGGACTCGTATCAACATAATCTACCACCTCGAGATATTAATTCTATCTTCCTCCAAAATCGAGAATATCCCGATATTACATTCGAACAGTAGTTCAGGGAAAACTAACAGCGTGGTTACAACCCTCCGTAACCCGTCTAATCCTGGTAAAAAGGTAAATTTTAGGACGGGGTGTTACAGTTTCCGTCTGCTAAGAAGAGGTAATCATCTACTAAGACACTCTTTGTCGACAGATATCCTTTTCTTAGCAGACGAATATTTACGTCGACTAAGAATTTAAAGTTCAATTATTCTCTGATACCGCGCAAAACGAATATTATTTTTGTCGACGATTTTGTAACTTAGACGACGGAATATTCCGTCAGCTAAGTTCTAATCAGCTGTTTCACCCTCCACCTAGTACAGAAGACGCTCATTTCTTCTATCAAAATTTCTCCAATTTGAAATTTCAACCAAGAAAAACAAGTTTGATGATCGGTGTTCAAGCAACTAATTAGCTAGCTAGCATTTCGATCATTAGTACTTATTTTTCAACATTATAAATTTTGGTATATGTTCACCGGTCATATTTTCTGGCAAACTCTCCGAAAATATTTTGTTTCACTGATCTTTTAGTATTATTAGATCATTAAATTTGTATTTTCATTGTGTGTATGCATATAAGATTAAAGGCTAATTGCGTGTGTATATATATATATATTAATTGTGTGTGGATTATTATATCTATGTATATATATATATGTGAATTATTTGTTGATTGTATTAATTGTTTTTTTACGCAAATTATTTATTAAATGATTATATTTTCATGGTGAATAATGATATGTTCATTGTGTATGCATAGGGTTTATGGTTCATTGTGTATATATTAATTTTGTGCGAATTATATGTATGTATGTATATGTATATGTGTGAATTATTTGTTGATTGTATTAATGTTTTTTATGCAAATCATTTATTAAATGATGCTATTTTCGTATTGAATAATTCAAGAATGATTATGTTCTTGTATTATTCAATTGTTTACTTTAGAAATCCCGTTCAAGAATGATTATGTCTGACAAAAGGGACAATTATAGCAATAATACACAAATTTTGCTCCACTGATAATTAAGGTGTCTGAACTTTGTTAAATAACACATTAGTGCATGAACTAATAAATTAAGCCTAATTTTAATATATGCCGTTAAAACACCGTGAAAAGTTACTGTTTTTTTTTTTCTGAGATTTTTTTCTTTCCTTTTTTCCTTTTAAAGATGATTTTTTTTCTTTTAGGTGTCAAATCTACACATTTATTTTCTTTATTTTAAAGAATATTTTTATTTCTAATTAACATATTTGATCAGTTAACATCTTAATTAGAAAAAAAGAACATCGTTAAAAGAAAGAAAATAAATATGTAGATTTGATACCTAAAAGAAAAATATCAACTTTAAAAGAAAGAAAAAAAGATATAAGAAAAAAAATAGTTATTTTTAACGGTATTATAACGGTATATACGAAAATTATGTCAAACTTGTTAGTTCATGTATTAATATGTTATTTAATAAAATTTAGACATAAATTATTAATAGAGTAAAATTAATATATTATTTATTTATATTTTATCGCTAATAAATGATAGCATTGATGAACTATTAATTTTATTTTTTTCCCTAATAAATGATAGCATTGATGAACTATTAATTTTATTTTTTTCCCTAATAAATGATAGTTCTTCCACACCCACTGTGGTTGCGTCCCTCGCTTCATATCCACATATCAGTTGAATAGGAGCACAAAGCCACAAGCTTCTCCTGCTTATCGGACTTGAACCACTTAAGAAAATGTCACTGTGTTTCTCCACCGCATTCAATCTCCATTCAGCAAAAAACCAGAGCTTCTTAACTCGTTTCTCTTCTCAGTTCACCAACCCAACTAAGGTAAACTCATCTCTCTTTACTGGGTTCCCATCATCTCAGTTTAACTTATCTGAAATAGTTAACTTCAGCAAAGAAAGACTAAAACCCATTTCAGCTTCAACCACCCCAACTGCTGAAACGACCGTTACACCTTCATTCAGGAACAAAAGTCCCAAAGACATTAACATTCTGGTTATGGGTGCAACTGGGTACATTGGAAAGTTTGTTGTTAAGGAGTTAGTGGATAGAGAGTTCAATGTTATAGCCATTGCGAGGGAGAAGAGTGGGATTAGAGGTAAGTTTAGTAAGGATGAGACTTTGAACCAGTTGAAAGGAGCCAATGTGTGCTTTTCGGATGTTACCAATTTTGATAGTTTGGTGAAATCTATAGAGGAAATGGGTGTTCCAATTGATGTGGTTGTTTCTTGCCTTGCTAGCCGTAGTGGTGGTGTTAAGGATTCTTGGAAGATAGACTATGAGGCAACAAAGAACAGTCTTGTTGCCGGTAGGAAATGCGGGGCTTCACATTTTGTGTTGCTTTCTGCGATTTGTGTACAGAAGCCTCTTCTTGAATTTCAGCGCGCAAAGCTGAAGTTCGAGGATGAGTTGATCAAGGAAGCTGAGAAGGACAGCGGTTTCAGTTACAGTATTGTGAGGCCAACTGCATTCTTTAAGAGCTTGGGGGGTCAGGTTGAGTTGGTGAAAGATGGGAAGCCATATGTGATGTTTGGGGATGGGAAGTTGTGTGCTTGCAAGCCGATTAGCGAGGCGAATTTGGCTTCTTTTATTGCTGATTGTGTGTTGAGTGAGAATAATATTAACCAGGTTTTGCCTATTGGTGGACCGGGGAAGGCATTGACACCAATAGAGCAAGGCGAATTGCTGTTTAGACTTGTGGGGAAGGAACCCAAGTTCTTGAAAGTTCCCATTGAAATAATGGACTTTGCTATTGGGGTACTTGATTTCCTCGTAAAGATATTTCCTTCACTGGAAGATACAGCTGAGTTCGGGAAGATTGGAAGGTATTATGCTGCTGAGAGTATGTTGGTTTTGGATCCTGAGACCGGAGAGTACAGTGCTGAGAAAACACCCAGTTATGGCAAGGACACATTGGAAGACTTCTTCCAGACTGTGCTGAGAGAGGGGATGGCTGGTCAGGAATTGGGGGAACAAACAATTTTCTGAGATTGTGCGTTGTACATCCAATTTCTCAATTGTTTCGGCCGATTTTGTACTATAGTCTGCTTCAAGGTATGCTGTTCCTTATCCGTCCTCTGTCTATATTTGTATAAATCACAAGCTAGTGATTGTGATTATTGATGTTACTTGCTTTACTCATCATCAATGCAAGTCATTATATCGTTAAATCTGTTTACTTAATACTGTTATGCAATTAAATTTTCAATATTTGCAAACTGCAACCTTTCCGGCTTGCTTATGAGTGAATATGAATGCGCCCCAGGCAAAGGGGGCCGAGTTTCTTTGACATGCCTTATGAGGTAATGCCATTGTTTAGTGGTTCTTTATTTAGGAGTTCTAAATGTACTATCTCTGATCAATTAGGCTTTTCTTAGTTTCATGTCTAGCAACATGATGTACATCTATCTGCATATTTTACTTAGACAAATCATCTGCTCTTGCGTCACTTGCATAGATAGCACTTACTATTCAATGAATGTATCAAGGGACATTCCATACTAGAGTTTTCCTTTGGAGTGAGAAAGTCACGAGCCAGAGCAGGACCAGAAAACTTGAGTGAAACAACAACGTATCAGGGACCCAGCTATTGTCTACTTCAAAACCAGATCTCACCATCTGCCACTCCACATATTCATTGCCCTTGATCTAATCTAGGCAACATCCTGAGCAGTACTGGTGGCGCTCTTGAGGCCACCAGACCTTGTGTCAGCTGCATTAGAAGACTTGCATGTATAGTCTATCACCATCTGCCACTCCACATATTCATTGCCCTTGATCCAATCTAAGCAACACACTGATCAGTACCGATGGCTGACACTACCATACCTAGTGTCAGCTGCATCATAAGACTTACATATATAGTCTGTCAACCATATTGATCATAACATGAATAAGAGACCAGAGTAGAGCCTTCCATATATAGTCAAAGCTGTTTCAGTTATAGGTCTAACCACTAGCAGTATCAGCTTATTAAGTAATATTAAGGTTTGTTGTACTGTGTCAGATGTTTAAGTTGATATCAGACTATTAAAGACCAGAGTAGAGCTTTCCACATCCTAAACTGCAAAATGCAGCAAGAACTTTGTTCGGTACTTGTAAAAGATAAGAATTGGCCAGAATGGTTTCATTGATAGAAAACGTGGATATATATACAATGAACAATCCAATCTAACTTTGGAATGTATTCTAACTTGGTAACTAATGAACAATTACAAATTAGGGAAACATACATTCACACACATATATACATTCCTAAATAGAGAAGATTCCTAATGGAGAAGAAGATACACGGCAATTGACTTTCCAACACTCTCCCTCAAGTTGGAGAGTGAATATCTCGAACTCCCAACTTGCGAATCATAGAAATGAAATCTTCCTTTTCCAAAGGCTTCGTAAGAACATCAGCTAGCTGATGTGAGGAATTGACAAATATTGTGGCAACGGAACCATCTTGAATTTTATCTCATAAAGTGACATTACATTTCAATGTGCCTTGTCCTTTCATGAAAAACTGGATTAGCAGCAATATGCAATGCTGCTTTATTATCACAATACAACATTGCTGGATTTGGATGCAGTACGCCCAAATCTTGCAAAAGAAATCTCAACCAAGTTAGCTCACAACAAGCACTTGCCATGGCCCTGTACTCAGCCTTTGCTGAAGAGAGAGAAGCAGTTTTTTGCCGTTTTGACTTCCATGAAACTAAAGAAGAGCCTAGAAAGACACAATAACCCGTAGTAGACCTTCTAGTAATTGGACAACCTGCCCAATCAGAGTCGCAAAATGCACGCAATCTGAAGTCACTATTTGAAGAGAAAAATAAACCTTGACCAGGTGCGCTCTTAAGATATTTCACAACATGAAGAGCGCTTTCCATATGACATTTTCATGGCTCATGCATAAATCTGCTCAATACATGCACTGCATAAGTAATATCGGGTCTCGAAACTGTAAGATAAATCAATCTTCCAACCAGCCTTCTATATTGAGATGGATCCTTGAGCAAATCACTTTTATCTGATAATTTCAGACCACGATCCATAGGAATATCAACTGGAGCAGCACCTAATAATCCTGCATCTTTGATAATTTCTAAAGCATATTTTCGTTGTGAAATAAAAATTCCATGCTCAGATGTGGACACTTCGATCCCAAAAAAATATTTCAAGTCATCAAGATCTTTAATACGAAAAAGACTATGCAGGAACTTCTTAAGTGCATCAATGCTAGCAGAATCATTGCCGGTGATTAGAATATCATCAACATATATCAAAAGAGCGATGAAAGACTTTCCTTGTTTTCTAGTGAATAAGGAGTAATCAGCTTTCAATTGTTCATAGCCTGCAGAACGGTTTGCATTTGAGAACTTGGCGAACCACTGCCGAGATGCTTGTTTCAGGCCATACAACGACGTATGAAGTCGACAAACTATGTTTTCCTCCACCTGTCTCCAAAGCCCTGGTGGAGGAGACATGTATATTTCCTCATCGAGGTCACCATGTAAGAAGACATTATTGACATCTAGCTGATGAAGAGACCAGCCACGAGCTGCTGCTAAAGTAAGTAAACACCGAACAGAAACAATCTTTGCAGTTGGAGAAAAAGTGTCTTGATAATCAATACCAGCCATTTGGGTAAACCATTTCGCCACCAATTGAGCCTTATATCGCTCAATCGAGCTGTTAGACTTGTGCTTGATTTTGTACACCCAACAGCAATCAATTGGGGTCTTACCGGCTGGAAGAGAAGTAAGAGTCCATGTGCCGTTTTCTTCAAGCGCTTGTAGTTCTGCTCTCATGGCTTCTTGCCATTCAGGTTGAGTTGCGGCTTCAGAGTATGAACAAGGCTCAACAACATGACTAATATGAGCAAAAAACGAGCGATAGGCAGGAGTATATCGGTGGTAAGAAACAAAATTCGACAAGGGATATCCTGTACCTTTATTCGGACCCGGCAACAAAGAATCTGATTAATTTGTAGAAGGCAACTCAACTTGAGAACAAACATAATCACGTAACTTGATTAGTGGGGCAGTTATGCGACTAGAGCGACGGAGGTGAACCTCTGGAGGCGGTGATGGCTCAGCTGATACATGATGTGGTTCCACCGGTGGGTGAGGCGGCTGAACCGAAAAAGGTGAGAACGATGAACCTGACTGCTGAGATTCGATATTGGAGGGAGACGAATGAGGTTGGGTTGGCTCAGGGATCGATGGTGATGGGACTGACGGAGAAAGGTTTTTTTGACGAAGGAGCCGACACGGGGACGACGGTGACCGGTTGTGCTGGATTGGCGGATCAGACTGAGATTGAGATGGATCTAATTGGGATGATAATGGAATAAAACTGTATTGAGGAGGAATGGAAGATGACGGCAGCAATGAATGCTCGCCTTGGGGACCCGATAACGGTGACAGCGGCGACTGCTCACCTTCGGGATCGGAGGATGAAGGATTTGGGAGCGATGAAGGAGTTGTGTGCGAAGAAGAAAGACGCGTGGTTTGACTAGGACGAGGAGGATTTGTGATTTGGGCCATTGGATGAGGCGGGCCTGAATTGGGCTGCAGGTCAACAGATTGGTAAGGGAAGGATGTTTTATGAAAAACAACATCTCGACTAGTAAAAACTTTGTGACTAGAGAGGTCGTAAAGTTTATAAGCCTTTTGACCGGCAGGATAACCGATAAAAATGCACTTGACTGCTCTAGGGGAAATTTATTTTTGACATTGACTAGTAGCATAGGCTAAGCAACCAAACACTCACAGATGGTGAAAAGAATGAGACCGATAATAAAGACGCTCGAAAGGTGTTTGAAAAGACAGAAGTGGAGTGGGAAAACGATTAATAACATGAACAACAGTGAGAACACATTCTCCCTAAAATTTTATAAGAAGATTAGCTTGAAACCTGAAAGCACGAGCAACCTGAAGAATATGGCGATGTTTGCGTTCTACTACCCCATTTTGTTGGGGCGTATAAACGCAAGAATGTTGAAAAAAAGACTCCATTTTCTTTAAAAACCTTGAAGAGAGAAACTCAGCTCCATTACCACTGCGGAAACTTTTAATTTGAGATGAAAATTGGGTAGACGCATAAGCAAAAAAAAGTTTAATCAAGGATTGAGCTTCCCATTTATGTTGCATCAAAAACACCTAAGTAAAACGAGAATAATCATCCATGATTGTAAGAAAATAGCGTGCACCAGAAATATAAGGATGTTTATATGGACCTCAAATGTCACAATGAATGAGATCAAAAGATTTAACAGATGAGATAGAAGTAGTACCAAAAGAGAGGGTGATCCAGTAGAATGGCTGAACAAGGTGGAGCAATGCTTTGAGTCTTACCAAGTACCTGAGGAAAGAAAGTTGGCTATTGCTAGTATGTATCTCACTCATAGGGTTGGAGATAGATGACATGTGTTCAGAGATGAGTTCCCTCAAACATGGGGAGGGTTGACAGAATTGTTGATGAGAGAATTCAGTGGCCATAATGTGATTGATTACCAAGCTGCCTTGGCCAGGATGTCACAAATTGGCTCAGTGGATTAGTTCATGGATTAGTTTACAAAGCTTTCAAGGCGTGCATCTAGCTTCACACCATAACTACTGTTGTCTTGTTTTGTGGGAGGGATTAAGAGCAGTATTAGAGCTGAGTTAAAGCATTACTGTCCAAGAGTTTGTTTGAGGCTTGTGAGCTTGCCAAGATATTTAAAGAGAGAGAGAGAGAGTTGCATAACAGGACACAGATGAGGAACACCTTTCCCTAACGGACACCAGCTCCACCTCCGTGAGGCAATGCAGCCCCTCTAGCTAGAGCTCCACAACCAGTAGCACCAGCAAGACCTCAAGCCTTGGAAAACAATGTTGGGGGTAATAGAAGGCTGACTCAAGCTGAGTATCAGGAGAGAAGGGCCCGAAACCAGTGTTTTTTCTGTGATGAAATCTTTAGGCCAGGTCATAACTGCAGAAGGGGGCAAGCTTTATTGGTGATGGAGGTTGTGCAAGAAGAGCAGGAGTTGCAATAGCCTGTTGACAATGGTGGAGGGGAACAGGTACCCCTACTGATGAAACTGAGGGAGCAGAACAGAAGGTGCACCTCAACTCTTTGAGTGATGATACCAGCTACAACACTATGCAGCTGAAGGGATTCTACAGTAAGAAAAAGGTTCATGTCCTGTTGGATTCAGGAGCATCACACAATTTCATGCACCCTGCACTGTTAAGGAATGTGAAGGTAGAGACAATAGAGGTTAAGTCTGTCAGAGTTAAGCTAGCTGGAGGAGAGATTAAAACTACAACCAAAGTGGCAAGGTTAGAGGTGAACCTACAAGGGTATACATTCCTTGCTAACTATTATGTGCTACCTATAGCTGGCAGTGAGTTAATCTTGGGAGCTAGTTGGCTAAAGACCTTAGGAGATATAATTTGAAACTTTGAAAGTACGAAAATGAAGTTCTATAGTGGGGAGAGGTTAAATATGCATTACAGGGAGAAACTGAAACTTCATCCTCTATAGTGAGTTGCAAATCAATGTCCAGACTGTTGAGAAAGGAAAAGGGAGCTGGATTGGTGCATGTCAGTCCAAACATCAACTGGCTTCAATAGGAACAGTGCCATCACCTATTAAGAACCTTAAGGCCAAGTATGCAGCATTGTTTGAGGAGCCAAAACAATTACCACCACCTAGGATGCAAGACCATAAGATAGACTTGTTGCCTACACACTACCAGTGAATGTGAGACCCTACGGATATCCTCACTTCTAAATGTGGGAAATTGAAAAAATCATTCAGGAACTGCTGGATAATGGTGTCATCTAGCCTAGTGTAAGCCCTTACTCCTCTCTTGTCTTGCTTGTGAAAAAGAAGGATGGCTCATGGAGAATGTGCATCGACTACAGAACCCTAAATGCAGTGACTGTCAAAGACAGGTACCCCATCCCTATGGTAGATGAGCTAATTGATGAAGTACATGGTGCCACTGTTTTCTCTAAACTAGACTTAAGGTCAAGATATCATCGAATAAGGATGAGACCAGAAGACATTGAGAATACTGCATTTAGAACCCATTCATGGCATTATGAGTTCCTAGTCATGGTATTTGGCTTAACCAATGCTCCAGCCACATTCCAGGCTTTTATGTATGAGATCCTTAGAGCACTGTTGAGGAAGGGTGTCATTGTATTCTTTGATGATTTACTAGTTTACAGTAAGACTATGGAGGAGTATCTGAGACATTTGGAGTTGGTATTTAAAGTTCTGTTGCATCACTCACTGAGGTTAAGGGAGAGCAAGTGTTCCTTTAGGGTACCACAAGTGAAGTACTTGGGACACATCATCAGTGTAGCTGGGGTAGCTGTGGACCCAGCTAAAATTACATGTATCTAGGAGTGGTCTCAGCCAAAGACTCTTAAGGAGCTTAGAGGATTTTTGGGACTAACAGGCTACTAAAGGAAGTTTGTGAAAGGATTTGGGATCATTGTAAGGCCTCTACAGACATGTTGAAAAATAACTCTTTCCCTTGGAATGAGGCAGGACTACAAGCCTTCATAGCCTTGAAACATGCTTTAGTCACAGCTCCAGTGCTAGCCATACTTGATTTCACAAAGGAGTTTGACATTGAGTGTGATGTTTCAGACTTAGGCATATGAGCAGTTCTATCACAGGAGGGACATCCAATTGCTTATATGAGCAAGGCCCTGGCTCAAAGGCATTTAGCCCTTTCAGTTTATAACAAGGGGATGCTAGATGTAGTATCCGCTGTTTAACATTAGAGACCCTATTTGTTGAGGCATCATTTCAAGATATACACTGACCACAGAACTATTCAGCACTTCCTCAATGAGGAATCATCCTTTTGTTCATAACAGTAGTTTTCAGTTCGTCATTGATGCTAGTATCCTTCCTATTATGGATGAAGTAGAATTTTTGTAAAGAGATTAGAGTCTCACCAGTTTCGGTTGTTTTGAAACAGGGAGGGCAGGTGTTGGTGCTATCTATCACATTAGATTGCGACTCTTGAGGAGAGGTTGAATTTGGGCTAACTAAAGAGGTAGCTTTTTTCGATCAAGTTTTATCGAGAGATGGTGATATTTGGGGATGGACTAGAGGAAGTGTCAGTGGAGATAGTGGAGGAGATGAGGGCGGGAACAGTTTCAGAGGTCATGGTGGGAGTGCTGAAGTTGACTGTGTGGCTGATATTAGCAGCAGAAGAGGCCATTTGTCAGGATGATTGTGAGGATAAAAAAAATTGTCATAGTACTTCGAGCTCCGATACCATAAAGAGTTTAGAGTTTGAGAGAAGACTTGAGAATCTCAAGCACACATCAACAGTGGCTGAGCTATGCTTTATATACATTATTTACATGATTTACATCAATTGTGTTGACGATTATCTTGTTGTACAAGAAGGGAGAAATACAGCATAACGAGATGAATATACATTAGAAACAAGAGGAGAGTGAAGTCCCCTTATCTTCTTCAGTCGGTTTGGTGGTGGACTGGTGGCGAATACCTCTTATGAGCGGTGCTGGTTTCAAAGTACCCGGCCACTGTACTGTTGATCATTTCTAATTTGGAGATCGGTACTTTCCCAGTTTCCTAACAAGATAATTTGGAGTCTATAATTATATCTAGACTGCTCACTCGGAGAGGCATGAGTCACTTGCATGTTAAAACTCTCATCTCCTCCTGATAAATACTTCCAGAGTTGCAGGCGGGTATGTCAACCTATGGGAACCATCGAAGTCGATCAATTCCACTCATGAAAGTAAATTGCCTGATTTTGTGTTCTGTTTGCAGAATTGCATTTGCTTTTGTGTTGCAACGTGATGTTTGGTCCCCAACCATCACACTGAGGGGGATGTTAGGACTAATAATATAGCTTTAGTGACTGGTCATAGAGACAGTCATCAATTCATTTGTTCATCAAGTTATGAGACTGGTCATAGGGATTAGGTTTCTATCGGCTATCTTTTAACCATGAGAAACTTGGTCAGAATCCTAGCAGGTGCGCACCCAGTCTCACTAGTGGCATGCCATGGAACTAAAGAGGAGCTGAAGCTCAGCACATCATGAAGTTCCATACCAAAAAACAATGATATGTACTTGGAAAACCCAAACGTACTTTTAGCATATCTTACAGAAATCCCCACAGTAATTCTCCTCTATAAGTCTTACAAATAATACAAGAGAAGCAATTTACAATGAATACCCGACTAGCTGTAGCAGACAACATTAATTTACATAACATAGGAAAGAACTCTTGAGTATATCATCCACAATCCAACGCTAGCATTCAGTACGAGACACGCTCACAAGTCGTCACATAAACGCAACACACTATCTGAAGCGATATATTTCACCCACTCTTGGGAATTTTCTTGTGGAGTGAGAAAGTTGACAGCCACACCAGAAGGACCAGCAAAACCGAAGCAAACAAGGATGAAGCGAGGGAGCCTGCTATATGTCTGCAGTACTTGTCAAAAATAGAGCAAACCTTGTTCCACCGCACATGTTCATTGCCCTTATATCCAATATATGCAACACCGCCGGCAGTGCCGGTGGCCGATGCCACTAGACCCAGAATTAGCTGCATCATGTACAAAAGAAAGGAATTAGTACTGTCTAGCTAGTTTGTTTATGCGTTGGTAAAAACTAGTATATACAATAAGAATAGAGCTGAGCTTGCTTACCACATCCCAAAAGGCAAAGTGGAGCAAGAACTTGGTTGAGAAAATTGGCTTCCAAATGACTGAAAGGGATGCCAGTGTAGTAAGAATACTATAGAGGCCTGCAACTGATAGTGCCACTATAAAGTATCTGAAACATGAACCACCATTAAATCAAGCTGGATAAGTTTATTAGTATAAATAGTCCTTGTTTTGAGACTATATGTTATACAAAGAATTTTATTCAAAGGTTTCTCATTAGGAAATCACAAATGGATGACTAAAATAGGTTAGATTGAATGAAGAAAAAACAATAACAATGGTTTTTCTAAGTCCACTGCAATGCACAGGTAGCTTGTGGTAGGAAAGCGTCATTATCTACTACAGATTAATTCATATATGTTCTCTTCTGCTAGGGGAACAACAATCAGAAAATGTAAAGACGTTTCTAAATTAAAACAAAAGATCAGTACGTGTTATTGATACAAACATGAAGATGGAAGTATGTGTATATCTGTTTAGTTTTGAAATAAAATCTCGGGTTCGACTAGTATCCATCCAAATCAAAAGAACAAATTCTTAAGATGGAATAAAACACAGACAGCCAAGACGATTTACCAAACCTCTCAAACTTTTCTATGATTCTGTTTTGTTTTCGAAAAACAGAAACTAGCTAGGAAAGTGAAATTTGGCAAAACCGTCAGTTCTGCAAGCTCGGTACTATATGAGAATTGTACTTTGTCTCGGTACAAACTCTCACTCTTTACTTCATGAGTAATAACTAGTAATAGTACTATATGTGATTCTTGTGTAACCAATACATCTAATTCATGTACTTCGGACATGCAGTTCAAATGAATTACAGTTAACTAGTTTAAGTAATTAAGTGGATACATATGTATGTAAAAGACTCACATGAAGGCTGGAGAGTTCTCAAACTTGGCTTCAAGCGGGATAGGACCTTGGAATACGTTCTGTTTGCTAGTTACCATGACCAATACACTTGTTAATGATGCTGCAAACACCAAGAACCTAAGAGCCACATCAACTGCAAACAAGTCAACTGCTTTTGGAGGAGGAGGCGTGGCGGCCTTTGGTGGCGAAACTTCCTTACCGGTTTCCAGGTCAGCTGGCTTATCCGTCGATGCCATGGCCGGAAGCAGCTGCAGGGATATATGATACTGGTTAATTTGTTGGCAGGAGTGTTAGTGTCGTTATACTTAAAACTGATTTGTGGAGGATTAGTAAGTGCATCTATATATATATATATATATATATATTTATATTTATATTTATATTTATATATATGCTGCTCAGGCCACACTAAATCGTTGGAGTTTCCTGCACGCCAACCGGTTTGAAATTAAAGAGCGAGTTTTGTTGCGTATGTATGTGATGATCATATAACACAACTACTGATCGTTATCTTATCACTTCTTTCCTTTACAAAAAGAAAAACATGGTTAAGTTCTTACGAATCTGCATATAATTATAAACACGAATTAAAATTGAATCCTGTACGTCTAACTCAGAGGGAGAAAATACCCTAGCTAAGTTGATAAGCTATCTAGAAAGCAAAGATGCTAGGGCCTGAGGTTTTCACGGTATTAGATAAAATGTTGGCATGCAATTACTCAAATGTCTGTCTCATATACATACGTTAAATCCGTAAACCGTTTTATTAGATTTAAAAAGATGATCGGATAATTCATTATTTGATATATCTTTTATATATATATATATATATATTATAATTTTGTGATGCATTAATATACATAGAATTTTTCTTTGTGATAACTTTTTATATTGATTTTAATTTATTTTCAAGTCAATTAAGCTAATTAAGTGTAACACTTCAAGTCACGATCGAATAGATAATTTGCGTGTGGCAGTTGAAGCGATCTAGAACGTACTCTTATCAGAAAATCATTTTCTTTCGCATCTAGGCCATATGTTAATTAGCACTTCATCATCATGCACAATAAACATATAGATATTAGACTACAAGCGTATCAAAGCTAATCCTGCTTTGATTATTTTCCTCTTAATTTCTGATCAACCAATCAGCAATATAGCATAATACGATATTCAGTGATTATACTATTCTGGACTCTATAAATTATACAAAAACAGGCAAATGTGTTTATTTCACTCCCTTTTCTTTATGGATGTTTTATGAAACTAAAATGAGATTGCTTAGCTAAGTGATATACTACGTCTTCAATGAGCAAAAACTTTCCACTAGTACAAAACTATATATATATATATATATATATATATATGTATATATATATCACCTACGTACCCTTCAACTAATATATATATATATATATATATATATATATATATATATATATCACCTACGTACCCTTCAACTAATATTTACATGGTCTTTCAAATTAATGGTTTCTGGCCTCATAATCTCGTCGCCTTCATGTGCCATTTTCAGTTTATCAAACATCATACTGAGTTGATACACAATTTATCAAATATCGACGGATGACCAATACTACCGGTGCTGATCGAGTCAAATCATTTTATCACAATGAGTATAGTTCCGTTTAATATGTTTGTTCACTGATTTGCATTTACCCTCACCCACACGTTTAAGGAGTTCCCACTACCGGTGCTAATATGAAATGGATTGATTTTCACATATACACACACATGCACAGCCTTGAAGACAACACAATCCAATCTCTCAATTGAGCGGGACTTAAATCTAAATGAGAGAAATCTGATGGATGAATTTAACTTGCATAACTTTTTTCGGATACACCCAATCTTCAACCTTCATTCATCCTTTTCTCATTCTCTTTCTCCCTCCATTCTCTTTATTTGTTCTTCACCTAAACAAATGTAGTTTCCAGGCTTGCCCTGCTCCGACCTCAAAGATGTAGAAGAAACCCAAAAGAACAAATAAAGAGAACGAAGGGATAGAGAGAGAGAATGAGAGAAGGATGAATGAAGGGTTACAGATTGGGTGTATTCGAGAGATAGTTGTGCAAGATAAATTTCTTTCATTTAGATCCAATGGCTAGAAACGAGATGTCTCTTTCTGTCCTTCAAATTAAGTTCCGCAGGTGAGCGGGACTGATTGTTTTGAATTGAGAGATTGAATTGTGTTGTCTTCAAGGTTGTGCATGAGTGTATGTGTGTAACTGTGTATATATGTGAAAATCAATCCATTTCATATTAGCACCGGTAGTGGGAACTCCTTAAACGTGTTGGAGAGGGTAAATGCAAATCGTGAACACAAACATATTAAACGGAAGTATAAACTCACCTCCCCATCTACAGTGATGTGAAACAGGGAATACACATCACTTACTTTGATCTCGGCTTCAATGTCTCCAAAAGCAAACTTCTGCTTGTCTCTCTTGTAATGCCTCAATACGAGTTCTATATCAAACTCATACTTCTTCACCTGAGCCTCAGTCAGTCTGTCTTGCTTGAACATATCATTGTATCCCAAAATGTAGTTTGAGCAAGCAATTCCCAAGTTCTTTGAGGGATTTTCTTCGTATACTTCTCCATCAGGCAATGGAAGAAATGTAGTGAACACTTCTGCTGCAACGTAATGAATTTGCAGAATACATCTTCTCCTTCTTGAGCATCATAATTTTTTGGTTTCTTCTTATTTCCATCATTCTGCTTTGAACTCCTTTTCTTACGGACTCCTTTTCTGTCCTGAATAAAGTATCGTTTAGTAATTTCTTCATCCTCACTGCTTTCTTCAATCACTTCTTTCCGGCAGCTTCTTCTGTTCTTCTTTATTTCTACAAGTCTTTCCCAATGACATTATCAGAATTAGCACTCTCTTCATAGTTAGATTTGACAACTTGCCTTCTCATTCTGCAAAAACCTACATTACAGACCCATAGTAAGTTGATCACTGACCCGTAGTAAGTAGTCACATAACCCTAGTAAGTGCATATATGTGCCCAATAATCAACCCAACATTTTCAAAACAACAATTACATGGGCTCCAATTATAATTCAAACATATATCAAAAAGGGCATATATCACGGTTGTAAGTGATTACTGGGGATCGGTAATCAACAATCACAACTTAAATGTATATCATATCATGGTGGTAAGTGATTACTGAGGATCGATAATCAACAATCACAACTTGAATGTATATCACAAGGTCATATATCACGGTGGTATTGTGTTTATAAGTGATTATTTAGGGTCGATAATCAACACAACAATTTCTATAATACTAAGGAAAGATGAAGCACAACAGTTTCAAAAATCAACGCCCCAACAGTTTCAAAATAATAAGATCAGGTGATTAAAGCCAATGAAAGATATGAAGCATAGTAAAACTTCTAAACGATGAGAGATCTGACCTATAGAAATTGACCAAACTGCATCGCAAGGGTGAGGAGTCTGATGCGACGTCGTAGGCGGAGCAGATCTGGTGCGGCGTCGCAGGAGGTGAGGATGATACTGGCGAGGTGAAGAGAACAAGGTCTGAGTGAGAGACTCTTAGATTCTGCCGATAGAGAAAGATAGCGTTGGTTGGAGGGTGAGCTAACCGTTTTGATTATGGACAATATTGTCATTTCAGTAACAATCATTGGAATGAGCTTATACATATTACATAAGATATTCATTAGAGTGAGCATTAATTTTGTCATTTTAGTACAAATGGTCATTAGCCCTAAAAATAAGTAAAACGAGAAGGATTAGTGATTTTTACCAAAAATTATGATATGTAGAGATTTTTAATCAAATTTTTATTAGATAGTCTGATATACTATCTTACTGACGAGGATGTAGCACATCACCTCACTAACGCTAGCGAGTTAGTAAAACATGCACTTATTACTATATTAGAGTATTCGGATCAAGGTTCACGAGGGCATCTCAAGTTCTCAATAAAGCCATTCTCTTTAGGCGCACGAACCTAATGCCCTTCAACCTTGCTATCCACAAACGACTGGAGTTGAAACTCGAAAATACAACCGTTCAAGCATAATCGTTCATGTAAATTACGATTACGGAATGTCAAATGATGTTCAAATTGGATGAAACTTGATAGAAATAATTTACATATTGTGTTCTAGACATTAAATGCGGAGTTGTGAACATCTGACCTCAAAAGTGAGCCAAATGAGAAGTCTCACACTTTAATTTTAGAGTGGAGCTCCGCTTTAGATCGATAGCTATATATATAGGATTTTTCCAGGTGCGGATGTCCTCATTTTTTAAAAAGTGCGTATTTTGGCAGTTTGATCGACTTTTAGATATGTTTTTCATCGTAACCGTTTAAATTGTAGGTATATATGAGCAGATCATCTATACAATTTTTAGCTAATTTGGAGATCGTTAAGATATTCAAATATGTGATTTAGAACTGAAAAAACAAACGATTCTAGTTGAACAGTTTTATTACGTTTATAGTTTTGATTCATTTTGGATGTCTTAATGATCACCAAATTAGCTGAAAATTTGTAAAGATAATCACTTATATATATATATATATGTGTATATATCTATAATTTTAACAATTAAGCTATGAAATGAGGATCAAAATATGAAAATTCATTTTTTTTATAGATGTCCACGTCTGAAACGGGCTATGTATATATATATATAGAGAGAGAGTGGCGTTGGAATTGTGGGAGCCCTCCATTAGAGGACATGAGCTGAACGTACACATGGGGCCTTGTGTTATTCATCATTCAATTTTGACAGGGCAGCTTGGAGGTTGGCTTCCTTGTTAAATTTCTATAACGTAACCATTTCTCCATGATTTTAGATGATGATTCTTCTAACCAACAACATTTAAGGTGATCTTCAAGGTCTCAACTTGTTCATGTTCTTGTTTTCATGGCCAACAAAATTGCGCGATATTTTTGTCAACTCTGCGAAACTAGCTCATAACTTTGAAGCGTTATATAACTTTAGAATTCTCATTTCATCTCATAATCCTTGTATCGTCACCATAATCATGGGTCAAGCAAAATGCAGTATACGATAGCTACATAGCCTAATAGGCTAATATGAATCCGAAGAAAACAAATTACTGAGACTTCATATGTTGAGCCAATGACATGATTTAGAAGTTAGATATATTCAACACATTTATTAAGAAAATCGTTATCACAATCATACTCATAGAAAAAAATAAAAATATCATTGTCCCAATCATTGAATGTGCTATTATATTTTGTACGAGTAGCAAATCTTATCTAGGCAATTAAAGCAAATCTTATCATCTTCTTAATTTGCTGTTCTTGCACCGTTACACTTTTTCCCAAATCAGTTGACTTTATTTCAAAAAAAATTAAATTAAATCAGCTTTTGGATGCTATTTTTGCTGGGAATAATGTCGATAGGGTGTCGTCGGCGCTCTAAATTAGTTATTACACAAGAACAGATAGATGGAGTACATACAGTATATCCATATCGATGGCTTAAACTCCAAGGAAAACCTTCACACATATTTTACATGATAAAAGGAGGTCGATCAAAATATCAAGGTTTTAAAAAACGTTTGTAGCTAGTCGGGCGGATAGCTCGTGAATAGCACCTAGAGAACTAATTGAGAAATTAATTGAGGATTAATAAATTTTAAGTAGAGATTAATCGGTTTTAATCAAAATGATGAAGCACTAACTAACATCTACTTGGGGATTAATCGGCTTCAAACGAGGATTTTTAGAACAATGCAAAATACCCGGAAAACAAAACAACAACAAAAATGAGGCAATTGATGTTAACCTAATTAGCTGATTAGTTTAATTAGTTTTTACTTGTCGATCAGACCGATGCTTATCTCATCATCAGCCACTATATATATTGAAATCCATATTATTAACTTAAATTTTGTTCCTAATAACTTAAATTTTGTCATTATATGAGAGTTTTTACTAAATATAAAAAATGGGTGCGTGTATTACAATTTGAGGTGTGTGGATTTCACATTCTTATTGGATAACCACCCAAATGACCAATCCACCGTAGAATCTTATTATTAACCTTATATCGTTTTTTGGAAAAAAAAATATTACGAAGTTTAACATTTAGGTTTTGAAGTCGGAAATCAAAACCAAGAGAATAAAAAATATATTATTGTTATATCATTTTTGAAAAAACGGTTTATGTTTAGTATTTAGATTTTAAAAGCCGAAAATTAAAACCTAGAGAATAACAAAGGGAGGAGATCTATTGAACACATTCTTCTTGAGAACTAGTTGAAGACTTTTCTCTTTAAATGTTTATTACACCCATTTTCAATCATATATTTTCATCTCAACCATTAGTTAATATGTCTATATAAGTAAATCATTTATACAAATTTTCAGCTAAATTTTTGATTGTTAATGAATCGAAATAGATCAAATCAATGAACGATCTAAATATGTCAAACAAGAGTCGTTCAAATTTATAATTGGTGAATCACATTTATTAATGTCTTAACGATTTTCAATTTGAATGAAAATTTGTATGGATGATCTACTCATATATATTTATAAGTTATAAGATCATATCTACAAGTTATAAGGTCGACATGTGGATATAAGATCAAAAAGTGAGATAAGACGAAAATTCCTCAACTAGTCCTCAACTTAATGGTCCTTATTAGAATCACTCCTGAATAACAAATATATGATCTATATATCTTTGTAAATTATCATCAGAAATGAGAGAGGAATGTAAAAAAGAAAGAGAGGGATGGGATTTCTCTCGCTTTTGGCATAGCGGGCTCCGGCGGGAGGCCCGCACGCACGCGGGCTAAAGCAATACTCTAACCACTGAGTTAAGTAGGTCAGTTATCATCAGAAATGACCTATCGCATTGATGGATTATAAATGTAATATTACTTATAAGCAATACCAATCAAACAGATCAAAGTGATATAGGCTGGGTTTGGGAGAGCTTATAAGCTCTTTTGCTTTTAAGCACCAAAGGTTTTGGTGTTTGGTAAGTTCAAAAATAAGTAACTTCTTAAAAAAGTAGAAAGTGTTTTGAGGGAAAAAGAAGAAGCTGCAAACACTCACATTCTGCTTATAAGTAAAAGTCAGCTTATATCTTATAAGCCCAGCTGTACCAAACCCAGCCATAATGCAGATCAAAGCGCAACTTTTTTGTCATGGACTTCCTCATAACTTTGAATAGCGATGGTCTTCTATCTTTGAATTTAGAAGAGAATTTTTTCCCTAATTTAGAAAGAAAAATTGTGTATGAAGTATGATACGTAATAATGAAGGAATGTAAACGTGTAGCTTCCACCCACTCAACAGAGAGCCACCTTCGCCGCTTGCTTTCCTACACATCCAATTTGTCTGAGACTCAGAGTTGTCGATCGCCTACAATAGTAACCTATTCCCACCTCTTCTCCAACTCCCAACAATGTCTAAATTTAAGCTAGCCTCTCTTTCACACAACGTTCAAGCTACTTCTCCCCTCCTATTTAAACCTTTCACACTACACCATCCCCTCATCTCTCTCTCTCTCTCTCTCTCTCTCTCTGTAAGATCGAGCATAGTAAGATGGAGAGCGAGTACATAGGAGGCAATAGCAAGATCGCCGGGACCCCAGAGAAGGAAGTGAGGGTAGCAAACCAGAGAAGAGTTGGGAGTTTGGAGTCTCTTTTGAGGGTTTCGGCCGTACTCCTTACTCTCACGGCTGCTTTAGTTCAAGCTTTGGATAAGCAGACCACAGTTGCTTCAATTAAGTTGGTACCAACCTTGCCAGCCATTGATGTTCCGGTCACTGCCAAATGGCTACACTTATCTGCTTTTGTGTATGCTCTCTCTCTCTCTCGTGTAAATTTGTAGTGACTAAAATTTACAACTACTGATCCGTCTGATCGACTATGTGACAGGTACTTGGTGGCTGCAAATATCATAGCATGTGTGTACGGATCATTTTCCCTAGTTCTTTCCTTTGCAAACCGGGGCACAAAGAAGAGCACACTAGAGGTATTCATCGTCGTCCTCGATATGTTGATGGTGGGGCTGCTGTTTTCCGCCATCGGAGCCGCCACGGCTATCGGTCTAATCGGGTACAATGGGAACTCACATGTCAAGTGGGATAAGGTCTGCTATGTTTTCGGGAGGTTTTGTCACCAGGTGATCGCAGCAGTGGTTCTGACTCAGTTAGGAGCTCTTGCATTCATCTTCCTTGTTGTGCTTGCTGTCTCACGCCTTAACAAGAGATCTGCGAGGTCTACTTAAGTAAACAAATCTAGGTACAATCGGATGTATCTTTTGTGAAACTTATAGAGATTGAATATAGTAGCTAGAGGTACGTAGATTGGTACTTGCATTCTGCTTTAAATGTCAAAGACTGTACCTTTTAATTGGTATGCATGTAATAAGAACTCTAATTATTCCTTTAGTACTCCAATTCATGTTCTTGACGTAATTGATTGCATTATGGTTGGATTACAATGAGTTTGAACAATATTTTCTCCAAAAAAATGGTCTTAAGCAGCTCGTCAATAATAGTTTCATTAAACAATACAAAGATAAATTCAATACTTGTTCATAGTTGGAAGGCTTGTAAGTCAATCATCGAGAAATAGGTAAACGCCCATTTGAGCTTCCGTCGTCTATGTCGATATCTATCAATAAGCTAGCTACTTGGACAGTTTGGTTTTGGCTATGAAATACCTCTTACGTGGGGAATTACATGACGAGTAAATTGTATGTTTTATTGCATCAAGGTCCATAGCTGATTGCATTTGTTGTATCTTGCATAAACCAAATATTGAGAACGGAAAAGCTTGGACTCTATACAATAATTGGCTGTGGCATGTTTGGTTAACATTTCTTACTACCTGTTAGTACCTATACATTTGTATAAAATTGAGGGAAAGAAAAACATCCGTAGCCTTGTTCGGGCGAGCAATTTAGTAGTAAAACCAAGGGTAGGAAATTAGTTATATTGCTGCCTCAGTATTAAGCAGCGATTTCAAACTGAAAATTACTGCCTGGTATCTAAAGTAGTGAAGGCACATTTTGTTTCTTGACCCTTGTGATGCAGTCTGAGTTCACTCGGACAATTAAGGGTCGCCTGCTTAACCAGAGAGATACCTTTTGGTCTTGAACGAAACGCGATGAAATATAGTAAAGAAATTAAGTTACTAATATCTACAAGCTTCCTCTTGAGTTCCAGTTGCTGTACAACCTCCTACGATATCGAGTCTATCAGCAATGGCTACGAACATCTGTGGAGGTTTTACTACTTGCAGGTTGCAGCTGAAGCAATACAAGTAGCTAATTAAGACAGGCGGAGTTACGATGAGAACTTTACGGGGATGACTACGTACTTTAGTAGAGAATCATGTTGCCATTTTCTGCAGATGAAAAGGTGGTGTGGTGAGGGAGTGGACTAAGATTGTAACACAGGATGGAATGATGAATAGCTACGAGGGGCTTGTGATTTTAAGTAGAATTAAAGTTGAGGAACATTTTCTTATATTAGGAAATGTTGGTTGATCATAATATAGTGTAGCAGGGTGGAGTTGGTGTGTTGGGAAAGAGAGGGGAAGTCACATATCCAGGATTTTGTGCTAGCATCAGTATTTTGTGCTAGCATCAGTATGTGATTCCATACAGACTAATCACTAGTATGATAGTTAACAATGATCCTTGTGCCTAAATGAATAATCAACGAAGATACACGAACATATAGAACAATCAACCTAACCTTCAAGTCTATTCTTTATAGTCAATGTAGAAATCCAGCCTCATCCCACAGATTAAAGGGAAGCTCTAACATGCAGAACCAAAACACTCGTCAACCCGGTCTCTTTTTCTCAATCTCTCTCCATGAAGATGGGAATAACTTGAATTCGCCGTGGCCAGGAAAGGTTTAGCATGCTAAAACTTAGACCTGTCTGACCACGATGTGCAGAATTTGAGATGATACAATACCAGCCTAGTTGTTTGCTTCATCAATATGATCAATTCATTCTCAAGTGACACATTAGAAACACTATTTGGGTCAGCAGCAAGCACTCTGACAGATTTCCTCAGAGCCTATAGTTCTATCTAGATGCACCAATTTGTGTGGCAACCAAAGTGGCTGAGCACTAGGAAGAATCAATAGTTACTCAGATGAGCATTTGCACAAGGATTTGCTTCTAGGAAAGGCTTGATGACTGATGGACAATTCATTCATCTCAACATATCATCTACCAACAGCTCCATACTCATATACGTGTCTAAGCCTGTTCTCCTCAACCGGGCAATAGATAGTGTATCAGAATCATCAGGTTTAGGTATACATGTTGCAACATGATTCTCATAACTCGAAAGTCCACACCCAAAAAGTAACAGATAATCGCAGGTACATGGCAACCCTGCAAGAATTTTGCACATGTAAACTTACTTCCTAGTATTCACAGTAATAATACTTGAGTTGGGGAGACAGTATATGATGATCCAAGTTACCTTTCTGCAGACACTGTTATCAGTGCAGATTAGTCATATTGAGAGGAAAGACATGGTTTGCAGTCTGGCAAAACATGCTTGTAGTCTGGCTGCGAGGACCAGTTTTTATATTCCTGCCTAGCTTCCTTCCTTTCCTGTATGTAATTTTCCATAGTTTATTATGAGTTAACACTGGACACCATTTATTCAAAATGATACTAATACAAAGTAAAAGGATATCATAACAATTCAGAACTTTGCTGATCTTGGACACCCCTCTAATTTTCATGTTCCGATCAGGCACCTCTTTTTCTAAGAGAAACTTATCAGACAGATATTGAGCACCATCCACCATCCAAGTCATCAACCAACTCACCTGAGGCATCTATGCGAAATAGAAAACATGACATGCCGCATGACCCAGAAAATAAGGTAATCTAATCAAGTTACTGTATGACGTTCTCAAGTATAACCTATATTTGCATCAGCAACCGGGCTATTCAAGGAGAAACTCAAGTTGGATTTTGTATATTTATGTATATAGCTAGATAGTACCTTTAAGTTTCTGAATGAACCCTTGACTCCAAAAAAAAAAGTTGAGACACTGATATGACTAAAAAAACTAATCCAAGCGTCAGGTCATGGCTTTGCGACTGATCATTTTCCCATTCCTTAGCCGGAAACATATGCAGCCATGATGCAAGTACTCAGGCATCAGGAAAAGGAGATCTAAGCCTCTTTCAAAGTACCCCCATCCAAGTGTGTAGTTTACAGACTAGAACTGATCAAATTTGCCAGTTATTGCCCTATCAAACAAAATGATTTTAAGCAGAGACAAGAAAACAATCAGTTTGGAAAAGAAGGATAGGGTATCCACTTGTATTTCATGGCCAAGTTTCGGGATCTCTTTCTTTGAGGTACCATCTTTTTTTCTGAATCAAGGTCATGTATATAAGTAGTTAAGTACTAGTCTGGGAATTAACCCCGAAAAGAAAAGCAGCCTTACCATATTTACATCTGTCATTCCACTTCTAATCCAAAGCTCTTCTTTTTGATGCAATTTGTTTGGTATTTGCTAGCATGGCCGGTCTTTTATATGTCTTCTTTCTAAGCTTCTTAATCCTGCTCACCCTCCTTGCGTCAACATTTCCCCTCTTTCTCATTTTTTCTAACTTCTCCTTCCTCCCCTCAATATCAGCTTGAATAACCCTTTCTCTCTTTTCATCAGATAGCAAAGCCAGTCTTGCAAATTTCTTGGGCCTCACTAATCCAAGCTTCTCATGTATTTCTTTAAATGCAGGAACAAGACCACGTCTTAAGAAGCATCCATCAATTAGCTGCATTGAGTTTGATTCAGGGAGCGCTGGGGCATCTTTCAACTCAAGGTCCAAACAAAACGGGGAGTCTTTTAACCACATTCTGAGGGAGTGTGCCTTTGCTACAAGAAGGCCACTTCGTGTTTTACACGGCAGAAAAGGGGAACCAATTTCCCAAAGGCATGCCTTCAGTGTACTATTAAGTGAAACCATGTTGTACTCAGATGTCCCTGTTATCAGAACAACTGATTTGGGAGACTCTGGATAACCCTCCAAGGATGCGTCCTGCCATAGAACAAGAACCTCTACGTTAGACTCACAAATTAACCATGTTGAACTTATTGTTTAGTCAAGGAAAAGCTATTCTATTTAAAAAAAAGTGAAATGAAACTACAGAGAAAGAAAATTGCCTGCATCTGATCAAGCCATAAAGTAAGACCAACAAGAGCAGAACCAGCTGACAACTTCCTAAAATCAGCACCCCAGTCCTTGTCAGCGACTCTGCACGGACAAGATTATGGGCTATTAGCAAAGCAGATAAAAAAGAGAGAAGGGGGAGGGGAACAGTCCTTAATAAGGAAAACCACAATTTCTTCTGGCTAGCACCAGCCACCAGATACCTGAACACGTCATGGTTATAGATGCCTCTCTTTACTGCCAGTTGGAAAACCCATGAAGCCGTAGCCCGGAGTTCATATGCCCATAAGAGGTCCCCCAGTGCATTGACAAAATTGAAGGCTGCATTGTCATCCAAGGGTGCTAATTGCTCTAGACATTGGTCTACATCTGGAATGAGTGTCTCAGACTTTTCCTTCAAAAGCCTACAAACTAGATAAGGTTATAAATGGATTGACCAAAAAGAAAAAAGATAAAAAAAACTGTTTGTGATGCCTCTCTAACTTGAGAAGCTAGTAGAATACCTGATTGGAAGATCAAATCCAACATCACGGAGTGCATTTAGGAGAACAAACGTTTCACTTGTCTGCTGGGACAAACTTGCAGCCCTAATGAAGCATGTCCATATTCTATGATCTGGCTCTGGACCATCACTCGTCATCTCGTTGAGCTTTTGAATTCCAGTGTTATAATCTCCATTCCTTAGATAAGCATCAATAACTGAACTATAGGGTAATGTACCCAAATCTGAATCAGTTACTTTCAAATTGTCAAGCACCTTTTCTGCTTCCTCAGGCTGTCCAGAGCTGCCATAAGAAACCATAAGCAAGTGCATTGTGGCAAAGTTGGGTTCTATTCCAGCCTCCTTCATCACGGACAGCAGCATTCTAGCTTTGGCATGGTTTCCAGAATTTCTATATAGTTTCATCATTGTATGATAAAATGAGCGATCCAATTTACATCCGCTAGACCTTAACTCTTCAAAAAGTTCCTCAGCTTGATCCAACAACTGCTGCTTACCGAAGGCTGAAATTAAGCTTTTGTAAGTGTTTAGCTTAGGTTCCAGGCCCTGCCTTCTCATTTCATGCATTAAAGACAAACCTTCTTCGGGTCTGCGATCTCTGCAGTACAATATAATTAAGGTATTGTAAGTATCTTCATCTGGTTGAAGTTCAGCTTCTTTAATACGCTGGTATACATTAACTGTCTTTTTGAAATCCTCAACTCCTGCATATAACTTAAGCATGCAGTTCCATATTGCAAGATCAGGCTTAAATCCCGCCTCTTCCATCTCAGAAACCATTGCTTCCGCATCCCTTACTTGTCTCCTCCTGGACAATAACTTGATCATAATTCTGAAACTATTCATTGTAGGAAAATAACCGGCAGCCTTCATTCCATGATATATTTTCTTCACCTCAAATATGTTACCAGATTGAGCAAAAGCTTCAAGCATCAATAGAATTGAACTCTTGCTTATTTTATAACCCATATCTTGCAACTCCTGGATAAGAACATAAATTTCGTCCAATCTCCCATCAACAATTAAAGCTTGCAAAAGACCATTAACAGACTCTACCGTTGGGGAAGGACCATCTCTTGTCATTGTGTTAAAGATCACTCTAGCCCGCTCATAGCAACCACTTGCGGCATAAGCTTGTATCAAGGCATTCCAGACCTTCCTATCCACTGTTTTACATCTTTGTTTAAAACTTCCAACCAAACTTTCAGCTTTCTGCCAAAGCTTCAATTTCCCATAGACTTCAATAACATCAACATATATGGAGACATTGTCAAAAATAATGCCCTTCATGGCTGCCTGCTCAATCAAATGGTGGGCTGTCTCGGGGAAGCCCATTTTACAATATATCCGCACCATAATATGGTAAAGATGCTCTGATGGCTCAATACCATAGAATCTCATGTCAGTATAAACCTGTGAAGCTTCACCAAAGAGTTCATTCTTCTCACACCCTTGAATCAAGATTTCATACATAGTACAACTTCTGCTAAAAGAATGGAAACCCTTGGAATTACTATATTCTGCCAAGGCACCATCAAACTCACCAGCCTTGCATTGTATGACAACCATTGCCTCAGTTATCAATTGGTTGGAACTGGGAGCATGTTCTTTCAAAAAGGCAAGCAACTCGCATGCTTCCGAGTGTCTACCACAAGAACTATATGAACTGAGAATAGAAAAAAGGCTTTCCCGGTCCAATTCATAACCACTGGTGATGGCTAATCTTAACATTTTAGCAGCATGATCATAGCATTCTCCCTTAACAAGAATTGAAGAGATAACCTGTGCATTCATACCACCAACCTTTTCCATGTCTCTAATCACTCTTTCAATAGTTTCCAATTTGTTTTCGGTTCCAAGAACCCGCAACATTACCTCGTAAAGGGCATTATCTGGCATGAAACCATCATGCAACATTTCCTGGTACAATGTCATTGCCTTCTTTGTCTCATTGGACCTGAGAAAGATATCCAACATAACTGAGTATGCTAAATGATCTGGTCTAATCCCAGACCTAATCATGCAATCAAATGTCTCTTGAGCCTCCACCTGTTTGCCAGCCTTGGCATACCCACACATTAAAGCACTATAAGTTCGAAGAGAGGGTTTTACTCCACTGTCCAACATTTCTGACATCACATTTGCGGCCTCTGTAATCTTATTTTCTTTCCCAAGGGAATCTATCAAAACAGTGTATGTAACAGCATCAGGAATCCGGCCTAAAATTTTCATATCTTGATATACCTGCTGTGCTTGATCATGCTGACCCTGCTTGCCATACATGTGGATGATAGTATTGTATGTCATCTCATCTTTAGCAAACCCCATTTTCACCATGTCTTCACAAATATCTCTGACTTTTTCTATATTAAGTTCTCTTGCAAAAGCATACAACAAAGAATTATATGTCACTGCATCTGGGAAAAACCCTTTTGACTCCAATTCCTTAAAGAGCTGCTCAGCTTTGCTCGACTGCCCACATCTACCATATACCGAAATCATGGCATTATAAGTCCAAAGATCAGGTTGACAGTAATGTGCTTCCATGTCAGCGTAAACCTTAACCGCCTCTTCCAAATTGGATTCACGTGCACAGCCGCTTATAAGAGTATTGTAAGTGATTATATCTGGCCTAAGACCAGACCTCCTCACCTCATTCAAAAGCTCAATAGCCAAATTTGGTACCATGGCACCTGACCTAAGACGAGCATTTATCAAAGTGTTGAGACTCACAAGGTCCGGCTCACACCCCCTCTCACGCATCAAGTTGAGCAGTTCTTGCACCCTCTTAAACCGACCACTTCGTGCATAGACACCCATCATTGCATTATACACTTGGACTGTATTACCAATTTCAGGCTCAGCCCTGGTGTATATCTCCACAGCCAAAGCTTCCTGATTAGCCTTTCCAAGAACAGCCAAGATAGTTGCAAGCATCCGTGCATTCGGGGCATACCAATGGCGTAAATTCAGCCACTCGTAAACCTCCAACCCGCGTTGCCAGCTCTTCCGTCCCACCCATTTCACCACAAAGCAAAAATCAGTAGGGGTCATCTGCACTTTCCTATCATCCAGAACATCAGCCACAAACTCATCAGATTTCAACCCCAAAATCCTATCAGTATAGAACCTCACTCTCTCCCTCCAATCCTTGGCTCTCTTAAGAGCCAATTTAGTCATTTTCTTTGCCTTAGTCTTGCTGGGCCTCCCCAACACTAACAGGGCCTCATCATTCTTATCCAAAGCTAATGCTCCAGAACCCACGTCCCCATTATCTTCCTCTTTGCTCTCAGAATCAGAGTCAGAGAGTTGCGCCGAAAACCCGGCATCCTCAACACCAACAACAACAACAGGGGTGTGAGGAGGTGAAGGGTAAGTTTCAGAGAGCTTCAAATGAGGCCATCTGACTGAGGGTGAAGCTCTGCTATAGCTAAACTTAGTGTTAATTTGACTAGCATTACTATCACGGTTGGGCTGCTCGGAACTAGAAGTAGAGGGTGTTTGAGTTAAAGAGCAAGAAAGACAGGTGCTTTTGCATACCTTATTTGAAGAAGACGAAGAGAGTGAGGAGTCTGAATGGAACAAGGGCGAGGTAGCCAGGACCAGGACTCCTGTGAATGACATGGGTTCAGATTCTCTTCATGAAATTTACGAGAGGTGTTTGAGAAACTAAACAGACACAGAGGTTGAGGGGAGATAGAGATACGCTTTGGTTGGGTGGGATTCGAAGAGGTATGTCCGCGCACGCGCCAAAGATTGCTCGGCTATGCCCCTCAATAACCCAGGTACGATCCCTTACTCTTTTTTTCTATTCATCCTTCATATTTACCTATTTAACTTTTAACTATATATTAAGAGGATCTCCAATAATATTGATAAAAAAGAAATTATCAATATTTTTGGTAAAATATTATTAAACTGAATAATAGTTAAATGATGCATAACTAACACAATAGTTAATTTATGGTTAGTGTGAGAAAAATAGGATGAGAAATGTCTTAGCTGCTTATGGTCAGAGAGTTAGTTTATATGGTGTTAACTGCCTACTTTATTGATGATGATTGGGTATTGCATAAGCGTATCCTGAACTTTGTTGTCATCCCTAATCATAAGGGCAAGACAATCGAACAGCTTGTAGAGTCATGCTTGATAGAATGGGAATAAAAAAGGTGTTTACTATTGTTGTGGACAATGCTAGCCCGAATTAGATGACACTCGATTATATACGGGATAAGATTGAAAACTAGAATGAGCTAGTTTTGAATGGAGCATTTTTGCACATGAGGTGCTACTGTCATATCCTTAACTTGATAGTTAAGGATGGAATAGAGGAGTTGGGCAGATCGATTGATGCGATTAGAAATTATGTGAAATACATCAGATCATCTCCTGCAAGATTGGAGAAATTTAGAAAGTGTGCATCTCAAGAGAAGTGTGAGCATAAGGGTTGGATTGTTCCCTTGGATGTTTGCACAAGGTGGAACTCTTCTTGGATGTTTGCACAAGGTGGAACTCTACTTACTTCATGCTTGATATTGCTGTGAAGTATGGAAGGCTTTCATGAGGTTAGAGGATGAGGACATACAATTTGAGAGCTATTTTCAAGAAAAAATTGGAGGGAAGAAAAGGTAATTTAAATTTGCTTCAAATTATTTCAATTTTGAATATGTTGTTCTATTATATGATTCATTGATTCTAATGCTCATTTGTATATTTATTTTAACAGGTTGGGCCTCCTGATTCTGCTGATTAGGATAAGACGGTGAGACTTGTGAAATTTTTGAAGACCTCTTATGATGCAACCATTCATTCCAGTGGCAACAAGGTGGTGACTGCAAATCAACCACTTTTGTGGATGTGCACAATTGTTGGAGAGTTGGAGAAGTGCATCAGAGATGGTGACCCTCTCATGGTGAGTATTGGGATAGCAATGAAGGAGAAATTTGACAAGTATTGGGGAGGCTTGAAGACATGAACAAAATTTGTCTCATTGCTGTTTTGATGGATCCAAGATACAAAATATTGTATCTGAGTACTTCTTTCCCAAGTTGCAAGAAGACAAGGCAAAGGTGCAGCTGATGGTTACTGAGGTGGAAAAAATCTTTGAAAAGATGTACAAAGAGTACTCTAATGCTGATCCAGAAGCTGCTCAAGTTTCAATGGAGGCCACATTGCCTAGTCTGAGATTGACAAGTATCTGTTAGAAGCACCCAAAGACCATGCAAAGATGAACTTTGATGTTTTGGGTTGGTGGAAAGAAAATGCACCTAGGTACCCCATCTTAGCACAGATTGCAAAAGATGTGTTTGTTGTTCCTGCATCAACAGTTGCATCAGAGAGTGCATTTTCTCTTGGAAAATGGGTGATTGATCCATTTAGAGCAAGCTTAACTCCAAGAATGGTGGAATGCCTAGTCTGTTGCAGTGATTGGCTATGAGGCAACAGTTCTACTGCTCTGTATAAAGAGCCCACAGAAAATGAGCTTGCTTTATATGTTGAATTATAAAAGCTTGAAGTTGGTAAGTTAGCTTTGAAATGTTCAATAATTTCAATTTTAAATGTTTAAAAAATTACAAGTTCAAATCTAATACTTCTAATTTTCTGTGGCTAGGGACTTCCTCTATTTCTGCATGTGAGGAGTGGCGACTAAGTGGAAGTGATGTTGCTGATCCCATTTTGGTGACCATTAAATAAGAGGGTCTGCATCAATTCTGCAATTTTGCTGGTTTTATTTATGTTTAATTATTTATAAGTTTCATTTTCCTATGAACATGGGTTGTCATTTGGTATTTGAACCAAATTTTGGATTTTTGATGATTATGGAATTTTATCTATTGAACTTATGGTACTAGTGATGGTGATGTTTTTAAGTTTCTAAGTATGATCGATGAATTGGTCTATATTTATCAGTGATGATCAGCTATAATTCTGTTAAAAACAAGTTTGGGCTTCAATTTTTCTGAGTTGGGCCTAAAAATTATAAAAATATAATTAAATCCAATTTTGACCGAACCGACAAGAACCGATTTTTGGTTAAACCGGTTTTTTCGGCCCAACACATTAAAAAGCGGTTATTGTGGGCTTTTTTCCAAAGCGGTTAAAATGGGTCGAAATCCGTTTTGGCCCAAAACCGACCCAGACTAACATTTGCTCAGCCCTAGCAACTATTAATGAAGCAATATTGTTAGATTGATACCTAAATTTCAAAATTATTGTTAAATTTAACAATGTTTTAAGTTTGAGATATTCTAAAGTTTGGTGGACAGTTCATAAGCATGTGAAGAGTGTTCCATTAAAATAATAGGGGAAAATGTACATATAACCTACTCTAAACGGGGTAGGTTGAGTGAACGGAATGCATGCCTTAAGGCTTAGTCTTTGCTGCAGCTAGCTCGGATTGATTGGTTAGTAATTTCTCATTCCCAATCTCCCTCTACTTTTGAGGCCTTGCTGATGTTCATTTGGGCTACTTGGCGCAATAGAAATGCCAAAGTGGAATAAGTAAAGCTGGCCTATTACTGTAGGTTGGCAGGAGGATTACAAATAGAATGTGGAAGAAACCTCCACTTGGGACAATAAAGTTTGTCACGAAAATTGGTGGCATATTTCGGGACCATTTGGGACAGAGTATGGGTGCTTTCTCTTCTGTTGTTGGCATCACAAGCTCAGCTAGACATGGAGAGTACACATTGAAGCTCAAGAACAAGTAAAACAATTTGATCAACTCAAATAAATGAACTAATTCAGAAAACAAAATTTAGAAAGACAATACGATTCTAGTCCAAACACATGGTAATCTCTTTTCTAACAAAGGGAACTAGAAGTTTCTTACTGAAGTGCTCATCATCCAAACACCTAGTTATCTCTTCTTCTTTTTTCTTATCTTGGTCTGGACACTGGTTCTTTTACGAGATACGAACAACAGATGAGCTACAGATTTTCAATCAGACCGCCAAGGACTTCAACAGAGAATGCCTTCTTTGCTGGTTAGGTCCTCCATATTTACACTTACCTCCAATCCAGTTTTTGATAGCAACACCGGAATGTCAGAGTTTAAGGATACAGCTAATGCCTGAACATATTCCAAAAACATGGAGCATGTAAGCTTAAATTCAAAAACAGACTATTGCATTAGCAAACTATTCTTTTTCTGTGCAAGTGTGCAACTGTAACTGCATATGAAAAACAAAATGGTATACCATCCTGTCCTCTTCTTTCTGGCGCTTGATAACCTCTAGGGGCCACTCACTAACCAACTTTTGGAGTTCAACCGCAATTTTGGACTCCTTTGCATCAGTCTGCAGTAGAAAAACCTTGATACTCTCAGCAATTAAGAACAAATGAAGTGATATAATGTAATGGAAAACGTAAGGTAGACTATAAAGTTAAAAACCGTGTACATATGAAAATAGACACCAAAAATAAATAAATAAATAAATAACTAAATAAGGACATAAATTAAAAGATAAACAGGATAACTATTATGCCTCTGTAATAACTAGTTTTTTAAAGTTCTCTACTGTATATCAACAGGGTGGACCACAATTTGTAATGTCACATAATAGATGTTTGCCTCACTTTTTTAAGAGATATTTTGGTCATGATTTTTATGATTCGCTAATACTCTATATTATAAGTTTAGCTTCATAATGCAAATCATATTCCTGACGGCATCATAATATGAAGTTATGCGAACAATAAATGAACCTGATTTAGTAGTTTTTGAATGACGGCTGCAGCTTCCTCAGGCTTATGTTCTAATAGTAAACCCTGCAAAAAAGTTGGGAAAAAAAGGGAAGATGTCATTTGATTGTAAATAGTAACCTCAACAAACCCATTAATCCCACCAAAAGGTAAATGCAACTACAGTAATTAAAATTCACTACCAATACGCACACACTAAAATCCAACTCACAAAAGGATACACTAGATATCCTAAGCAATTTAACCAGATGTACAAAACAATAGCCAAGGTAGAGTTATCTTGTACATCGGAACGTATAATTCTACATCTCGAGTCCCTTGCTTAAGGATCCCACTTATAGGTCAGTTTGGTTTTAACAATGGCAACTGTAGATGAAAATGCAACTATAGATGATTCACTACCTTTGCACATGAAAATCCACTCACAACAGTGTGCCGCTTCTGAGACTCAGATCTCAACTTCTCAATTTCCCATAAGGATTCAACATCTCCTGCAATGAGAAAGTTGAAATGCTTTAACAACATATTGGAAATCATCATAGGCGAATATCAACTTGAAGTATCCAAACAGGTCAAAGGGGGGTACTAGGGTGGCTGATAAGCGGATGACTAGAAAATAAACATATGATGCAACACAGTTCAAAAGATCTGAGAATTTGTAGAGACCTATTTAACAACATATTGGAAATCATCGTAGGCAAATATCAACTTGAAGTATACAAACAGGTCGGAGGGTACTACGGTGGCTGATGAGCGGATGACTAGAAAATAAACATATGATGCGACACAGTTCAAAAGATCTGAGAATTTGTAGAGACCTATTTTACCAGCGAATTCCATCCAGGCATCAAATGCAGATCTCCGTAGCTTTACTCCAGCCTCAACAAACCTCTTTGAGTACTTAGACATCAACTTCCAGTTATCACTATTGTAACAAATGCTGCAATTGAAAATACAAATTAGAACAAATAAAATGACATTTTTAATTATTCTAATGAATATTTTGTTTCGTTGCAATCAAACCGCTTCAAGACTACTGTTTGTGCATTGACTTTATCTAACAAAACACTTTAGAATTCAAAAGTGAAGCATTACTGCACAAGTATTAGCATATGAACCAAGATACCTGAAAACAATATCTGCTGTACCAGCTTGCAAGGGTAACTCATTATCCTTCAAAAGTGTCATTACATCCATCAAAAGTTTAACATCATTGTGCTGTTTAGCATATGTCTGCAGTCAATTTACGGCAAGAATTAATTAGATAAATAAATAAATCTGTACACATTGTGTTTCCACAAGTAGAAAACCCTCAATAATGAAGAGCCAATTGTCATTAGTACCAGTAAATGGTGAGCAGATCCAATACTAGGGGTCAATCCGTACACATTGTGTTTCCACAAGGCCTTCTTTCCTGAAACATCAAACATATTATGGCTTAGTTTGGTATTGTGGTTTAAAAACTCTCAATTTTTAAAAAACTCGGTTTTAAATAAGCAACCCCCAACCTGCTTTTTAAAATTGTGGTTATTTGAACTAAAAAGTTTTAGATAAGCACGTTACCATTCAAAATGATGATTATAAGTGATTTGAATTCTTAAAACTCAATACCAAAATGGGCCTATATCTTATAACACCACATACAACGAAATAAATAGCATTTAAAGTATAAAAAATAAAAACAAGTCCATAACTCCGAACACCTAGCCATTTACATCCACAGATTTTCCTAAAGTCTACTTTACCAGACTTGAGTCATCAACAGCATAATTGGTATGGCGTACCTAAGTGGAGGGCCCCCACACGAGCACATGCCTTAGTAACCTCTCTGCATAAATTGCAATTGAAATTTGAATGGATGCGTAGATTTGACAGTCTCTACAATTGAAAACCAAAGCACACAGCTATCAGCACAAAAACCTTAAACACCACTTAGAAGATCCACATTGAAATCATAAGCCGAGAGATTCGGAAACTCACAAATCGTCGCAGGTTCTGCAAGATGTCAAATAAAAGCTTAATATCATCCTGATTTTTGCAATTCTCAATCAAGGACCACAACCAAGCATTAGGGGGCATTGACCGTTTAACTTTCACAGACTCCAAAATTTTATCATACAGCTCCTTCACAGCCTCTGCACTTAACAGAAATTACCTCCAAACAAACATAAACAACAATGTCAAGCAATTTACACCAATTCATAGCCACAACCTGTAGGCGTAGCTTCAACCGCACTCGCCACCTCGGATGAAAAGTGCATCCTCAATGTCATCATTGTCCACATCGAGTGCTGCTCCATCGGCGAAACGCAACCTCGAGTAATGCCTATATGTAATTTAACATGCTTGTGTTACGCAGCACATTAGAAATTCATAAATTTAAAAACCGGTTCAAATTTCAATCTCAGAAGATCAACAAAGCCGCAGTGTTTAAATCTGCCAATCATTTCAGAGATTAAAATTAGGAAAAATGAAAACCTAGAATCTAAGAGATTACCGGAGGGTTGGGGAGAGAGAGTGGTGAGCTTCCGCCATTGGAGGCAAGCGCGTGGAGGTTCGGGGAGTGGCGCGTCTGGAGCGGCGAGGCGGTCGGGGTAGATGGAGATTGGAGATTTGAGAACACGGGAGAGCCTGCGAGTGGTGGAGAGCATGGCTTCGGGACTCGCCGAGTTTCTGTGGGTTTTGGGAGAGACGAGAGATGCGAACGATCAGGGTTTAGAGAGGGAGGAATGTGTTCATGTGCAACGCCAGTCCAGGGTTGTCTATGTGGAACTTCGTTTGTATTTATTTATAGGTAATGATCATTTGCATAAAATAAAATAAAAATCAAACTCCAAACCAATAAATTAAAAAGTCAAATATTCATTCCAATACAATGTGTACTTATTAATGACCAAATACACAAATCTTGTTATAGGATATTTGATATATATATATATATATGTTGGTCCATGTCTTGTATACGGGCTTTATGTAGTAATCAATGTTGTAATAGAGTTTTACACATATCCATGTAATAGACCCATAGACGCATGTAATAACCTAAGATGTCTATATATTTCCTTATATAAAGTGACAGGACCCACCCCGGGTTAAACCCCTTTAACCCGAAGTAAATCCTGCGGGGACCACCTCAAGGGAACTTCTTACCGAAACCCCCTTGAAATGGCCAACCCTTCCTACAAAACTAACTAAACCGGGTTAGTCAGAGCAGTCTACAGAGATGATTACCCCAAAGAATTTCGAGCAGCAACGGATGATCGACTATGCCTCGACTCTCGTACGCGCTCGACCTCCTCTCAAGAACCCTGCATCACTGGGCATTTAAAAACGAAAGGCCCAGGGGAGAAACATTTAAAAGCGGTCAGAGTGAGTGGACGAAAATCAAATATAAAAACTCAATTTCCTTTAATGCTCTCCCAAAACTTTAAAGATTTAAATAACATTTATGCATGCCCAAAATTACTAAATATCCACAAATGCATGATAATATAAACCAATAAGGATTATGGGAAGAGTAATATTCACAAGCACAATAAGTCTGGCCTCTCAGACTAGGGTCGGAGCTAAGAGCTCTGGTTGCGCCTTCACGTTATGCTAGCTGTATAAAACGGTAATGGACAACCCTTAATATATCCACCTGACATCTCAGGCGTGTCTGTCCTCTCAGACCAGGGTCGGAGCTAAGAGCTCTAGGTAAGTGGTGATGGACAACCCTTAGAATATCCACCTGACATCTCAGGCGTGTCTGTCCTCTCAGACCAGGGTCGGAGCTAAGAGCTCTAGGTAAATGGTGATGGACAACCCTTAGAATATCCACCTGACATCTCAGGCGTGTCTGTCCTCTCAGACCAGGGTCGGAGCTAAGAGCTCTAGGTAAGTGGTGATGGACAACCCTTATAATATCCACCTGACATCTCAGGTGTGTCTGTCCTCTCAGACCAGGGTCGGAGCTAAGAGCTCTAGTAGCGCCCTCACGCTACTCTAGCTAGCATAATCATTGGACAACCCATAATAGAAATTCACAACAATACTTTACTCAAATACTCTTCCCATACGAATAAGTAAAACTATTCCTCGACATATACGCATAAGTCCAAATAAAACATCCAAGCACCCGAGGAACATATCATTCTCGAAACAATCATAAAAACCATGCAATTAAATCAATAATTAAGGCATGCAATCATTTAAAAATATTCTGTCCACTCACAGTACTATTGTGACCTTCCCGCTCGGAAAGCTCCTCGAGCGAAACCCTCGAACTACCCGCGTAGTCGAGCCCGTCTCACGTCCGACCAAAGACTGTACATCAAATCATCAAATTAGTCAATCACAGTTGACTTGGCCTTTTCCTAGTTTGACCAGGAAATTCCTATTTGACCACATGTTGACCAAGTTCCTTTCTTTAGCACTTTAATCTTTTTAACTTTCTTTCCCGGTAATCGACTCTTTTTCAATTTACCGAAAGTCCGACTCAGCTTCCGAACTTTCATTTATTACTTAAACTTGACGTTAGGGTGTCACGTATTTATTCGTTGAATTACTATGGACACCCAACGTGTCACACTAATCAGTACATTTAACCTTGAGTCGATTTACCGACTTAACCTTTCCTCATAACTAGTAACCTTCCATAAAGGGAAAGTTTCCCAAAATGGAAAGTTTTCCTAAATTGGTAAGTCTTCCTTAAAATGGGAAGTTTCCCAAAATGGAAACTTCCTAATTACGTCTAAGTTTCCGTAAATGTCTCAATTACGAATTAACCGTACTTTTTGACTCGAGTAACGAGGATTCGATTTCTACCTTTTCGGCATTCTGCCGGTTTACGGTATCATCGGAATCTTCGCCGGATTCCGATAACTTGCCGGAATTTCGCCATAACCTCCTCGTTTTCCTCGTTTACCAAGTTACGACAACATGCAGGAAAACCACAACATCAGTAGCAATTCAACAACCAAAGACAGCAACTAATCCAACACAGCAACACAAACTCACAGTAGCTAAAAACCAGGATTCTGCCTCACCTCTGATCTTCACCAAAACTCCAACTCTGCTCAGCTGCCTCGCCATGCAGCCCTGCCACCTCCCTCTATATCTCTGCTCCACTGCCTCGAGCACAGTAGCAGCTCCTTGCTCAAACTCCCTGCAGATTCCTCCATAACCTCACCATCTGCCTCTAAGCTCTTCCCAAGCATCACACCGGTGTCCCCAACTCGCCAGAACACCTAGAGTTAGGTCGCCGGAGTTGTTAGACTCGCAACCCAGAAAAACAGTAACACAGTGAAATTGGAGGTTTTGATCAAGGGCTCAAATCACACATCAGGAGACAAGGGAAGGAAGAGGAAGAGAAGAGAAGACTAACCACACCGGTCACGCGCCCTAGCGCCGCCCGGATCGCCGGAAATCCGGCGTTGACCACCGAGACAGTGTCGCTTGATCTCTTCCCTCGGCGGACGTCGGTGCAACTAAGGGCATGGTTAGAACAAGGAGAAAGAGGGGAAGAGGATGGTGGTGGAGCGCCGGCCAGTGGTGGGCAGACGGCGGAGCACCACTGAGCCATGCCGGAGCAGACGCGAGACCGAGAGAGGGGAGAGAGAAGAAAAGAGAAGGGTTGACCCGAGGTCAACCTTCTCACCTCTTTTTAAACGAAAATGGACGGCCAGGATCTGATCTGAGAAAGATCCAACGGTCAAGATTCAAAGAAGGTGAAAAGTGAAAAGGTTAAATGGTAAAACTGATTTACCGGATTATAATTAAAAGTTACCGGAAACTTCGAAAATTCGTAGAAAATAAACCGAAGCTCCGAAAAATAATCCGAAAATACCGGGAGACTCGTGACGACACGTACTACCACCTCGAGTCATCAATTCAGGTATTTGGAGTACTTTTAAAAACTCGAAAATTAACTCGAGCGATAACTTATCGAGTTACCGGTCGCAATTAAAAAAAATCCTCGGTAACTCGTGAGCCTCAGTGAAAGGTAACTTTTATTAACTTCAAAAGATTCGGGGCGTGACATAAAGGGTCTTCATTCTATCAATAAGATAAGGAGAATTCATTTCCTCAATATTATTCTAAAATATGTTATCATACACGTAGCTCTAAACCCCAAAAAGAGCAAGTAGGCCACCGAAAAAAAAAATTATGTCGCGCACACACCTGTTCACTGCCGCACGCACCACCTGGCACCGCTGCCCACCTCCTGAGCACCCATGCACACCCCAGCACACACCTGTGCACCGCTACTCACACTTGTGCACTGCTGCGCGCCCCCCTGGGCACCGCCAGGCACCCCCTGTGCACCTGCGCACCAAGAAATCATAAAATCTGCCTCAGAATAAATTTCGAATTGGATTTTGTCACCAACAGAGAAGTTGAAGATATTGTTCTCACGCATCCAACGCCACCAGACTCACTCCAAGAACCGGCCAAGAAGATACCGAACCGGCCGCCGGAAGGCACAGACCGGCCGAACATTCAAGCAACCGGTTCGGAAACTTTCCGAAGTTCGATTTCCGTGAAATTTGGAGAGATTATGCATAAGGATATCAGGATTCTTCAGTCAAAAGGGTAACCCCAGAACCGGTTCTCCCAATGACTGCAACGCTCATGGGAATCACTTTTCCTTGAGAAAAACAAGTTGTATTCCTAATTTCTTTTTAAATCCTTCATATGGTTTATGTTTTTCAACATTTTGCTACTGTTTTATGCCAAGTTTTATGGTTTATAATAGTGAGGATTAGGACGATGCAAATGATGTTGTTAATGATGAGGATGATACATATATGTGCTTATATTGCCCTGCTCTAATCTTGTTGGTTTGGTTTTATCATTCTCGCTCATTTGATGTCTATTTGAACATATTGTTTCCCTTTATCATTCCTTGACAAAAAGGAGGAAAAACTGGTTGTTGGATTGCTTCTTAGATGGGGAGTACTGGTTAGGGAGAACTGGTTGTTAGGATTGATGGTTATACCTTAGAGCTTATTAGTTGTTGAGATTTATGAATATTGAGATCATATGCTCATATGCTTATATATGCTTATGTGTTTGTGCTTCAAGATATATGATGCATTTGTTAATCCTTGTCATTTTAATATTCATAATTATTTCTCTATTTTTCACTTGTTCTTGGAAGTTCTTACTCAGGCTGAGAGCAAGTTTGAACAACCCTTGGTGTGTTTTGTTAAGGAATGTCAAAGGAGGGATTGGAGGTATAAGGTTGTTGGCAATTCTTGTATGGAACAAAACACAACCTATGAAGCATAAAGTGATTGACAGATTGACTTTCCACAACTGAAGAACAAGTTAAAGATGTAGAAGAATCAATATGGTCTCATAGAACTCAGATAAAATCATGCATATGCATTTCATGGTTTTTCACTGAGGAGAGCAGTATTGTCTGTCATCTTGAAATATGTGTTTCTAGCTTTTTGGTTTGTTGTTATATTGTCTTATGTTTAGGGTTATTTACCCTTATTACATTGAAACTTATGTTTGAGTGAGATTCTCATTTGAATATCAAATTGACAACTATAATAGAAGTCTTGCCTTGTTGCTCAAATTAGTCTAGGGTTGAGATCTTTTGTTATATATGTCAACCCTTGACTAAATGATTTATTGTCTAAGGCTACAGCTGTGTTTGTACAAACCAATACAACAACTACTTTGTTTGATATCAGAGAAAAGTATTTTGCTAAACCACGTGGTCCTATACTTTGTGAAAAAGTTTGCAAATTCTTTTGTCTGTTGCTTTTAAATCAAACATTGTTTTGGATTGTTTTTGTTTGTCTTCTCATTGCCCTTGGACAGTTGCATATGTCCTCTCACTTTCAAAGCTTGGCTAAAGACAAAACTCCTCCCTTGGTTTGGCACTCATGTTTGCCCTTTTGTGATATCTTTTTGGCGTGTGTCTCTCTCTTATTTGAGCACTCATTTAGTCTATATATACACAACAAAGCTGTCTTGGTTGGTGGTTGTCAAAATGTAGTTTTTACACTTGCTTTATTGAGTTTCTCCATTTGTTGGGTTTTGGTTTTACTTTGCATTGTTCATTAGTATCTAAGTCTTCCTCTTGTGATTATAAACCTTAGAGCTAAACAAAAACATTTTTTCATAAAGTAAAAAACAGTTGAGGAAGACTTAGATACTAATGAACAGCTGATACATTCTATACTCTTAACAGTTGATAGCATTTTATATACCATGAGATCAGTTGGTAGCGCAGCAACCCAGGAAGTATTTAAAGAAAAAACAGTTGAGGTCCAAGGATAGCTGAGGTCGGATGTATCCCGCTGAGGTAGCTGGGTTCCAATAAATCAGTTTAGGATAAAGGAAGTTGAGTTTCTTAAAGTGAAACTTCTTATATTTTTCAGTTATAGACTTAGAGACAAGAGAATGAATAGATCTAGACTAGTTCCAATAACAGCTGATCTCATGGAATTACATGTGTTACAAAACAGCTGTTAAGAGTACTTAATACTAATTAGCCTTATTTCAAAAAAGAACTCTCATCACTTGCTCTATATCTTATATCTCGTGCATATAAGTAGCATTCTTATTAGCTTGCTTGTCATGCAGGTACTTGATTAACTTGATGATCGATGAGATCGATCAAACCCATAATGCACCGACGCGCTTAAGCATGGGGATTAAGGAGCGCTTAAGATGAAGACTCATGACTTCATTGGCTCCGCCAACAAATTGGGCACCGATGAACACAGCCGGCACAGAAGGGCTGCACCCGAGCCTCAACAGAGCTTGCTCTATTTCTCTCCCTCTTTGCATCTCATCAAGTTCATACACTGCTAGGTTCACTCCGAAATCGGAAAGCAAGGTCTTGATTGAGTGGCTCATGCAGCATGAGCTCTTGCTGAAGATCACCACTGGTCTCTCCGACGCCATCTTTGTCACTGCCTCCATTGCTAACTAGCAGCTTTCTTCTAGTAAACAAGACGAAAATGTAATTACTCAAAGGCGAACTGTATGCTATTTGGTAAGTGAAATGTGTTTAGATTCAGAGGAATGTGTATTGGTGAGTTGTTTGATGTGTTTGAGTTATGGAGTGCCATGGAAGTGTATATATAGGAGGATAGATGGGTGAGAGGTGATCGATTGGCATCGTGTAAAGGTTTAGGGGTTTTGATGATAAAGAAGGAACATAAGAATGTTCGATTTGATTTTTGATTTCATAAACTTTGATCGATCATTTCTAGACAGCTATCCAAAAGCTGCACTAGCTAAGAGAATCGAAGTTGAATGAACGTTGTCGAATTTTAACATACGGATATAGAGACGTATCCTTGGTACGGATTCACAGAAAATCTTATCCTAGATAGATAGGCTCCATCACATCCTAGCTTATTTTGTTCTTCGTTTTTGTTTCTCATTTGGTATTCTGTGCCTTATTTTGCATCACTTGTGCATATAGACAACTGCTTCAAGTCTATTAGTAAATGGTAAAAAAACGATTCGCATGCTTATTATCGTAAAAATCAGACGAATCAAGTAAATCTAGATTACTTTTTCCTACTAGGGTTAGGGTTTAATATTCCATTAGTAATATCAATTCTTAATTTGTGCTCATCGAAATTTGATATGATCATATTTAGATCTGCAGTGGTCTTTAATCTTGTTTCTATTCTGCAGCTCGAATATTTTCTGAGCCGGAGAGAATATATAGTTGGATTTATCCAATTGGGACCTCCTTCTCCTTCTTGGATCGAATCCAATCATAAAAAGGGACACACTGTTTTACATCCTATACAGCTATACTGCTATGTCAGTCATCTCTATGGAAAATACTGCAGGACTATATTCCCCCATCAACTGGAAAGCCCCTAGATTTATTTATCTTCCAGCCTTGCCTCACCAATTCGAATATTGGCCACAATATTGATGGGAACGTCAAAAGTATACCTAATATATACAGAAAATCTCTGCAAAATGCTTTGATCGTGGATTTCTATCTCGCCAGGGATTGATATAAAATGGCCCCAACAGGGAGAAACTAGAGATCGGAAAAGCATATGTAAGCAGTACCTGATAAGAGAGGGATAATATCTCTTCGTTATGGACTAAAGAGGTAAGCTGGAAAAAGAATGATCGAATGTCAACATTTTAGCTTAGTTTAAAGATAAAGAATGTGAGGACGGATCGCGCGCTAGCATTACAATCTAAGAATAAGATTAGGGTTTTTCTGGTTTGGTGAGGTACAGACCCTGTACAGATTCTCTAGCTCTCGATCACTGAAAGAAAAGATGCATGAGAAAGAAAGGGATGAGGCTCATCAGGCCTTTTCCTATAGCTTTCTCATTAGTAGAAAAAAGCTTAAGCAACGGAACTATTTTGTCGTTTAAGAGCGATTTTCCATCGCCTAAGAGCTTAAGTGACGTAGGGTCCGTCGTCTAAAGCTGGTTGTATTTTTTAATAACGATAAAAATCCATAATTCAGTCGCTTAAGGCATGTACCTATGCGACGACACACGTACATATGTGACACAATGTTTTCGTTGCCTAAGTGTGTAGATTTTTCAAAAAAAACATTCTGGCGGATTTCCGATAGAAAACAAATTTTGTTCTTCTTCATGTTCTTCTTCGTCCTGCCTTCTTTCTTCTTCTGTGTTCTTCCTTCTTCCTTTCTTCTTGTCCTGCCTTCCTTCTTCCTCTTCTTCTTCGGCCATCCCTTCTTCCTTTTCTTCTTCTTCTTCTTCTTCTTCTTCTTCTTCTTCTTCTTCTTCTTCTTCTGTTCTTCACTTGAGCGGGAGATTTAAAATTTGAAATTTTACCTAAGTGACGGAATTTTCCTTCGCTTAAGTAAGTTTCAAATTTTTATTCATTTTTTGAGCACCAAATGTTGAAAATTTGAAATTTTGCTTAGCGACGAAAAATAAGTATATAATTTTTGTCGCTTAAGTGAGATTCTTAAGTAAAATTTCTTAAACAACGGAAAGTTTCGTCACTTAAGTAAATAATTTTTGTCGCTTAAGTAAGATTTGCTTAAGCGACGAAACTAATTTCCGGTGACTTAAGTAAAATTTGCTTAAGCGACGAAATGTTCTGTCGCTTAAGTGAAATAGCCTAAGCGACGGAAAGTTCAATGAGCTTCATAATTTCGTCACTTAAGAGCTTCTTAAGTGACAGAAATTTTCTGGCTTTGAAAACTTCTGTCGCTTAAGACCTTTTTTGTAGCTAGTCTTTAACGTTGCTTTTCTAGAACACTACTATCTTTGCCCAAAATTTGAATGCGGACCATGCATGGGAAGAAGAAAAGAAGGATAGAATTTATAAATTGTTAATTGATCAATTTCTGCTAGACAACCAAATCAGATCCTTAGCTACTTGCTTGCTAATTAATCGAAGTTTGGGTTGATTTAAATCAAAAAGAAAAGAAAAAGGGAAAATTGTATAACAGAGAAAATTTAGGGTTATTTTGCAAAAACTCCAAAATTTCTCGCGGCCTCTCTCTCGAGCGGATGCGCGCCGATTTGGTCCTCGCCGAAGTTCTCGCCGTCCAGCCAACCACCAACGCTTATTTTGATCTCGTTAGATTCTCAAGAGCCTCATCTCCATTTCTAGGTAACCTTCACTCCCTATCTCGAGCTGGAAGAGGTTCTCTTGACGGAGAACAGTGACCTCTAATAGCCTTGCTAGAGTTCGTCATTCACGACGGTGTTAGAGCTTGAAGCTTAGTGATGCGAGTCAGTCTTATCGCCCTGATCGAGTTGGTGCATGTCAAGAAGCGAGTTATGACACGAGGAAGCGGTTGTCGAGTGGCCAAGTTGACTCGGCGGAGTTCATATCGAGTTCTGGTGAGTTTCTGACTTCAAGGTTGCTTGATTCTTGCAATACTCTTCCTCCCGAACTTGTTCCTAACATCTTTGAACCTCAATTTAAAGCTTGGGAACGAGATCGGAGAACCCCTTAGAAACACTGTGATTGGGCAATTTCAAACTGAATTCACTACCATGATTAGTACTTTGCTTGATGAAAAATTTTCGTCGGCCTGTTAACTGCATTCGTCGATTAAGATCGATCTTAGCCAACGAGTCTTCGTCGGCTAAGATGTCGTCGGCAAAGACTCGTCGGCTATGACTTTAGCCGATGAAATTTGAAGCAGTCATCGGCTATAGTTTGAGACTATAACCGACAAATGTTTTTATATTTTTCGTAAGCTAAAGCTTAAAACTAAAGCCGACGAAACCATATTTCGTCGGCTAAAGTTTAAGACTAAAGCCGATGAAACCATATTTCGTTGACCATAGTCTGAAACTTTGGCCGACGAAACTTTTAATATATTCGTCGGCTAAAGTATTTAATTAAGAAAATTAAAAATAACTATAGCCGTAGACTTATAGCTATTTTCGTTGGCTAAACCTTGGGAAAAAAACTATAGCCGACGAATTATGGCAAATTTCGTCAGCTATATGTCCATTCTAGAAAAAAAACCACTGAAATTTCTAAACTACCATTCCAAGCAACCTGTAAATTACACCAAAACATTTCAAATTATAACCAACAACACTATCACTGCCACAACACGATTTTCATTAAAATATTTATAAATTGTTCATGAACATATACATAAAACTATAAAAATTAATTAACTACACAAAATCGATATGTCTAAATTTATATCCCCGCCAGGAGAAGGTTGTTGCTAAGGAGGTTGTGGCGGCTGAAGTAGCGGTATAGGCTCAAACATGAGTGTAGCCGAAAATCCCTGAAGCTGGGCAGTTGAAATGTCCAACATTTGCTGATGCGCTGCCTGTTGGGTGGTATATACCACAACATTATACTACTGTAAGATGACAGTATATGCTGTCTGGGCGGCGACATAGGCGGCATGAGCAGCAGCCTGAGATCGCGTCTAAGCGGCATGAGCGGCTTGCTCCTCCCGTAGTCTCTGAACTTCCAACTCTAGCTGAGTCATCTTGCTGCTGGTTGAGGCTGTTGTTCTTTGAAATCCTGGAGTGATCTTCATGACCCCCTCTCCCGTCTTTCCTAAACCCCGATAGTAGAAATTGTTTCCTTGTGATGGGAAGGTTGTGCCCATTATCCTCACCCCAACCGTCGGATCTGATGTGTCGATCTAGAACATGGTTTCGGGCATCTCTTCGTCCTGCGTGTTCGCCCATGTCTCTCTATAGCAGTCATCACCTCGTCACTAGTCAACTTCACCTTTGCCTAATTGGATAGGAAAAAAAATACTTAATTAACATTTTGACACATACATATATATATATATAAGTACAAAAAATTGAAAACGTAAGATGACTTACAATATCCTTTTGGGCGTTAGGATATGTCTTCTCATACATATAGACGTACCGGTTGGCTTCTGGTTGTTCCCTGGCTGCCTCGTCCATCAATGATGTGAACCGTCTAGAACCGGTATGATGATTCCTTGTGTTCCGTTGCCGGTTCTGAGCGTTCGCTCGGAAAACAGCCTTGAAAGGAAAAAAAATAAAATATTAGTAAAATCTTTAAAAATGGACGTACTTAAGAACAATTTAACCAATTATTTTTTTTAATTACCTAAAAATTACGTTCTTCTGGTCAGGCTTCACGGTGTAAGGAGTTTGAGACATTTTTTTCTTTCCATTCTTTCAACCATAAATGTCTTCGTATATCCATTTTTAAGATCAATGCTTGTCTTATGACCGTCTTTCGTCTTTCCCTCCAAGTTCAGCATTGTGCCTACCACACTGTCGCATACATTCTTTTCTCTGTGCATCACATCTAGGTAGTGTCTGATCAACAACTTACTACAGTATGAGAGTTCCCATAATATGCTCTTGTGTGTCTAGAATTTGTACATGTCGGGTCTTTTAGGTATTGCCACCACAATATTGGGATAATTGCTGAGCTGCCCGCCCAAAATCATACTCATTAAGCATTGCTAAAATTTATTCCACCGTCCATCTTCTGAGAGGCACACCGTTTTCTAAAGTCTCATCAAATGTCTTGTCATCGAATCGCCATTGATGATTACACAGAAGGAGAGTACGGTGACCCAATTTACATATCTTGTTGCAATGCTGCTCCCCTCATCACTAAGGTACTCTAGATAAGCCTTGTATCCCATAACAACGTTGCCTGACAACATCCCACGGGCTAGAAAATCATTGATGGTACCAACAACCATGGCATGCATCTGGAACATCTCGTGCATGTACTTGTCATAAATGGGATGACTAACATCCTAAAAAACTTAAGCTCTTCAATCAAAGGTCTCAAATACACATCGAGGCACTTTCCTAGATAACCGGGCCCCGGAATCAACAAACTCAACATATTGTATTCCTTATTCATGCACATCCATGGAGGAAGGTTGTAAGATACCAACATCACTGGTCATACACTGTATTGAAGACTCATGTTGCCAAAAGGATTGAACTCATCAGATGAGAGCCCGAGCCTCACATTTTGGACCTCTAACGTAAAATGAGGAAACTCTCTGTCTATATGCTTCCAAGCCTCCCTATCAGCAGGGTGTATAAAGGTATCTTCGTCATGCAATTCTCTATCAGCGTATCATCTCATAGCTTTGGCCGTGTGTGATGACATGTACAATCACTTTTGCCTACCTTCAACGGGAAATACCGAAGTACCTTCACAGGTTTCTATTGCCTGTAGGAGTCAGCTTATGCCTGTCAGTTTGACATACCGGACATGCGTCAAGGCCACCAAGGTCATTTCCTTCTAGATCTTTACCCAAGAAGAGAACACATTCATATCTGCATGCATGGATCTTGATGTAGGAAAGCCCTAGATCTTTCAGGATATATCAGACCTTATGATGAGTGGTAGGAAGACGATGACTGTGGGTAGCATCAAAGCAGTGTATGGTAGATAATCATCAACAGCCTTCACGGTCGATTGTTGTACATATGAATACCAGCAGTGATGAAAACTCTAGGGAAGGGCTGCACTGGCTCAGACATATACTATCCTTGAGAGCATACATCGCTCTCATAAGGAAATATATCGTTGATGAAGGCCGTTGTTGGATCGTTGGATGTACTGCCCGTCTCAGAAAATTACACATGATCATGCGGACCCCCTGATGATGTTTCACCATGATATATCCAACACGTGCACTTCTCCCAAAACCTGTTACTCTTCAGGTGCTGTCATACTTTATCAATCGCATATAGATGCATATCGCTGCGACACTGACATTTCATGCATGGGTAATAGAAAATTGTATTCCCGTTAGCATTAGCCAGTGCATATTTAATAAATTAGGAAGGGAAAGCTTAGAGCTTTATCATCTTCCTGTTTTACATTTAGTTCAACTCTGTGATTCATCCTAATCGGGTGATCAGAGTTTCTAAAAGCTTTTTCAGTGATTCTTGAAAAGATTTTATCTCAATTGCTTGCTGACGAATGTTGTCGGCAAGATGCTCAGTGCGAAATAGATTCTTTTCAATATCTAATAGATATTGTTTTTCTTTGAGATAATCAAGTTTGGCTTCAATCTTACCAAGTGTAGAACTTATCTCTTCAAATTGCTTAAACTTGAGATGAAATCTCTCAAGTTGTATTGAAACCTTGTCTGAGGTCGTGCTCCTAGATAGATGACCTAGGTATTTAATTAGGCTTGGTCCGGAAGGATCAAGCTCTTCAACCCCGACTTCTCTTTGGAGGTAGACAAGATCGCCGTAGAGTATGTTTAATACTCTACAGATGTACTCTATAGAGTATTGGTCTTCCTGAATATGCCTTGAATAAAAACACTTTTGTCACTTATCAGTACCTTTTGTAATACAGAATGAATGATAATTTTTAGTTTGGATTCTCTTTTGTTAGACAAGAGAAGTCAACTTTGTGGCATAAGCTTTGATAACCTGCTTTTGAGCCAAACAGGCTCTGATACCAGCTGTGGCGAATCTAACCGAGACTCAAAACGTTCAGCGGAGTCTGATTGTAATCAAAAACTTCTTGTAGAACTTCAATTTGTTCCTCAGTTCGTTTGATTCTTTGCTGAACTCTGAGGATAATATTCCAGTAATTTTTTGTTTTTCTATTAAGATTATCTCTGTATTTTACCAATCTTCTTAGTTTTCTTTTTTCGTCTTGCAATTCTTTACAGGAAATTTTAGCATAAGCTAATAAATCAAGTAGGGTAGCTATTAAGTTTGCTATTGATGATGAAAAATAATTGTTTACCTTCGAATGAGAGGATAAGTTTATATTTGCAGTATGCTAGAAAACAAATTCATAGACTTAGGCCCACCATGCTCCGGTAATTTTTTAAAAGAAAACAATAGAACACACAAAATAAAGGTTAAAATGGTAATTTTCTAATAATAACAGACTATTCTTTAAAGGAATATTCCTTACAGGTATCTTATTGATAGCAAATTAAGGGTTTAGGTATTACCTTGCTAACTTTACAAGTTCAGGTATCATTTTGACAGTCCCATAAGAGTCTAGACACCTTTGATGCATATTACCCTTTTTGTTTGTCTTATTTTTATTTGAAGTCTGTTTGTTGGTTTGATTTTACTATAGGACTAGCAAAATCTAAGTGTGGGGAAATTTGATAAACGCATTTTATGTTACATTCTTAACGTATTTCCTATCTTATTAGCTTCGTTATTTCCTTAATAACTTTATTTCTAATATGTTTTGTGTTTTAGAGTCAATAAAGACAGGTTTGCACTAAAACGAGAGAAATGAGTGGATTCATAATCAAAGAAGGATTCCTGGTGCAACTAGAAAACTCAATAAGTCGCAAAAGTCGAGGATAAGTCGTTTAGGAAACTTTCCTGTTTTGAAAAGGGAAAAGTTACCTATTTCATTTTGGAAAACTTTCCTAATTTGATTAGAAAAACTTTCCTTATTTGATTTGGGAAACTTACTATCTTTGAAACTTTCCTATTCTCACTTTCCTAATTTATTTTGGAAATTTTCTTTCCTTTTGTGACAGGGATTCCACATGAAACAAGGAAGTCAAATCCTATATGGATTAGGACCAAAATGTGTCGCCATAAATCAAGGAGAATGATGGCAAAACCTTAGGGTTTATTGCTGAAATTACTAGGTTTTTTAAGACAAGTTTTCATTGTATAAATTAATGGATATAATTTGCAAATCAAATCTGAAAATTATGAAATTAATTCCTTAAATTCCTTTGTCTAAAAGCCTAAATATTCTGATTTTATATTAACAAATTCCTTCCCTTTTCAGGAACAATAATTGGCGCACCAAATTGAAGGAAATGAGTTAATTTTCGGCAAAACAAGAAAATGAACTAAAATGGGCTGATTTGTGTGGAGAACAAGTAATGAACCTCGCCTACAAATGTAGCCGAATTCATCATCTTTGTGCACAAGGAAATTCTGGAAATTTCCTAACGGATTTTTATTAATTTTTTGGACCATTGGATCAAGATTAAATCAAGGGATGAGAGAACTCCTAGGGGGTGACATAAACACTATAAAGGAGGACAAGAGCAACCAAATTCGACATCACTTCTCATGCTAGCAAATATCAGAAAAAGTTTTCATTGTTCTTGTCTTGTTGCCGCCACCCTAGAAGGAGAAGAAGGAAACCCTTGCTGCCTAGGACGTTTCAGGAAGTATTGAAGCATTAGCTTGGAGTTGTTCGCTCTCAAGTCTTTGATTGACCATCAACCTCGTTGAAAAAGTGTAATTCTATGTCTAATTCTTTTTGGTTTCTTTGTTTTTATTTTAGCTTTCGAAATAGAACCATGTGTTTTATTTTTCGAATTGGTTAGATGTCATGATTGAGAGTTTTGTGAATTTTCAGTTTATATGAAATATGTTTTAATGATTTTATGATGTTGTTTAATCGATATTGTCACCAATGGGATCTTTGAATGCTTGTTACTTGGTTTAATCATAAATCAATTCTGCATGATTGATGGCAGCTATGATCCTAACTAAGCCTCGTAGGTAAGTTAGAGCTAAGGTAGTGAAGTCGGCTTAAACTTCGTTCGAGCACTTGTGTTGCATGTGATAGATTAAGCGTCGTACGTAAATTTGTTGCATGTTAGAGTCCGTTCTTTAGCTTAATGATTTGCATGCTTGCAGACAGATACTTTTAGTATTGATAGCATTAACATGTAGAATGTTCTAAGTTCAGACGTTCGAGCTTGGATAATAATTAAGAAGAACCGATTAGATACATGACGTCGTAGGCTGTATTTAGGACTCTTCTCTGTTTTTCTTTTGGTGATGATTCGATTAAGTGATTGAAAATTGTTATTGCATGTTTTGTATTCTCTGAAATCAGATATTGTGGAAGTTGATCACATGTATATATTAGTTAGGTTTATTTTTCTGTTTTTTGGATGATAGAAACCAAACCGAACCCCCCATGAATTCTGTAAATTATGTAAATATTATGTAAATAATGGTGTAAATATTCTGTAAATAATTCCTTAGTTGTTAATATGTTGGAACTTGGAAATAATTTTCTAACTTTTTAGAAGCTAACTTAATTGATTGTTAACCGCAGGAGTGCCCTAAAGTCTTTGGATTGATCGAACCCTATTTATCAATGCTACAGTATGACAAAAAAGGTTTTAAATTGTTCTGTGTCCCGGTTTCGGCACACGTCACAAAGATCCCATGAAAGGTTCGTATCTTCATTTGGAGAGCTTACACCAACACTACCAACCGGAGCTGCACTTTGCAGTTTGCACTAAAGGGTACACAGGTGACACAAGGTGTTTGCTTTGCTCATGTTCGTTTGAAGACACTTCCCCTATTCTGGTACGCTGTCCTTTTGCTCCAAATGCCCCTTTTCTCATAAACACTCTTATGGAACCTCATATTACATTTAAAGAGTGGCTATTAGACAGAGACACCAAGATGAATAGTCTTATGGTCATTATGGGGTAACATGAATGATGTTCTGTGGAATGACATACAGCAACCACCTCAAACTTTATTGCTGAAAGCAATGGCATGGTTGGAGGAGTGCTCAAGAGAAGCTAAAACAAACGACACAGTCGAACATAAAAAAGTGGAGACCAGCTTCGGGTAAGTGGAAAATGAATGTCAATATATGGAAGCTTTATTTCTTCAGTCTGTCATGGTGGAATTGGGGCATATTGAGGGACGACCAAGGGAATTTCAAGGCAGCTTTTGCTATCCCCTTCTCTATAATAGCTTCAGCAAAACAAGCAGAACTCTATACTATAAAAGAGGGCTTGAAACTAGTTCGCACTCTAAATCTCAACAATGGATCCTTTGAAACAGATTGCTTGGAAGCTATAACATGCATTGCAGACACACATGGCTCATATGTGGGTCTAGAGGGAACCCTTCAAGACAGTCTAGAAGCCATGTCTGCTATGCCTACTGTCTCAATCCAACATGTCAACAGAAATGCTAATAGAGTTGCACATCGTCTAGCGGAATAGCTTATGAAGCCTAAAATGCTGTATAGCTTATGAAGCCTAAAATGCCGTAATGTCATATCTTGAACCTTCTAACCTATGACATAACTCATATGGGTGACTAATTTGCACCCATGGTTTAATGCAGCAACTACTTTCATAAAAATTACCATAAATGAGAAACTGAATATCTCGTGTACCAGTGCAGCAGCACACAGAGGCAGTTCACTGACCGTTACAGCATTGGATCAAACACCATAATGTCACCTCCTTTCCAATCCCACGGCTCACATGCCAACCCCTCCACAAAATAATCCCAACCCCAGCCACACCCAATCCCAACCCCCCCCCAAGACTTTCGACCAGAAGCAAATTAAGCATGTTATTAAACATGTGTTAAGAATGTGTGGATGCACATCACCCTGGAGAAGGCGGTCCCACTCTTCCCCCGACCGCGATGATCATTATTACTTTAGTCTTCGTAATCCAAAGACACACTAACCAATCCTGTCTTCGTAAAAATCCAACATTCTCAGGGGTAAAAAGTGAAAATTAAAAAGTAAAGAAGAAAAGAGAGCAAAGAAAAGTAAAGGCTCTCTCTTTTTTTCTTTCTTCTGGTTGTCCAAAGAGATTACTGGACTCTATTATTTCACACCAAAGTTTCAATTTTTATTTACAAATTCGTCTCCTTTTAATCTTTTTTTACCTGATTTAATTTGGGGTATTGTGGGGGCCTGTGTGTTTTTTTTCTTTACCTTCTCTTACACATCAGTTTCTTCGATTTGTTGATCTGCTCCTCACACATGTTGGCCTCGATGGCCACAGAGGACAGAGAAAGGCAGTTTTGAGTCTGAGTTCGGGTTTTGATTGCAGTTCTGAGATGGGTTTTGTGTGAGTTGGAGGAAAGGTTGAACCTTTGTATGAGAGAGAGATTGTAATAGTTGAAAGTGTTTGTGGGGCTTTTGTTGTTGTTGTTGTAAGGGTGGGTTTGAATTTTGGGTTGGGAATTTTTGATATGGGTGGGTGCTTTCCTTGCTTTGGATCATCCAACAAGGAGGGTAGTGGTGGTGGTGTGAAGGAAGTGAGCAAGAAGGAGTTGGGTAAGGAAGGCTCAGCTACTCAGTCTCACCATGTTACCAGAGTCAGCTCAGGTGAAATGAAATTTCCTGTCTTTTCTATTTTTGGGAATTTTGGTTCCTGGGTTTTCTTGTTTGAATTGGTCTGATTACTGGGTATGTTGGGCTTTTGCTAAATTGTGTGATTTTTTTGTGTTGCTTGGTGTGTTGTGATGGTGGGTTGTTGGGGAGTTTTGTTTTACGTTGATCTGATTCATCTGTGGTTGTTTTGCATGGTTTGGAATTCAAATCTTTCGTGCTGTCTGTGTTGGAGTATATGTTTCTAGATGTTCTTGTTGTTTGTTGTGTTTGAATTGTGAATTGATGGTGTTGGAATGGATAATTCTGGAGATCTGCAATCAGTTTCCTAAAGTTTCAGGAATCTTTTTTTCTTTTGATGCCTGTTATATTCAAATTAAATTGCCAAATGTGATAAATGGAGAATCTAACAAGTGAAATGCATGTGAAAGCTTGAATTGATTTCTTTCAGCCCTTGCGCCCATTGTGTATTAGTTCAAAAATCAAATGCTTCATGTTCTCTATAGTGGTCTTCTGCTAGTTCTCAGTGTATCACGATTGCTTGAACTTCAATTCTAGTTATTTGATTCTGAAGTGTTTAGTGTATATATAGTTATTTAAGTATTTGACCAATGGAACATACAGGATACTACAGCCATTACTATTTAATTTTTACTTGTCCGTTGAGATACTAATATTTTGTGTAACTCTGCTAAGATGTTTACCATGAGTCTTACGTATTATGGTCTCATTGTTAACTAAAATGCTTGTATAACGTCCTTGTGCCCCCTGTTTTGCATCTACGTCGATCATTTTTGCAGATAAATCAAAATCTCGGACTGGTTCTGATCCTAAGAAGGAACCACCTATTCCAAAAGATGGACCTACAGCACACATTGCTGCACAAACTTTTACTTTCCGGGAGCTTGCGGCTGCAACAAAGAATTTTAGGCCCGAGTGTTTATTAGGTGAAGGTGGTTTTGGACGTGTCTACAAAGGTCGCTTGGAAAGCACAGGGCAGGTAGGTTGATTAGGCTGAGATAAGATGGAGAAGCATATGTATCACATTGATGGTTCAGTCTCATCTTGTCCATGATGGTGTCTTTGCCTTGGCATTATTTGTTCCAGGTAGTAGCAGTGAAACAACTTGACAGGAATGGACTGCAAGGAAATCGTGAATTTTTGGTGGAGGTTCTTATGCTTAGCCTTCTGCACCACCCAAACCTTGTCAATTTGATCGGCTACTGTGCTGACGGGGATCAACGCCTACTTGTTTACGAGTTTATGCCTTTGGGATCCTTGGAGGACCATTTACACGGTCAGCTAGAATTTCTTTCATTACCATATTAAGATACGCTCTTACTTTATTAAGTGTAGATGCCACCTTATGCTATCTACAATCACATAGTGTGTAATGTGTTATTTTTCTGTGAAATAGCCTAGATTATTCGTTTCCTTACAGTGCAGTTAGGGCTAGCAATAAGGTTTTAGGGTGTTGAGACTCGAGAGTATGAATTACCACATGGTAAATAGTGGACCTTGCCTTTTGCTACACTAGAAAAGAAAGTTTGTCTAGGGTATAATGGGGTGGTTCGTGATGGAAGGTATGCACAACTTACGAGAAGGTGCACCTTTTCTTTGACAATGTTGGAACTATTAAGATGGGGCTGGGTTGGGATTCACACATTGACAAATCAAATCATCAAACACTGTGGCAGCAATACATTGCACTTGCCAACCATGGCCAAATGAGAAGTTAATGGGCTCAAAACCAGAAAAATCAAGAGGAGCATACTTCTTAGTTCCAATTTAGATGTTGGTCAAGGGGAACCCTAGAACCCCTACCCAGCCCCATCAGCAGTTCCATCATTCTCACATTAGGTGCACTTTCTCTTAAGCTGTTGAAACCTTCTGCCATAGATGACATCATTATACCTAAACAAACTTCTTTCTTTCCAGTGTAGCACATGCGTGATTCACTGTCAACATAGGCGATTTATTAGGGCAATTTCTCAGAAGAGGCATGTATTAGCCTGGGTATTGTCTAAATAGAAGTGCAAAGTATTGCATAGTTCAGTTGTGTAAAATACTATTTAAGTGTACATCACTGGTGTTTGTTGTGTTAGTTATAGATAGTTAAAGGGCCACTAATACTTAGGAGTTCTTAACATGGTTATGTAAGTATTTGGGCCTGAAAGCGTTAAGGTATATAATGTCATCTAGTTCAATATACTGAGTCAGTGTTGGTAGATAACTGAAGTAGATGAGAATGGTGATAATACACTGTATATAGAATAAATGGTGTTTAGCTTCCGCCAAGCTGCAATAAGAATCATGGAAAAATAGACTATTGAGTTGTTAGTTTGTATGAACTGTTACTTTATAATCCAATATACTCGTAGTTTTGTTTTTACACAGTTAACAGCTATTCTTATCCCTGGTCAACATGCTTTGGGGTTTGATGCTATCTTTGGTTTAGTGTTAAGGTCAGGTGTCTCTTCCTACCTATATTATGTTCCTCATATCCTCTGAGAGTCCAAGGATCCTTAACTATGGGAGGATACAATAATGCCTTCAATATTGTAGTTTTAAGAGACCTAGTCACTTGGCTTCTATTTCCCATATGATTTTTCTTATGGTTCGCTTCATTGGTTGACATTGCGTGTGTCTCTTCTGTAGTTCTAAATGTGGTTTTCGTAGTCAAAGTTTCAGTTTCATTTTGTATTTTCCAACTGTTTGTGTGCAAGTTGGGGAGATTAGTAGCGTAAGAAAGACAACCCCTCAATGTATATGGAAGCAATGGTCCTAATAGACTGCACTGAATTATTGATGGTATATGTACATAACTTTATGGGCAAGGCTAACATGGTAGTAATGCTTTAGATTGAACTGTTACCAATTTGTCATAGAAGATAAGGGGAACCGTCACTGTGTATTTTCTGGCTGATACCAGATATGTTTTATTTTGCATCTTGGTTTATACTTGATGATATTGATAAAATTAGCAAAGGAACATAGGATAGATGTTTAGAGTTTTATCTTTAGAAAATGCTACCTGTCAAAGTTGCAGATTTGTTTAAAACTGATCTCCAAGTGGCAAAAAGGGTTCAGTCAACCTCAGCTCGTTTATATCAGTTGCTATGTGAAAGGCTCTAACTTCAGATTATTTATTTTGCCAACAACTCCAGCTTACCTTTCTAAGCTGTAAAACCTGAAAACCAGTGGCTATGTGAAAGAATTGATATACCAGATAGCTTTAATCAACTAAATTTTTAATTTGTTTAGTAGTGGCCTTTTCTGCAATATCACGATTCTCTTGGCTTGAATAGTATTCAAAAGATAGAATACAAGTCAATGATCACATTGAACAATGCATATGCATTATCATGCATTTCATATATCTTAAGTGTGTCAAGCTTTGGTTGCTTTGCAGGACCAACTATTGGATCGCCTGTGTTGCACTCACTGCTAGGATTTTAAAGTAGAAGGAATCTTTTGTTCTCACTGTCATAGATTGCATACTACATTCTAAGTCATAATTTCTTAAAAGTTCTAAATATGGAGGAGCAATAGTGCTCTATCTTCACCAACTATTCAATGATATTCCTAGATCAATTCTTTAGCTTCTCTGGTTGGTGTTTTGAAGCTCTTAGTTCCTACCCTTTAGATTTGTGGAGAATCGTGTATAATTTTCTTCAGTATGCGTTTTTGTAGAACTTTTCTTCATGAGTGGTTATGGATGTGTGAAATTTCTCTAAGCTTTTCTTGTTCAATGTTTTCAGATCTTCCAACAGAAAAGGAGCCCCTCGACTGGAGTACAAGAATGAAAATTGCAGCTGGTGCAGCTAAGGGGTTAGAATATTTGCATGATAAAGCAAACCCGCCCGTTATATACAGAGACTTGAAATCCTCCAACATCCTTCTTAATGAAGGCTTTCACCCAAAATTGTCTGATTTTGGTCTTGCAAAGCTAGGTCCAGTTGGTGACAAAACACATGTCTCCACGCGTGTAATGGGGACATATGGCTACTGTGCTCCAGAATATGCCATGACAGGCCAGCTTACTCTCAAATCCGATGTCTACAGTTTCGGAGTTGTCTTTCTTGAACTTATAACAGGGCGAAAAGCCATTGATAACACCCGAGGTCCTGGAGAGCATAATCTCGTTGCATGGGTAATCTTTTGTTCTTACCAACTCTACAATTCTCAGTTGTAAAATATTTCTCTAGTTAAGAGAAGCTTTTCTTCACACTTCCTCTCTTTTCATTATGTGCACTATTTGGTCTGCAGGCACGACCTCTTTTTAAAGATCGTAGGAAATTCCCAAAAATGGCTGATCCTCTACTGCAGGGCCGTTATCCAATGCGGGGGCTTTACCAAGCTCTTGCTGTCGCAGCCATGTGTTTGCAGGAGCAAGCAGCTACAAGGCCTTTAATAGGAGATGTTGTCACTGCTCTTACATACTTGGCTTCCCAAACCTATGATCCGAATGCAGCTAGTGGTCAGAGTAACAGAGTTGGTCCATCTACTCCTAGGCACAAGGACGATCAAAGGAACATGGGAGATGGACTGGATAGCCCAGATGAGCCTGGTCGAGGTGGACGGCATGGTAGCCATTCATACAGAAACTCACCTGATTTCAGAAGGAAAGATCCCAATAGGGACTTGGGTGCTGGTGTAGAATTAGGGAGGATTGAAACCGGTAGTGGCTCTGGGAGGAAGTGGGGTCTAGATGGGTTAGAGCGACAAGAGTCTCAGAGGGACAGCCCTGTAAGTGCTGGAAGAGCAAGGGAAACACCACGAAATCGTGATCTAGATAGAGAACATGCGGTAGCTGAGGCAAAGGTTTGGGGCGAAAACTGGAGAGAAAAGAAAAGAGCAAATGTGATGGGTGGTAGCTTTGATGGTACAAATGAGTAGATGCACTGCTATGCCAAGCAAGATTTTCTTATGTTCTGAGGAAAGCAGTGTGGTTGAGTTCTGAAGGGTCATTGTAATGAAGAGAAGAAAATGCAAGGGTGCACTTCATCTTCTACAGTCTTGGTTGCATCTGCCAAGGAAATAAGTTATCTTTGGTCCTCCAACTTTGGCTGTTTGCTTGTCATATGTCATTCTTGTAGAGTTGTAGTCGAGTGGGATCAAAAAGGACGCACAGAAAGAGAAAGGCCTTGGAGGAAGGGAAGGGATAGTGTCATGATTTGGGGGCATTTACAGGTCGTCCCCAGTAAAGTTGGTTATGCAACTTGGTTGATCTTTGTATTTAGTTTCTGATGCCTCATATTATAATGGGGAGTCAGAACCATGTGTAATTTTTGCCCCCATATGTTATAGTCTGGAAGTGGGGAAAATTAGTGGATTTGGTTTTGGATGTTGTTTCAGTGTATTCATACAATCTCTTGTATGGATTCTTGAGTCATGTTTCGGCCTATACAGAAATGTTTCATCCATTTGTTCTGTGTACATTTCTCTATTCAATTCTTATCAAGTTTCATTTTTAATAGGGCTCGTATGTCATCATTTTTCAAGTTAAAAAAAACAATGATGTAATATGTCGGTTTTCATGGTTGACTGTGTTATGAAGTTACTAGAAGCGGTTGCCGACTTGCCCCAAAGGGAAGCCAAACTGGTTGGAAGTGGTAGGAATGACTTGTTCATAAGCTCTCGTTGGCAACTGCAAGCTTGCATAGAATTGTTGAAGCATTGGGGAACTGTCACTGGGATAGTTTATGAACCATGAACTCATCAAAACCAAAAATAAAAACCAACCCAAAAATTTCGACTCTAAAGAAAGACTTGTTTTTCTTTCCAAACAGACCAAATTAATTACGATACGTGGTGATGCATCATACCCTAAACCATCACAATACCAAACATTTTTAAGCATTAAATTACGACAAGTTTTAGGACATCTGTGATCAAGTCACTTCCGTTTTTATCGATGCATATTATTTATACTTTCAAATATCACTAAATCCCAATATACAGATGTGAATTCAATTCAGCATTCGAGTGATACATAGATGGGTGAATGTTCAACCCTGAATTACCATAACTCATGCTTTTCGCAAATACAGTAATCTGAGGTTTCCAAACCGCACTACAAAATACACTTCAATTTAGAATTACCTCCTCTTCTTTCCCTACACATAGAAGCACACTATTTGGTTAATAGTTGCCAACACAACCTACAGGGATTAAATATCATCACATTTTGCAATTAGACATAACAATCATACCGTGCTAACGTAGTCATCCATAGTTAATTGCTTCCTCTTCATGGAAGAGGGGCTCTCAGTTGGCTGCCTACCCGTGCCACGCTTTGATGGTGCCATGTTCTAAAACATAACATGCAACAAAGCATTTATCAATTTGGTATCATCTTGATTTCAAGTTCACTAAACAATGGAAGCAAAAAAATGCATGAAACACAGATCAAACCTTAGCAAGCTTCTTCTCTTTGCGAGCCTGTCTCTCCTTCTCATCAACTTCTTGGTTCTCTTTCTCCACCAATCGAATTAGTGTATCACATCTCCTAGCAAGTTCCTGAGTTGTGCGTGACTTTACAAACCAATCAAACCGAAACAAGGGTGACATGCGAAATGCTGCTTTCAACTCATCCCAGTTGCCATACCCAAGCTTGTGAACCATGCATATCTGCATTAACAAACATGAGTACTAGAGAAATTGAATATAAATCATAAATTAGCAGCAAAAAGAGATGTTTAATGTTTCCAAGCTGTACCATGAAACGGTCACATTCTTCATTGTACAACTTCCCCTTGTTCTGACCATACGAGATCTTCAGTTCTAGCCATGGATTCTTATAGCGATCCAACTTTTTCCCAATAGCTTTCATTATCTCATCCTTGCGAGAAATTCGAGCCTCTCCTCTTTCAATGTTCTTGATGATCCTATCATAATCTGAAAGCATCAAAGGGAATCACTAGTTTAGATTGATTTTATCATAGAAAATCTACAAAAATTCAGAAACAGTCACTTGTACCAGATCGGGAAAAAAACACCACTCGAGTGTCCTCTCAATTCAGTGCATCTCACAAGTCATACCCAATAAATGAAAACCAACTCAAGTTCCTCACGCTTCTAGCTTTTGTTTCAGTCTAACTAATAAAAGATGCACCAACTTTGCTCACTCAGGTTGGGATAGAAGAGACTTAAAGAGGGTGGTTGATGAACAGAAGTTTCATAATGCAACACAAATAAGGAGAAGCATTTAACAGGAAGTAGGCTCAAGCAATACCAATCATATGAGATAGGTCATATCAAAAGTCGAGCCAAGCAACCGAATTTAAACTTCTGTTGCATATATTTTACTGAGAAACTACAAAATACCTAAATTCTCATAGACATGCTTTCAATAAACTACACATTACTTGACACAAATGATTGGATAGAACTTACCATTTAATTCCTTGTATCTCTCTTTGAAAACCTTCGTGTATCTTTCAACTTCCTCCTCTGTTTTCCCCTCCATCTCGGCAACAATGCTTTGGATATCACTTCGCCCATACCTCTCACAGGCCCTGATGAAGGTATTGAAATCTCTTCTACTCCAAGACGAGAATCCCTAAAATCCACCAATAATCAAACTCAGTACAGCAACCTGAGATGAACTTCAACTGCAACATATTTTTTCTACAAGACACCTAAACTATATTTTAAGTACCTCTTCTAATAGACGTTCCTTTTCTTCCAGCTCTTCAGCAGTCAAGGGATCTCCAACTTCTAAACATTCAAGATACAGTTAGCAGACACACTAGAGGGGGGAAAATCACACCAACATGTGCCTATAGGGAAAACAATAAGTACCTTCTGGTTCATCCACTTCTATAGTTGTGTCCTTCAACTGATTCTTCTGATGATTTTGCTGAGAATTTTAAGGACAAAAATCAGATAAAATGAATCTGCAGATGAATAATCTCTCAAACCATGCTGTGTGCCAACCAGAAAGAAAAGGAGTAAAGTTCACGTATGCACACCATGAGGTAGCGTACTTCCTTTTCATACAGCTCACTCAGCCTTTGTGTGTTGAAAAATTGAAAATCATGTCTGAAGACAAGGATAGAATAGATAAGAAACATTCAAGATATGAGATAACAGAGGACAGATAACAATTAACAAGAAACCAGCATGAAGAGGTGCTTACAACTGAGGCATGCGTGGAATTCGAGGCTCTTTGGGTTTCACTGGAGCACCTTGGCGCATTGTTTGCTTAAAGTATTCTGATTCTGAGTAACTAATAGTGAAAGCACAAATAATCATATTCAGACAATGATACACAACTCATGCAGAACAACAAGCCCAGAGATAGAACACTTACTTTCGCTTCCGCTCTCTTTTCGGTGGTTCAATCCAGTTTTCACTAACAATCTTCTTGAAGTCAAACTTCTCATCCTTCATCGGGTCAATAGGGTAAATTAGAACAAATGAACATATAAAATGAACATTAAATCACAAATATGAGTCGCAAAGTTACAATAAGTAGGCAATGCCAAATACTGGAACAATTAAAAGAACATGTGAAGTCTCTACCTTCTCATCATCAAAGTCGTACAATTCAGCAGCTGCAGAAACAACATCAATATTAGAAATTTTGGATTTCTGGTTAAGACAATGTGTATTGCAATACCGAAAATATGGAAATTAATTTAAACCAAAACACAGAAGCATTTCATAGTTGAGAAACATACTATCATCCATCTTAAATTTAATAGCGTCCTCAGTGAATTTCTTCATCTTCGCATCAAGCTCAGCAGTTGCCTCTTCTCCTTTCGCAATGATTCTATCAATGTCCTCATCAGTAATTGTGCTATCCTTGGAACTAAAAACCATTTCAGCACCAAACCTCACCATTTGAAGTAGGTCATCTTTATTAACAGCTGCATCAAAAAAGACAAATAATTAAATGTTGAATCATGGGCTCTTTTAAAAATATAGGTCTCTTAGAAGTTTATTTGCATACTTTTTTGCTCAGCTAATCGTCCTTGTTGAATCACCAGAGCATCAAGGGCAAGTTTTTTATAAGCCCTCTCTATCACTTTTTCCTCGATGGTATACTGTGAAAAATTTATAGAAAAGAAAAAAAAATTATGGTACGACAACACTGCATAGCGTGAAATTTATAATGTCAGAACATATTCATACCTCAGTGCAGAACCGGAACACTTGAACTTCTTTCTTCTGACCAATCCTATGAGCACGATCTTGTGCTTGGAGATCAACTTGAGGGTTCCTATAAGAAGTCCAAAGAATTATCAGCGCAACCATCACTAACACTACTGAAACTGAGGAATATGCTCACCAACCACTATCAAATGAAACAGGTATAGACATACAAACAGAACGGTCAAAATTACTGAAAAAAAAGAACGCTCACCAATCACTATCATAAAGAATGACGACATCTGCAGTAGCAAGATTTATACCAAGTCCTCCAGCTCTGGTTGATAGCAAGAATACAAATTTCTCACTTCCAGGCTTATTGAAGGCATCAATTGAAGCATCACGGTCTTCACCACCAGTATTTCCATCAATTCGACAATAGAGGTATCCTTTTAACATTAAATAGTCTTCGAGAATATCTAGCAGCCTTGTCATCTGATATGAAACCAAGAACCATAAACAAAATGATATGATATTCTTAAGCATGCATAGCAGCTCTGTAACATAAATGATTACGAGGATTACAATTTTTTATAGAAAGTAACTAACACAGACCGATACTGACCTGAGAAAATATCAAGACCCTAGAATCACGCTCTTTCAACTTGGGAAGTAACTTGTCCAAAAGAACCATTTTACCTACAATGAAACATAAACAAAGATCAGTTCAATGATCACAATCAAACATCAAGTATCGACACACTCAATGGCCTGAAACATGTTAATTACCAGCATTTGTGATCAGATGGTCTCCAGTTGTATATGGAGGCCCAGGCTCAGCACCTTGGAAAAGATATGGATGATTACAGCATTTACGAAGCTGCATAGCTATATTCAACAGACGCTTACGTTCTCCGCCGGCATTAACAACTTCAAGATCTTTCTGCAGCAAAGCCTTATAGTACTGTTTCTGCATCTGTGACATGCCTACTTTAAGTATAGTTTCCTTTTTTGGAGGCAAACCTTTCTCAACATCTGACTTCAACCTTCGGAGAAGGAATGGCCGGAGGACCTTAAAGGTAACATAAATGCAGGTAAGATATTGCAATATTAAAAGCAGGAACACCGATACTCAAAAGCTTTAATAGAATTTAGGCCTACCTTGTGAAGCTGTTGAACAACCTCCTGCTGGTCATTTTCACCAGATATTTGAAACCATTCATCAAATGTTTCAGCAGAACTAAATATCTCTGGCAGAAGAAAGTTGAGCAGAGACCATAGTTCATGAAGATTATTCTGCAAAGTTACAATGCAGGGAGACACCATCAGACATCTTATAGTAAACCAAACATCAGAAAAGAAATACTGTTGTGATCCAAAACGATCAAAACTGAACTCAGCTTACTCTCCATAAACCAAATATCATACATCATTTCTTTCCTTTTTAAATATATCCAGGAAAATAAAGAAAATTAGAGCAGGGTTCAATATAAGAAAGATTTAAGAAAACACCATCAGATCAAACATATTGAATCTTCGCTTAAAAAATAAACTGAAATCACAATCACACCTGAAGCGGTGTGCCCGTGATTAGAAGACGATAGTTGGTATTATACAGCCTCATTGTTTTCGAAAGCAGTGAATTCTCGTTCTTGATTCGATGGGCTTCATCGATGATTATATATCGCCAGCTGAAACGTCGTAAGCAAGACTTTTCTTTGATGGCCATTTCAAAACTTGTAACACAAACATCAAACTTCCCAGCAACCAGCAAGTCCTCACGTATGTGTTTCTGCAAGATTAAAAAGTATTACAACTGAGCAGAATATAATTCAAATATTCACTAATGCCAACTTATTAGAATGACTTACTCTTTCATCAGGGTTACCGAGAAACTTCACAGCACGCAAAACAGGACAGAAACGCCGAATCTCATTCATCCAATTTCCAAGGGTCGACTTCGGAGCGACAACCATATGAGGGCCAATTATTCCTCTAAATTCATGCAGGTAACCCAACAAGGATATGGTTTGCAAAGTTTTACCAAGACCCTGAATACATAGGACAAAACTTACTTATCTCGCAACTGCTTAAATAAAGTATCTCATATCACAAAGCAACAACAATGAATGATAAAAGAAGAAATAACTGGGAGACATTACAACTGAAAAAACAAAAGTTTAGTACATGGATCAATACAAACTGAACAAAACAGTCAATCCAAAGAGGCCACCACTTGGTGCTTACCATCTCATCTGCAAGGATTCCATTTATGCCATTTTCATAGAGGCGGATGAGCCAGTTTAATCCAGCAAGTTGGTAATCCCTCATCTTCCCCTGAATACCTGCACACACAAAAGAAAAAATAACAATTGTCAAATTTCAAGCCACACTTATTCAACGATGTGCAACATCTATACACACACACCAAAAAAACATTGCAGAAACTTTAACCTAAATATCCAAGTGAAACAAAAAATTAAGAAAAATATCTCACATGAAGGTTGTGTCAAGAGCCGTGTGGTTCCCGTCCCAGCTAATTCATCTTCTTCCTCCTTCAGGCATTCTTCATCTTCTTCTTCTTCAGTCTTTTTCGAAGCATGGCGCCCCCTGAGTATGGATAAATGGTAAAGTAAGCATGAATCTAATGCACTCATTCAGTTAGTTGCAACCAATAGAAGACTTTTATCCTATTTACTGTAGCAATTATAACACAACATTCTGGTTATTACTTGTTTCTCTTTCTCAAAAGAAATAAATTGGAAGCCGAATAATTGTTAATCCAAAACACTACCAATTTGATAGACATGACTTCAAGTGATCAAACATACCTTCCCTTCCCCTTCTTCTGGGATGCAGATGGATCACCTTTGGCAAAATGGGCAAACAACTCTGTTTGCTGCAGAAGATACTGCAACCGTCCCTTCCCCCTATTGTTCTGCCATCAACCACCAAACCAATTAGATCCACCACCATATACCACAGAGTTCAGACTTAGTATAGATTACATATAGTGAGTAACAAGCAAATGTAGCCACCATATTAAACCATTAAACATACTAACCATGTCAGCATCCACAGCTGCATTTTGCGCATCTAATATTTCCTGAATCTTTTGCTTCTTCATTTGTTCCATGCGTTTAAGCCTGGCCTTTTCGCGTTTGCTCACTTCAGCGTTGCTCTCATTACCTCCATCCTGCAAATCAATCGTGTACGGCACATGCAGAAAAAATCAGTTCAAAAACCACAATACCCAGCATTCATCTCTCTCCCTCGCAATCGCAACACCCAACCCTAACCAATCCCTAAACCACTACTCCCCAACGTAACAAACATCACAAAACACAAAAGCAAACAACTTTAGGGCACACAAAATGCCAGCACCAAACCTCAGATCCAACCAAAACAAACCTCAAGGAGAGAATCGAGACTATACCTCATCTTCTTCCAAGTCGTCGTCGTTCTCAGCCGGAGCCGCCTCGTCGTCGGAGCCACGGTAGACCTCATCGGCGGCCTCTTCGTCTTCGGAGTCGGCGGAGCGAGCCACGGCTTCGAGCTCCTCCTCGTCCTCTTCGTCGTTGATCGGCTCCTCCTCCTCTGAATTGGAAATGGCTTCGTCGGAGGAGACCGGCTTCGGGGGTCGCGCCATAGATTCCGAGATCGAGGGTTTGGTACTTTTAGGGAAAGAGAGAGCGACAGAAAAGAAAAGGGCTCGGATTTTTGGCTTTGGGTATTTATAGATTTAGTGATTGCCGTGGGATTATAAAAGCTGAGATCTGCGGCTGAGAAGAGTGTTGAGACTTTCCCGCCAATAATAGGGAAACGTGAATTCCCGCCCCATGTATCGAAGGAAATTCAATTTTATTTTACATTTCACACAGAAAGATCTTGATTTAAAGTTAGATCATGAGCGAAGCCATTTCATTTAAAAAAAGTTGGAATTGCTCCACTAAAAGTGGGAAGAACTGTTACTATCTTATCATCACGTTCCTTTTTTTTATTATTGGAATTTGATAAATTTCTTGTTTTGGTATATTTATTTTTTGTTTTACCGTAATACCCTTTAAACATATTTTCTATATGAACATTTTTTTCTATAATAAATGAATTTTTTGTGAAGCATATGACACCAAAATAGGAGTAGGGTATGGAGATAGTAATTTGCTTTGTTTGTACAAAATTCTTTTTAGTAAACTTTTAGAAATGGGATATTGACCATTCACTACAAAAAAATATGTCTACTAGGTCTAAAATAGTTTAAGAGTGACCATTCCAACTTTTAATAATAAAATAATCATCTCACCCTTTATGTATATACTCTCTCCTTCTCTCACCTATTCCTGATCTATCTACTCTCTCTCACTCTCAAACTTCCCTATCTCAACACTCCTCCACTTTCACCATCATCATCAGAATTTGGAATCACTGCCATCATCAACATGAGCAAATTGCCGTCATCACTTTGGAATCGTCGTCGTCATCAACAACAGCAGATCTTGGAATCGCTGCCGTCTTCAACGGTAGTAGATCTTGGAAATGTCGTCCTCATCAACAACAGCAGATCTTGAAATCGTCGTTGTCATCAATAACAGCAAACATAATCGATCTTACTAATCATTTTCACCACCTCCGAAGCTCCAATATATTACACAACAACAAACTTTGATTTGTTTACTTCAAGCACCACCACCAAACCAAGCAGCCATCAAACGACGCAGATCATTCCAGTTCGATGACGTCATCGTCGCTACGAAGGACCACCAGACCAGATCGTTTTCATTAAGGCCTCCTACTTCGCTTTGGCACCGGTGCGCCTTCTTCAACCTTGACCGTTCCTTTATCATCTCCGCTGAAGCTAACTCAAACCGTGATTCTCTCTTAGATCCAGCTGTGTAGTTTGGTTCGCACCTCGCCAGAGACCTTCGCCAACCGGGTTAAGAAAAAAGGTGGAATAATAACAAAGAGGTGGTGTCATGGTTGTGAAGAAAGTGAGAGAGACGATTTGTGGGTGACGTACACAGCTGACCAATTACACATTTGGTTTTTACTAGTCTCAGTAAAATTACTTTTGCTTGTTTTATTTTTTCTTGGAGGTCTGGAGGAATTTTTTAGTTTGGCCAAATATTGAGCGTAATCAATCGATTTATTAAGGTCAGTAAACAATTATTAGGGTTCGTAAAATTTCTTTCAACATTTATTTGCTTCTGTGGGAGCTTATTAGAGGGTAGTAAAGTTGGTTGTGTAGTAGGAATGTGGTTTAGGGGTTCAGTGAGAGTTTATTATGGGGTAATTAGTTGGTTATGGCGATATGAATATGGTTTAGGGCTTCAGTGAGAGTTTATTAGGGGTAGTAAAGTTGATTGTGCAATATGAATGTGATTTAGGGGTTCAGTGAGAGTTTATTAGGGGGTAGTAAAGTTGGTCGTGCAATAAGAATGTGGTTCGGATATTTAGTGGGAGTTTATTGGTGTAGTAAAGTTGGTTGTAGCGAAATGAATACGGTTTAGGGGTTCAGTGAGAGTTTATTAGGAGGTAGTAAAATTAGATGTGACGATAGAAATGTAGTTTAGGGTTTAGTGGGAGTTTATAAAGGGTTAGTGAACTTGATTCGAGATTCTGGTGACCGAAGTCCTGCGGCCGGTGACCATGTCTCCTCTCTCTTCCATTTTCTCTCTCTAAGTATATTTAATGGGTGATGGTAGAATGAGTATTGAAATGTTACAAGTTGTTTAGAGTTATTATGAGTTTTGTTTGAATTGACACAAATTTTTTTTAAAAAAAAAAAAAAAAAGTTGAAATGGTCAATGTTTAAAAAAAAACTGTTTGAATGAGAAATTAGATCCAAAAATTTATACTAAATTGACATTATCTCTTTAGAAAACTAACATTCTCATTTCTCGATTAGGTTACCTATGAAGCCATGAGATGTGACAGTGTAGTCAAATTTGTGCATAGGTTCTAGATACCCCTTCTCTTCAGTCCTACATAGCCTTCATTAATACTTGTAATGAATGAGAAATTCAGTATTGTCACAGAAAACCCATAACATCAATGCAATACATCTAAAGCCCTATAATGGGAAGCCAAATTTTGATGTCAAAGCTTCACCAAAAACTTGAACTTCCAAATTTATCAATGTCGTTGTAAATGGTTGAAAAAAAATTGAAAATATCAAATATGGTTTAAAAACTAAATATGGTGTATATATTTCTCTTTTGCAGATTTTTCCCATTAAATATCTATTTACATATTTGTCTAACTACACACATATTTGCATTTTGCTAAAACAAAAAAAAACAAATTGGCATGTGGAAAGCACATGTTAAGAGACTAATAATAACTAATATGAAAAAACAATTCCATACTAATGCAAACTTCTTTCGTTTTATGTTGTTTCTAATATTATATTGTTTCACCAATACCAAGGCCAATCATATGTATCACTCAAGAACATCGAGAAGAGCTTGCAAGAAAATTCAAACCATGAAGGATATGGTTATGAGTAGTTTGAATTCAGTGAGTTTTTTATGTAAAGATTGATATCATGAGCATGAAAGTGAAAGAGAAGTAAAATAGTAAAAAAATCCAATAAACTGGGTGGCTAAGATACCAGCAGTTACATGTTTCTCAATGACAAAATAATTTAAATAGATGACACTATTGTTTCTAGAGGAATAAGGGATGATGATTAACAATATGCGCCAATACCAATAACTTGCACAAGAACTACGCACAAGCCATATGCTCAAATGTTTGCAATCCTCCTCCCTATTTCCCATTTCATGGTTTCTTATGATGATTATTGGTCATTAGTCAAGTTTTCTGTTAATATTATGACAGTTATATTCTACTTTAGCTAGGTGATGTAAATAACTCTAATAAGAGATGATTCTTTGCATAGCTGGGTGATGTTAATTGGCCCACTAGCATAATAGAGTTTTCTTACCTATGCCTACACCCTTCCTCCTCTGAAGAATTTTGTGTAGCCTTTTATAAAGATTCTACAACAACAAGAACTGTAATCTCATACTCGATCTGATTAGTACTCACATTGTCATACAACTGCGATGCTTAAAAGATCTTGTATGACAAATATAAGTCAGCCTATAACTTGTCATCTCCAATCTTCTCAGCAATGCAGCCAAAAACGGCATCCATAATGTCATGTGTGAGAGAGTCCATAATGGAATGATCTTCATCATCAAAAACAGGATTCTAATTTAGAGATGATGATGTTGCAATTGCAACAAGAGAAGCAACCGTCACCACAGAAGTAGAGGTTGACGGGGCTTCAGCATCAAAGTGACGAATGGAACAACATCCAAACCTCCACCAGTGTAGTAACAATACGCAGAGCAGATGATGCTGCAAGGGCCTCGAATCCACAAGTAGATAGAATATCGTGCTTAATCGCCATGAAAGTGTTTCGATGATTCGGGGATTTTGTCAAGGAAGGTTTGAAGGATTGGGGGATTTTGTCGAAACGGGTTTTTCATTTGTACATAATATGAATATGAATGGTTTAAGATAAAAAACAAAACTTGAACTTCTCAACTTTCTCACAGTGAGATACTAAGACATGTACATGATCAGCAACATGGATGATGGGCACTTAGGTAGAAGCACTACTCTCATCCACAGATTTTCCAGAATCAAATTCCATTTTTGAAATATGTTAATAAGATACATTAAATAATTTGTTCGAGCCAACAATAATTAGCAACATGTAACACAAACTAATTGTTCACATATATGTAGGCAACATCAATATTAATTTGGCTACTACTCAATCCGTTCAGTAATTCCAATCAGACACGACCAAATAAAATGATGAAGTTTTAATGGGGCGAGCCCCGCTTATGTACATTGTTTCGATTGTTCTAGCCTAGACATCGTATGGATTAAAGCAAGCACCAAAGCAGTGACATGAGAAATTTGACAATGCTATGATCACTAATGGATTCAAGATCAATGAATGTTATAAATGCATGTATGTCAAAGATATGAAAAATTGATACGTCATCTTGTGTTTGTATATAGATGATGTTTCCGGGTAAACTCGCGGCCCCTTTAGCGGGTTGCACGGTTCCAGAAATAGCGTCATTCCTTGTACTCCGAGTTTTCCTGTGTAAAGAACAAACACGTCAAAGAGGCGTCCCCGGGTTTACCGAGGGAAGCCACTCCAATGCTTAAGTCAGACACTGTCAGCTAAGCAGAAAACTCGGGAATAGTCAAGAAGTTTCATCGTACCTTTATGGGGAGGCATGTGCCGGTATTTATAGTAGCATTGAAGGCAACATTCCTGTCCCTTTCCAATGTGGGAGTAGTTTCCCTTGCTTTACTTAGCTTTATGGCGAATTGGGCCCAGACAAAGGGCCCAGAGTGGCTTCACATTTAATTGTAACCCGGTAAAGGTGAAATATTAGGTTCCACCTATAAACAAGTCCCCCAAGTCCTCAGTCAAGGGGTACGCTTGGGTGGGGACTTAAAATCGTTTCTTTACCGGGTTACAAAGGTAGCAACCAAACCCGGGGTACCCAGTCCCCCAAGTCCGTACGCAAACGTAACCCGCAGACATTCTTTACGTTGAGAATTCAAAACGACGTCTCCGAGTTGTAGTGGGGGGAAACTGAAAAGTTTTTCGGTTTTGTGAAGCGGCATGCGTGACACGTGTCGTTTCCCTCGAGAAACTGAAACGTCCCCTCAGTGCACGCCTCTAACTGTATAAATAGGGGTTGAAGGTGACAGTTTTGTCTCACCTCCAAACCCGATAACTTTTTCGTGCTTTTTGCTGTCGCTTTCTTTTGTGTCTGTTTCTTTTGATTCTCAATCTCAAATCGTTCTCAAAAACCCCTTCAAACACTCAAAATTAAGGTACTGTGTCTTCTTCCCTCCTTTTTGATCGTTTTGGGACGATTTGTGTACTGTTTCTGGGTTCCCAGGAAGGTTTTCTGGGTCTCTGCGTCTGGGAATTTAGCTTTGTGACGCCGGGTTACCTGAGTTTTGTTGACGCCCCCGAGTTTTCTTGTTTTGCAGATGGCCAACGAAACAATGGACACTCACGTCCCCGAGTTTGCCTCCGTAACCTTCACTGATGGGACCGCTCTTGACCCTCCCGGGTACTCACTGACAGCGGAGGAGATCGTGGAGCTAAGGAGCAACTGGAGAATCCCCGAGTCTGTAGAAATACGGCCTCTAGAACCCGAGGACCAGTTCTTCGCTCCCGGGGATGGGTGGACGCTGTGCCACGAGTATCAGCTACGCTGCGGCCTGTCACTCCCGCTGAAGGTAGAGGTGCAGTACCTCTTGGCTGCGAGCAACTTCGCAATCGGACAAGTTGGACCGAACATGTGGAGGCAGCTACTCGGGTTGTGCGTTATGTACAAGGTGCTGAAGCAGCAGATGCCAACCTATCACGAGTTACACGCCATGTACCGGGCCGAGTACTCCCGGAAGGCGGGTTTCAGTGGGACCATCCAACTGAAGTCCAAAGCGGTTTTCAAGAAGATCGTCGAGGACCTGCCAACCTCCGTGAGCCGGACCTGGAGGGAGAAAAGTTTCTTGATAAGAAACTTTCAAGACCCGGGACACGCGCTTCAAGTACCGGGTGACTTCCAACCACTGATGAGTAAGTTCTCTCCCTCAGGGTTTCTTTCTCTGTCCCGGGTTATAATTATGTTATTTGTGTTGCAGACGTCCCCGACATTCCTCTGGAGCCGGTGATGGAGAAGAGGATCCGGAGGATGCTATGGGCCTTTCGGGGTCAAGATGACCGGAGTTCGTACCGGCTTTGTAGGCTGTACGTGTACAACAGGTGCCGGTTGATGGAGCTACCAGGTTTGTCCGGTGTCCTTTCTAATTTTTGTTGTCACATGCTCGTCTAACGGGTTATCTCTTTTGTTGCAGCTCTTCTTCCGATGGAGTTCACGAAACGGAAGAACCCGGGAATATACGACGGCTTCGAGGACAAAGCTGTATGGGCCGGGATCCGGACGCAAGGGGCGGATGGTCTAGCATACGATATCGACCTGACCACAAAAGCGGCTTTCCTGCGCCCAGACGCCGAGCAAGGGGACCTTCAGCAGTTCCATGTTGATGCCTTGCATTACAACGAGGTCCCCGAGTACTTGGCTGAGGTTCTCGGGCCAGAGGTTTACCAGGAGGGAGAGGAAGTTAAAGGGAATCCCTCGGAGGCGGATGATAACCCGGTATTTGAAGAGCCGGGAACTCAATTTACCTTCGCCGATGAAGAGATTGAAGAACCGGTGATGAGCGCGGTTCCCTCGTCTGTGCTCCCGGGTGAGGAGGAGTTTACCGAAGAGGATGACGACGGGGTGAAGAAGTTGTCGGTTTCGAAGGGGTGGCGAGTGAGAACCCTGAGGGGAGTGATGGGAGCGACGAAGTGCACGAAGTGGAACCCGTCCCCTCCCATAAACGCACCCGGGAGGCATCCAGCTCGGCAAGGTCCGAGAGGAAGAAGAGGAGGAAGGAGAGGAAAGAGAGGAGGGAGAGAAAGCAACACCGGGACACTGACGAGATAATGGAGGAGTTGGCGAGCGGGGGAATGGCGGACGTGGCCATCCAAAGGATGGTAGCGGACTTGAAGAATTGTGCCGCCGACTCCTATGTCCTGGAGCATCAGGACCCGTTGATCGTAGCCCGGAGGACGCAGGAGAAACTGATGCGGGTAAGTTTTTCTTCTTCCCCTAACCCGTTCTTTTTTTTTTTTTTTTGAATACTAACCCGTTATTTGTTTTATGTAGGCTGTCAGGATGTCGTACTTGGCAACTGACCGGCTCATAAATGAAGGAATCCCCGAGAGGGAGAGAGTGCTCAGGGAAGATCTCCGGGCGGCCCGGGACCAGGCGACGGTCAGCGAAGAATGCCTGGCTCGGTTCCGGGAAGAGGCCAGCGCGTCAGCGGTCGCGTCGTGGAAGGAGTTGGCCAAAGCAGAAGAACAAGTGGCAGACTTGGTGGCCAAAAACTCGGAGCTTGAGAGGGTCATCGAGGGTCACCGGGAGGACCGGTGTGCACAAGATGCCGCTATTGCTCAGCTTACGCAACAGAATCAAGCGCTGCAGCAACAAGTGACTTCTCTGGAGCAGCAGAAAGGAGAGTTGGTGCAGGCTGTTTCCCGGGCCAAGGACTCTGCTGTCTCCGATTTTCTGGCGAGCCCCGAGTTCGACCTGAAGCTGCGGTCGGCAAGAGCTGAGGCTCGTGCCGAAATTGTTAGCGCCGGGATTCGCCAAGGCTGGCTCGATAAAGCTGGTTACGACGGTCACCAAGGTCATGTCAGACCCGATGAGGTTGCAGGCGGCTCCCGGTCGAGTCCAGCTGTGGTGGCAAAGCCTAGGGCTTCTACAAACCCGGCTCGGAGTCCCCCGGTTCCTGCTTCAGCAGCCCGGAGAGGTACTTCCCGTGGTGGGATTGTCGGTGGTCCTCAAAACCGGCCACCGCTCCGTAGGGGACAGTTTATCATACAGCCCCGGGGAGGACGTGGCGGCTCGAGCACTGGCGGGGGTAGCGGGTCTGCAGCGCCATGAGCTGGAGCCTCTAAGTTTTGTCTTTGCTTTTGTAGACTAGACTTTACTTGTAGCGGTTCGCTACTTTTTGTAATTGACCTCTTTGAAGTAATCAAGCTTTTCCTTCGCATAATTCCTCCTGTGAAATAACACGGTAACTTGATGCGTAGTATAAAAATTTACACATAATGCCGGTTTGATATGTAAATAAAGATAGTGCCGCTAGGGTATACGGGTCCGTTAGGACTTCCATGGGCCGCTAAGGCCTTGCGGGAGAATGTCTTTCTATAACACGGGTTTTTTTCCTGTAAAATAACACGTTAAACTGATGCATAATTTGCAAGTGTTGACAAAATATACACATATAGTGCCGGTTCGGCATGTGAATAAAAATAGGGCCGCTAAGGCTTTACGGGTCCTTCAGGACTTCCAACCCGGTGCATAACCTGCAAGTGTTGACAAATTTCACATATAATGCCGGTTTGGCATATAAATAAAAATAGTGCCGCTAGGGCTTTACGGGTTCATAAGGACTTTCAACCCGATGCATAACCTGCAAGTGGTGACAAAATTTGCACATATAATGCCGGTTTGGCATGTAAATAAAAATGGTGCCGCTAGGGCTTTACGGGTCCGTTAGGACCTCCATGGGCCGCTAGGGCTTTTCAGGGGGGATGTCATTCTATAACACGGTAATTCTTCCTGTAAAATAACACGTTAATCTGATGCATAATCTGCAAGTGTTGACAAAATTTACACATATTGCCGGTTTGACATGTTAATAAAAAGTGCCGCTAGGGCTGTACGGGTCCGTTAGGACTTTCAAAGACTGAAATAAGGCCGTGAAATGCTTGCAATATTTCAAGTTAAGGAGATTACCAGAGATTATCGGAGCTTTCCGAGTTTGACAATGAAATAAGGCCGTTAAGGCTTGCAATATTTCACGTCATGTAGACCGGAGATTATCGGAGATTTATCGGAGCTTGCCAAGTTTTGACAATGAAATAAGGCCGTGAAAGGTTGCAATATTTCATGTCAAATGGAGATTACCGGAGATTATCGGAGATTTATCGGAGCTTGCCAAGTTTTGACAATGAAATAAGGCCGTGAAAGGCTCGCAATATTTCATGTCAAATGGAGATTACCGGAGATTATCGGAGATTTATCGGAGCTTGCCGAGTTTTGACCACGAAATAAGGCCGTGAAAGGCTTGCAATATTTCATGTCAAATGGAGATTACCGGAGATTATCGGAGCTTGCCGAGTTTTGACCATGAAATAAGGCCGTGAAAGGCTTGCAATATTTCACGTCATGTAGACCGGAGATTATCGGAGATTGACAGTGAAATAAGGCCGTTAAGGCTTGCAATATTTCACGTCATGTAGACCGGAGATTATCGGAGCTTGCCGAGTTTGACAGTGAAATAAGGCCGTTTAAGGCTTGCAATATTTCACGTCATGTAGACCGGAGATTATCGGAGATTTATCGGAGCTTGCCAAGTTTTGACAATGAAATAAGGCCGTGAAAGGCTTGCAATATTTCATGTCAAATGGAGATTACCTGCATTCACTCAACAAACTGATTGATAGACATAACCCGGTCGGGTTTTATGTGGGCCTGAAAGGCTTTATATATATAACATCAAAACATAATAAACTTGGACAGTTGTAGATAACTTGGTACCTATTGTCAAGCGGGTGGGAGGGTAGCGGGCTTGATGTATGCACTGTCAAAAATTTGCGGGTTTACATAACCCGGAGGATTCCCTACTGGGGTTATTACCTTAGCAAGTCTGGCTGGCGTCCATTTGGTAAGCGTGAGGTCCTGAGTTCGACTCTCAACGAGAGCACCAATTGTTTCCGGGTAAACTCGCGGCCCTTTTAGCGGGTTGCACGGTTCCAGAAATAGCGTCCTTCCTTGTACTCCGAGTTTTCCTGTGTAAAGAACAAACACGTCAAAGAGGCGTCCCCGGGTTTACCGAGGGAAGCCACTCCGATGCTTAAGTCAGACACTGTCAGCTAAGTAGAAAACTCGGGAATAGTCAAGAAGTTTCATCGTACCTTTATGGGGAGGCATGTGCCGGTATTTATAGTAGCATTGAAGGCAGCATTCCTGTCCCTTTCCAATGTGGGAGTAGTTTCCCTTGCTTTACTTAGCTTTATGGCGAATTGGGCCCAGACAAAGGGCCCAGAGTGGCTTCACATTTAATTGTAACCCGGTAAAGGTGAAATATTAGGTTCCACCTATAAACAGATGACATGCTTATTGTTGGAAGCAATGAAAAGATGATCAAATTCATTAAAGATATGTTAAATTCGAAATTTGACATGAAAGATGTAGGTAATGCTGATGTCATATTAGGGATTAAAGTCACAAGAGCAACAAATTGACTTGTTTTAAGTCAATCTCATTAAGTGGATAATATCCTTAGGAAATTTGACAATGATAATTTTGGAGTTTCCAGAACTCCGATTGACATAACTTTACATCTCTCAAAGAATAAAGGAGAGAGTGTTTCTCAATTAGAGTATTCAAAAGTCATTGAAAGTCTGATGTATTTAATGAGTTATACAAGACCAGACATAGTTTATCTTGTGAACAAGCTAAGCATATACATGAGTATTCCTAGAGCTATGCATTAACAAGAAATAGTAAGGTTACTTAAATACTTAAGGTACACTTGGAGTTATGGGCATCACTATACAAATTATCCAGTTGTCCTAGAATAATACATTGATGCAAACTGGATATCGGACATGAAAGACTCAAAGTCTACTAGTGGTTATATGTTTACACTAGGAGGTGCAGCAGTATCATGGAAATTCTCTAAACACACAAACAAACAATTATAATCAGATCTACGATGAAGTCTGAGTTTGTCGCAATAGACAAATGTGGGGAAGAGGCAGAGTGATTATGCCAATTCATAGAGGATATTCTAAGATGGACAAAATATTTGTTTGTAATCTGCATACATTGTGATAGTAAGTCTGCAATTGGTAAGACATAGAGCAAGAGGTACAATGGTAAGTCAAGACACATTTGTCGAAGATATAATTCCCAGGATTTTCATTTCAAATGACATTCAAGTGGCTCTAATGTCCCCTCATGTATAAATAGGTTATTTCCTCATCATTCTAAACACACCAACTCAAATTATCTCCTCATCTCTTGAGTTCTTTTTCTCTCTCTCTAATTTATAGTTTTCTGGTGATAAATAAAAGGTACTACAAGTTTGTTGGGTGTTCTTGACAACAGTGCAACTCCAATAGCATGAGTAATCATTGTATCTTGGGAGACAAGTGTTATCAAATCTTTTGCACCGATAGAGAAGACGTAATTTGTCATAAGAAAAGTATGTGAGACACACGACTCAACTTCAACATTTTCCTATTCTACTATATACGAGTTGGTAACATTTGTATTCTTCATGTTCATTGTGTTCTTCATTTTACAATTATAACTATTTATTTTAATAATAAATTATATTTATATGAATATATATATATATATATATATATATATATATATATATATATATTTGCAATATCTAACCATCTTTTGTTACACACACCCACGATGTACTTAATTAGTCCCCACATTTAGCACAAGGAATCAAAAGATTCATTTAGCACAAAGCCATTCCCACATGAACGATATAGCATCACTGAGAATCTTCTTTATAATTTCCCCAGTGGGACTAGTGACAGAAGATTTTATTTTGACTTGATCACACAAGAAACAGTAGTAATCATCGTTATAATTTCATAAGCAGAAGAGTTGGTGACATCTTTGAGCTCCCCCACATCGATCTTGGTCTGCACAGCTAGCTGGGTTGTCAAAATAGCTAGATATTGTCTTAGATTTTCATTCATGTCACCCATTCATAAAGCATAATAACCTCGAATGGGCTGCATGAACTTTTTTCACTCCCACGCTCTCTTTGAGCTCGTTCATGAGAATCTTACCCTCATCACAGACACATGTTAGGTGGTTATTTAATATTTGAGACACAGCGGTATTTGGCGAGGCGATAATACTTGTTACTTATACTTGGTGCAGCGACGGTAGTATGTGTGGCGGCGATACTTGGTGACAGTTATTGCATATCCTCACCCAAAAACTCCCCAGTGAGTTATAATTGCTTGAGACATGGTTGAAAATCCATATCGTTCTTGTGTGAACCCTTACAAATCTCAGCAAATCGACTGAAATCCATAATCATACAAAAAGCCGATGCGACTGTGCCGTAGCTCGTCGTCGTCGCCGTCGTCATTGTGCTTTCAGAATGAGAAACAATCTTTCTTTGCTTCGGTGACGTTTTATAAAATAATTTTGAGCTAGAAGAAACCACAAATATGAAGTGGTTTCATGGGTCAGAAGAGGTGGGTAATATTCTTGAAAACATAAATTGTTTCAGTTAGATTATGTTGTCTTTCAATCCATTTTGGACTGGAGATTTTATCTCTGACAAATGTTTTAAACTGTTTTCACAACTATCTGGGGTAAAGTTTATTGAGCAGGGAGGATGAAAGTTCATTCCTATAACAGTTTTTGGATGCAGGTATTGTGTACGAAGACGAGACAACTGGAAAACGTTGAGTGTGGCTTAGACATTTTATATTTCATGTTACTATTTGGGTTAAATCCATTTGACAGTTTTCCTCATTTCTTGTGTCCTTGTATAGCCCTTTATCGAGTATATGTTTATTCGAGAAATTATTTCTCTCGTAAGTTTTTGATAGTCGACCTTGAACCGAGCTGATATTGGATTTTTGTTTTAAGAGGGCTTGTTTGATTCAAATGATACCTAAATAATTTATAGTTTCACCTCATTTTAAATAACTGCTTATGATAAATTTTTATTTTTTAAAATTTTCCTTTGCCTTGCGGGTTCTTAAAACTTGAGTGATAGATCAAAGCTTAATGCACGTCATTGTAATGTGTTTGATTTGATGAGATGCAAATTGAGGCGTTACAACTTGTAGCATCCCGGGAGGGGAAACTACAGTAGCCACGAATTTAAACCAATAAGAAGCCAACATGTCCGAAGGACGTGCCAGCAACTTATTAACCTAAAGTCGTAGGCTTTTTAGTAAGTAAAATAAAATTTAAACTTTAATACTTTGAGTGCACCACATGAAATTCTTAAAACATTCATCAGAGTTTTTTTTTCTAATTTCGCGGAAGGTGGTCAAAATAAAGCGGTCAATTAAAAACTTTAGCGACAACAATAAACATATACAACAAGGTTTATGAATCAGAGTGACACCTTTACTGTTTATGAAAAGGCTCTGGTAAATGACCCGAAGGGTAAAACAGGAATAGGGAGTACACTTGGACCAAACATCGAGTAAGGAATGAAGCTCCACACATGCAGCTCTCTTTATCTTTCCCGTCACAGTACCTGCAAACAATCTGTTGTAGGGGTGAGCGTCGTCCTCGCGTGCTCACGTATAGGCCCACCAATGATAGGTTTGAAAACCATAAAATCATATATATACATATAGATCTGAGCTCTTGATAAAATCATTTAGAAAATCCTTGGCACACAAAAACATCATTTCATATCTTTTAGGAAAACAATGCAGTATGCTCAAACAGGGGCCCAGAGCGCTCGATGAACAATACAGCCTGCAGGGCTTCACGAATCTCTGTGACCGAATTCCGGGTTTGTCTATACAGCAAACCGGGACCAACTACCTATGCGTCTGAAGACGAATAGTAGCGAGAGTGTCCATTTACAGCTAATGCCCAACAAATCACTCATAACAACACACCGCACTTACGTCTCGCTTAACTCTGTGCGAGACGAGCGTAAGCGAGATAATTTAAATAAACAGGGCATTGCCCCTCCGGAGGGCATTGCCCCTCCGGAGGTTCATGGTCATCGACACCGTGGGAAGCGTAGTCTAAATACTAGGTCTCGTCACTCTCAGGCCACACACCGGAAATCAGGACAACGGTGCTCAACATATCACATCATCATATAAAAATCTTTTACGTCTAGCCTCGGGTTTTCTTGGCCCAATCGTAAATCATTTATCATTGAATATAAAGAAAACTTTCCCGATGCATCGACCATGAGCATACACAAAATCATGCACTTTCTCATATATATATTCAAATCCACTACCAAGGGGCTTCAGATTCCCTACTTGGAATTTCTGTTCCTTTCATGAGCTCCAAGCATCTAGGAACCGCCTCGGATAAACCGAGGTCACCGCGTAAGCTACCTCGTCCAATAACCTCTGCAGAAAAGAGTAGCTTAGCAACTACAATACAATAACAGTCAATAGACCTCAGCATTCCTAGTTTGACCAGAAATGACCACATTGACTAAATTGACCAACGAATCCCCTTTTATGGCACTTTAACCTTTTTGACTTGCTTTTCCTGTTATCGACTCTTCACTCAATTTACTAGAAGTCCGACTTAACTTCTGAATTTTCCTTGACCACTTTAACTTAACGTTAGGGTGTCACATAATAATTCGTTGAATTACTATGGACACCCAATGTGTCACATTAACCAATTTATTTAACCTTGAGTCGATTTACCGATTTATGTGAAACACCAACTTTACTTAACATTTTTCAGAATTTCCAGTTATCATTTTCCGATAACAATTTAACACGTTACGAATTTAACCAAGTTGTGTCAAACTTCGTTGAACTTCAATTCTTTAACCATTTTTCTGAAAATGTAACTTTCCCAAAATGGAAACTTTCCGTTGATGGAAACTTTCCCAAAAAGGAAAGTTTCCCAAATTAGCAGGTTTCCAAACTCAGAAGGTTTCCTAAAATGGAAAGATTTCAATTACGGTTAGTTTCCGTTTTTATACGTTTCCTTATACGTAAATTTAACTTTTCGATTACGACTCTTTAGCTCGACTAAACGGAAACAATACATTCTTAAGGAGTCGAAGACTACCTCTCGACATTTCTGCCGGTTTCACTGCATCACCGGAATCATCACCGGATTCCGGCAACTTGCCGGAAATTCGTCATAGCTTCCCTGTTTCTCGATCACCAAGTTCTCGACATGAAACAACGTAAATAACACTAAATCAGCAACCCAACAACGATTCAAATAACACCAAACAATAAAATGCAGCAACTACACCATAACCTCCAATACACCAACTCCCCAATTCAATTACCCCAAACCATTTAATCAAAGCTCTTTCTAGATTAAGGGATTCACCTCTAAATCTCCAGTCCAAAATGGATTGAAAGACAACATAATCTAACTGAAACAATTTATGTTTTCAAGAATATTACCCACCTCTTCTGACCCATGAAACCACTTCATATTTGTGGTTTCTTCTAGCTCAAAATTATTTTATAAAACGGCACCGAAGCAAAGAAAGATTGTTTCTCATTCTGAAAGCACAATGACGACGGCGACGACGACGAGCTACGGCACAGTCGCATCGGCTTTTTGTATGATTATGGATTTCAGTCGGTTATGCAACTACACCATAACCTCCAATACACCAACTCCCCAATTCAATTACCCCAAACCATTTAATCAAAGCTCTTTCTAGATTAAGGGATTCACCTCTAAATCCCAAAATGAAGCAAGTTGCTCCCACATTACTCTTCACACCCAAAGCTACACCAAAACTGCTTTCTGCACCCAAACCTCCACTGCTCACTGCCGAGAGATTCCTCTACTCCAAACAGAGTATCAATGCCTCTCTTTCGACTCTGCCTTCACCTCCATTCCTTCTCCTTCATCTGCAGAGCCTCAACAACTCAGAAACACAACAATTTGCCGAAAATCACCAAAAACCCACAAATCACCAGTTTTTGCAGAATCGAGCTAGGAGGAAAAAGAGTTTACCAGGCTGCTAGGGATGGTGTATAAGGCTTCCAGAAGCTCAAAAAGCAACCCAAGACCTCCAGAAGACCGTCGCCAGAGCTGCAAACCTTGTCGGGAAACCCACTGCCTTAAACCGGAGATTTCAAAACGTCACCAATCGAAGAAACTGAATACATAAGCTTGTAGAACACATCGAGGAGATCAAGAAACCTACCTCAAACTGGAGATTCGGTGGCCGGAGGCCGGAGAAATCTCGTCGGGAAAGTGGGGAGGCCGAGTCGGGGTTCCTCGTGAACCTCACTGAATGCCTGATCTTCGGGCACAGGGATGATGGGCTTGAGGAGAGGAGTCGAAAGGGACCAGCCACGCGCGCAGCCATGGCCTGACGACGGAGATCGCGGCAACCATGGCGGAGGACGGTTTGAACTCGGGAGAGCTGAGAAAAGAGAAGTTAAGGCTTTTGACTTCAGTCAAAAGTCTCAACCCTATTTATACTGAAACGGACGGTCCATATTCAATCTGGAATAGATCCAACGGTCCATATTTGAAGAAGTGAAAAGTAAAAGGTAAATGGTAAAAACTCTTTTTACCGGATAGATAATTAAAAGTTACCGGAAACTTCAAAAATTCATAGAAAATAAACCGAAGCTCCGAAAAATAATCAGAAAATACCGGGAGACTCGTGTCAACACGTACTATGACATCGAGTCATTAAATCAGGTATTTGGAGAACTTTTAAAAACTCAAAAATGAACGTGGTTGTTCACTCGCGAAGTTACTGAATGCGACTTAAACCTCAGTAACTCGCCTTTAACCATGGTTAAAACATTCGGGGCCTCACACAACTACTTTTTCAGCTTAGTAGTTTCTGAATAAATAAACATGCAACCTATGTATGTCGTTATAATAACATCTCTATGACATTAGAGATATGCATGAAGGTCTTGAGTAGACTTCATTGACCTAAATCAAGTGGTTCTAGACCACATGAGCGTGTGTTTGCAAGAGGTTAGAATGCATACTACGTAAATAATTGATTGGAAAGAGATATGGTGAATAATGCTTTTGCGTGTTAATTCAGAATTTACATGGACTCTTGATAGACAAGAGATGCCAATATATATCAAACATCCGAAGTTAAATTCGAGGTAGGCGCCTGAATTCTTCTATTTCTTTCTTCTTTTGTTTCAATTGTCCAAGTGATTCAATTCATTCTTCTCTTTTCTAATTAGAATCGAAAATTTGGGCTTATTTGATTGGTTTTGGGTCGGATTTTTGTTTTTTTTTTCGATTTGACTTCTGTGATTCGAGATTTGTTCATGACCAAAATATCTATACTAATTTGAATCAAAGATGAGTTTCACGGGTTTGATTCGGTTGTCTCCCTTGGTTTTATGACTCGTTTTGATGTTTTTTAGTTCATGAATTGCGGAGTAGAATCTGTCAATTTTGTCTTAATTGTGCAGGAAAGGTTTGAGATAGTGGATGATTTTAACCCTATTATTGTATAATTAACATATTTGTGCTTGCGATTCTATATAATTTGGTATCAAAATGTTGCTTTATTGAACTCTTTAGGGTTTAATTCAATTTTGTGATGTACTGAATAGAGGATTGAATAGAGGGATTCTATATGTTAAACGCTGCAGGAATTATATTGTTGTTTCTAGTTTTGAGTTTTGGTAAGATGTCTCCAAAGTTGTGGGAATGGGTTTTGAACAAAACGTAACAAAGGCTCTCATACAGTATGAAGGTCGTGTAGAGGAATCGGTATCATGGCTTTGTGAGTGTTGAAGATTCAGGTAAGCCAAGAGATCAACACTGGTGGCGGTAATTTGAAAATTGACACATCGAGACGTGAAGGGACGGAAATATCCCTGACCAAATTGACAACTAACAGCCTATATAATGGACTTAACGTCAAAAGTACCAAAGTTAGGTTGAGGTGAAAACATGACGTATCATTCTGATCTTTTACAGATTTGAGGCGCTGAAGTTTATAAGCTTCAAAAGTTGATATACCATTCAGACGAATTTTCCTTTGTTTTATTACGGGACCACCAATGTTATATTTTCTTCATTCAAGCAATGTAAAACCTAAGGTCTTAAATATATAAAATATCCTTGATATTTTCTTGAAATTTTTATTTTTTACAAGTATCGATATTAATTTTTCATATCTTTCCGATATTTTATTCTATTTTTAATTAAATATATAATTTTTATACAAATTTTAAAAAAATATCTATCGATTTTATCAATCGAGATATCTTTTTTTTTCAAACTATTAAAATTTCTATGATTATCGATATTTTAGTTTTGGTAAAACCTAACTTTTTGTTGCCATCTTTTATGTTTTATTTCGAGACGGTCAATGTTATCTCTTCCTCCATCTCTCCCTCCATCTTGTCGCGGCCAGAGAGAGACTGTTTCGTAATAAAACAAGAACAAGGATAAAAATGTAACTTCACGGAGGACGATGACAATTTCGTAATAAAACTGAAAACATGGACGAAATCGTAATTTCTTCTAAGCCTCCCGAATACAGGAAAGGGAATAAACGGGCATATCTGATCGCGACTCAGAAACCCAATCCAAATTAGATTAAACAAACACATCAGCACGTTCCCCCAACTTACCATAATACCCCCAACCAACATCTCCCACTTCCCGACACCTCAGCCACAACCATACAATTCAACGGTAAAGTACCGGAGGGTATTTCCGGAAGTTCTTATTAAATAAACACCTTGTTCTCCATTCCGTACCCAACTGCCTTATTTGAAACTACTTTTCTTTTCTTCACCAAAAAAACTCCTTTTTCTTTTCTTCTCTTTACGTCGCCGCTTAGAGCCTACAAAACGGTGCGTTTCGGTCGGACCCCGTCGCGCATAGTAGGAGCTCCGAAGCCGCCGGGCTAGTGGGTCGTCCTGGGTCCGTTTCGCTTCGCTAATAGCGGTGAATTGTGCCCTAAAGCTTTGATCTTTGCAAAAAAATTGGTTTGTGAAATTGGTGCAGATCATGGAGCGAAGGAGATGGTTGGTATTGCTGGTAGTACTTGCCTGCTTGCTTGTTTGCTCAGCTGGGAGAGGTAAATCTTCCACTTCTGCAGTAAAAGTTTCCTACTTTGAGTCAAATTAGGGACAATTTTACGTTGAGATTGTAATTTTTTGGGTAATGTAGTCGCTTGAATGAGACATTTAAGTATGGTAGTAACTAGTGAGTGCAAAGATGCATGTTGTTGTTGGGTCTACCTAAACTATTGATTTGCACATTAGTTGAGAATTACAGTGATGTAATTGTTTAGGGAAATTGTTGTGTTTGAGTTTTTTTAGCAGAATGGCTTGGATGTGGTTGAGTTTAGTTGCTTTGTGAATATGTAGACTTTGGAACATTTGGGATAAGGATATGTTGTTTAAGTTTTGAACCCAATGTTTAACTGGGAAGTTTTGTATCTTAATGCAGAGCTGAGATTCAAGCACAAGGTTCATGGGCATAGCCCTGTCTACAATCATACGCTTGCTACAGTATTGGTTCGGTATGCTTCTACGGTAAGTTTCGTTGAATATTGTTTCTGGGGATATTGTTTCTAAACATATCACCATGTTTGTTGTGAATGCATATGTTATTCTTTCCATTTGTTAGTTCAAATGTCATTTATAAAGGCTAAGTCTGGCAAATATTAGTCTGTCCTATTAAATGGGAAACAACACTGAAGACATTTGGTGGAGTGGATGTTATGTTCAGTAGCAATTGTAATCATTCTATCTTGTAGGTGTATGTGTCAGATTTGACAGAGCTGTTTTCTTGGACATGCAAAAATTGTAATGGCTTGATCAAGGTAATCACATTTTAGATTATAAGATAAAGTTTGTATTTCTAGAAGTTGTGGTCCTTATTCCCTCTTTCAATGGATACAGGATTTTCAAATGATAGAGCTGATTGTTGACATCCAGCATTGCTTACAGGTGCAGTTCATTCTTCCCCTCTCATTTTATACTGTTACTGTTTACTCTTGGCTGTCACAGTGACATTAGCATTACTTTTCCAGGCATTTGTTGGAGTGGCAACAGATCCTAATGCTATTATAATTGCCTTTAGAGGGACTCAGGAACACAGGTAGAATAGTCTTATATCTTTCCTTCTTGGTTTTTATTTTAATCTTTTTAGTTTTCTTATTTCATTGTTATTGAGCCCAAAATTATTGTCTGGTCAGTAGAAGTTGGCATGTGGATGAGTCTGGTCAGTTGTGCAGTCGTACTACATTTTATGTGTCTTCTATAGACCTTAGAGGCAAATTTATGTCTATATTAGTTGTGGGTTTTCCTTGAATTATATGCATCTCCATGGGCAATCTATCTAAACGGTTCTTAACTAAAGCTTTTTGTTGACTAAAGATTGATTTCATGTGTGCAGTATACAGAATTGGATTGAAGACTTATTTTGGAAACAACTTGATATAGATTACCCCGGCATGCCTGATTCAATGGTACTTATTGCAGTGAAGTTTATCCATTTGATATAGATTGTGAAGTTTTGATTCTCATTCTTTTTGCATTGTCTCAGGTGCATCATGGGTTTTATAGCGCTTACCACAACACCACCATACGCCCTGGAATTCTAAATGCTGTTGCAAGAGCTAAAGAGTTTTATGGAGATATCGGCATCATAGTGACCGGGCATTCAATGGGAGGAGCAATGGCTTCATTTTGTGCTCTTGATTTAAGGGTAATCATAACTTAGCCAGTCTCCATCATGTTTCCTTGTGTTAAATTTTTAGTTTTAGTTCATTTTCTTTTCATCTTCAATGCATGATCTCCTGATATTTACATAACTATTGATTGCGGAATGGGGTTTCTGTCGGTTTTGTGGGAGGGCAGTGGACTGGGTGTCATGTGTCCTAGCTAGAGTAGTTTGTGTGCACAACTTGATAGTATAAACTGTAATAACTTGTGACAGTTCATCATGACAAAAATGAAGTTATAGTATTTTAGTCAGCAGGTAAACTAAACTCCTGTTAGACATAGTAGTAATAGCCGTAGTGGTGCTTGAGGTAATTATCTATAGGCCGCAATGAAACTGTACTTGGTGTTTTTTCAGTTTTACTGATCAAGATATTTCCATGTGTCAAATAAATTTGTTGAATAGTTTACAAGAAAGAATGTGTAATTAGTGCTTGGTGGTTTGTTGCCCCTGATGCTCTCATGTAACTTCATTGAATATCAATTTTAGTTTGGACTGGAAGCATGTTTTTAAGTCAGTGACATAGTAATGAATATTCATTTTTCTCTTTTCTTTCGGTTTCTGTATTCCCAGGTCAATCAAAGGGAGAAGAATGTTCAAGTTATGACATTTGGACAACCTCGTATTGGTAATGCAATCTTTGCCACTTACTATAGCAAACTTGTGCCAAACACAATACGGATAACAAATGGAAATGATGTTGTCCCTCATTTGCCTCCATACTATACTCACTTTCCTCAGAAGACATATCACCACTTCTCAAGAGAGGTAATTTCTTAGCCCACACTGGTGGATTTCTTTTGTTTTTACTTTTAAACCTTTGATATCTCTTTGTGGTCTAGTTGTTAATGTTTTATCCTCCTTAATCATATATAAGTAATAGAATAATGACTTTCTTCCCCCTTACTTACATTGCCTGTATTTCACAATGGTTTTAGTTAACTGGTTTCTGGACTGGTAGCTGCTCGCATGCTATTCCTTTCCAATATCTTTTCCTGTTTGTTACTGAACACTCCCTAGTCTGAGCTTTTTCAAGCATACTTGTCACATTGTCCCTCATTAGTTTGGCAGATGCACTTCACAATGAACTGGGGTTATAATATGGTTGATACTTAAGGATGAGTTGTTTGACCATTGTACGTGCCTGATGCACCCAATGTTGCATATGGTGCATTAGTGGTCCCCACGTCAGGAGAAGAAATAGTTCTGGTTAAAAGAATAGGTTATAACTTCTATTATCTACTGTAGTGATGGAATTGTGCATTCTCAGTATTCCATCCCTGTAGTTTTTTGAATAGTGGTGAGTACACATGAGCACCTGTAGTTGAACCCTTCTGTTCCCCTTGAGATCTCAATGCTGGAACTCTAAACATGTATTTTTATGATCGTATTCTGGAATGTTTCTTTTTAGACCATTCATAGAGTGTTGTTCTTATTGTAGGTATGGCTTTACAATATTGGATTGGGAAGTCTTATTTATAAGGTTGAGAAAATCTGTGATTCCTCTGGCGAGGACCCAACTTGCAGCAGGTAATCTCTTTTGTGGTGCGATATTATTAAATCATTGTCACAGTTTTTTCTTCCATCATATTCTCATACATAATGCTAGCTTGAACAGTCTTAGAAAACTAACATACAAAAGTTGGAAATTACAATGGTATTGTCAGATTAGATGTTACAAGTTTTTGGGACGTTTTGTGCAGGTCAGTGAAAGGGAATAGTATTTCAGACCATTTAGTTTATTTTGGTGTCGATTTAATGGCCAAGACATGGAGACCGTGCAAAATTGTGATGGGTCCTGGTTTACTGGAGCATGGCAGAACAGATCTGGAAGGAAATTTTGTCCTGTCCAGAGATCTCGCAACTCCTGGTCTGAAATTGAAAACACGGCCAGATGCCAGAGGAAAGCCTCTATAGGATGTCAGCTGTGACAGATTTGTCTTGAAAAAAAGCTGTCATATTTATGCTTATAGCCTTTCCATTTTTAGAAAAGCCGTAGCAATATGAAGATGGAGGCTGGGGTTGCAATGATGTTGGTGTATATATTAGTGTGTGTTGTTATGTTCGTCTTCATTCTTTGGAATACGAATGCTGCCTCTGAGGCTGTGTTTACTTGTGTAAATGATGAATAATCAGATGCGTGCGAATTCCTTTATTCCTGAATAATAACCATTAAGCTATGAAGAACCTCCAAATGGCACACCATTGATCATTTGACCAAACAATGGTAGTTTCTTTTCCTACTATTACAATCAACTAACCAAGTTGATGATCCGTGCTAGTGTTTTCCGAACTTTCTTTGGTGTGGTTCAAATTTTTACTGATTCGATTGGGGAAGGAACAACATCAGAATCACAATCGGATGTGGTTGGTGTAAGTGTGGGTTTTGCCTGCCAAGAGAGAACACACTTCTGATTCGAATGCTGATCTTTTTTTCTGGCATGCTGATCTTTTTCAAGCTTTTTTGAGTTAGGCTATGAGCATTGCTAGACCAATCATTCTGAATCACAGTTGCTGTCGGGCAATTTATAACCAGTATATGAGCGTTGCTAGACCGATCCTTCTCACCGTAAACCCTCATTTTTTTGGGATCCCTTACGTATGTTATGACCATATTATGGAAGTTTCTTAAAGGCCATTCAGAGAGCCTTATTCATGGCTTTATAACATTGGATTAGTATGTCTGGTTCATAAGATTGGGAAGATCTGCGATGTCACAGATTCTTTTGAGTTTTTGCATCAACAACAGCCAACCTCAGGTTAGATATTTACGAGTTCTTAAGATGGTTTTGGTCCTTAATTGGACCATTTAGTTTATTTTGGTCTCCAATGAATGAATGGTCAGTAGATTAGACCATGCAACATTGTGAAGTTTGTTGTTTCCTTTTTCTCCTTCTCATTGCAATCGAGCGATATCAATTAACCAAATAAATTGGTGCTGCATGTCATATATTGTTCTGCATATTTCCACACAATTGCATTCCGATTGAGTTTTCTTCCTCATTTCTTTTTCGCTGAGGCTTCATTCATACTACCCTCGTCTATATGCATAAATATCATAAGATGATTCATTTCTGATTGAACCATATCACTATATGTAAATATTTTGCATCTTGGTTGAGTTTAAGTTTGATTCTCACCTTAATGCAATTCCTGGAGTGAGAGCTCTTACGGGGTCTTGATCAGTATAGACATACACAATTCAATGGTTTCTTAACCAAAAGACTGTTTCATCAAGAGGCTAGCTGCTTGTTAAATATGGCACATATGATCGGAATTTCATGAATTCTGAAACTCGGAAGTCATTTATACACAGTACTATGTTAGTATACAATTCCCAACATGTTAGATGCATAGCAAGCTTGTTTCCAAATCCATGTAATAAATCACCCAAACTCAACCACAACCTCTATGTAGAAATACATTCACATTAACTCCTCTTCTTTCTTATCTTCTTTCTTCTCTTCTTTCTCAACTTGATTCTTTTCTTCTTTCTTATCTTCCTCAGGAGCAAGGCTAGAAGCAGCAGGGCTAGAAACTTTGGCTTCAGCAGTAGTGGTTTTGATTTCCACTTCTGCAGTTTCCTTTACCAATTTCTCCACTAGTACTGCAGCCTCTCCTGCACATACACATACATATATATATAAGCAGAGAAAACGTTAGCAACTGATTACTCGTTAATCTGATTATTAAATTAGCAAACAACCAGCCAGTCATTGGTAAGAGGTATCATAATTAAGCATTGCAATGCAACAAAATGACTTTTCGTCCTACACAGTTTGATATGGTATGTTGATCGTCGGCTACTTTCGACCATTAATAAGCAGGTGCTCTTGCAATGCCACATGATACTATTTGGGTTCAATTAACCTCATTAACTTATATATTGTTCTCGTTGGAGTTCTCTAAAGAGGAGTTTGGAAAAGGTGTTTGATGGAATTGCCTAAAAACAAAAGTTCATGAGCTAAGAGCAACACGTCTGTCGTACATCAATACCAAATTTGTGGCTTTACGCCTTTACCTCATCAGATTAACTAGGCGAAATCTATTTAGAATGCAGGATTAATTATGCAGTATTGCAGTAGTGAAACAAATTTGTGTCAATATGATCACAAACCTGTATTTTCTTTTGAGGACGACGTCGTATCAACAGTTGGTTTTGTTTCTTCACCAGTAGGCAACAATTGCTTGTCCTCCTCTACAACTTTGCTTTCCTGATCATCCACCTTGGAGAACAAGTTTCTCTTACTTCCAGGTCCATGGCGCGGAGTGTAATAATCAGATGTTCCAGATCTTCCATCAGAAATAAGCGCATCAATCCCAACATCATCTAATTTTTTTGATGAATAGAAATCCCTTGGTGACTCCTCAGATGTTATCAATCTCCCGGCTTCATGCTCCTTGTTGGCACCTTTGGTTATTAGTTCTTTGTCACCTCCATCTTCCTTCTTGTTTTCATTGATGTCCTTCACATCGTCAGCCACCCCAACACCTGCATTGTCCGTATTAACAACTTCAACTCCTTGTGCTTTTTGTTGTTGTTGTTGTAGTCCCTTTGAGATTGCTACACTGTTGTCACAATCCGTGGTGGTTTCCGGGGTTGTTCCTGTGTCTTTGCTCTTCTTAGTGGCCTCCCCGGCATTGGATTTCTTGCGGCGCAAGATGGCATTGCTGGTGGCAACAGCAAGCTTTGAATCCCCACATCCCATAATTAATTCGAGGTCAGAGAGATGGAGATATAATTAGAGAAAAGAAATGTTACAGACAAATATAAATCTCTTTCCCTTTAATATGTGGGAGAGAGATGTTGATTGTTTGATCTTGTTAGTTGTTTGTGTTGGAGCTGTAACTTGCATGGGTGTAATGCAGTGTCATGGAAGTGTGTATAAATAGCACCGGTTTCTTCGTTCTGATATAGTGCAATTTTAGATGGCTAGGGTGGCATGTACATTTTTCTTGTAATAAACCTAGGGATCTTGTCAATCTAGCGTTCACGTTGGGGGGAAATGTTCAACCTTCCATCAAATTAACAACTCAATGTACCATAGGTGATTCGAATTTTGAAGCACTCGATCATCAATATAAAGTTTGGAAGATTACTTCCATCGAATAGACCTAGCTATGTGTCTCAGTTCCTCCAAATAATAATAATAAATAATAATTATATTAACAATTTAAATGTAATTTATATATATTTTAATAATTATTATTTTTAAAAAGAGTTCACTTCGCATAATAGTCTCATCGACTATACTATTACAAATTCTCGATATATGAAATCAAACAATTATTTATAAAATGTTCACACATTCAACTGCATAACCGAGTTTTCACAGTATGAAATAATCTCTCTACACATACCGTCGCAATTAGTAAAATCAATATATATATATATATATATATATATATATATATGTTTGAACTATTTTTTCTTAAAAGTTTTTGTAATTTGACATCAAATTTTATTACTAAAAAGAGTAAGAAAATTAAGTAAAATTTTTATGTTTTATGATTAAAAATATATATATTGCTAAATTGAATGGGAAATGAAAATAACTATAATAATAATTAAAGTTGAAACATAATCATTTAAATTTTTCATCAACAACTAATAAAGAAAAACAACCAAATTTAGAAGGATAAAAAAAGAAACGAGTGCAACTTAGCATAGTAGCTCTCTTTCCCACTCTTATTTATCATATATATTAAGTATTTTTGTGATTTCAACAGTAGGACATTAGTGGGACGTTTTATCAAAACTTGGACGTAATTAGGTGAGTGGATCACGGGACTCACTGTGTCCCTTACTCCCTCCGCCCATGAGCGTGTATGTTCCTCAAACCCAAAACCAAACAACAAAATGTTAACACATTACACAGATAATATGTACCCCATGAAAGACGATATAACGAAATCTTTCCCAGCCTTCTTTTTTAGTGTAATCTTTGTTGTCCCAGCCTTCTTTTTTGGTGTAATCTTTGTTGTATGATTAGGATTGACCAGATGAAGCGAAGAGAAAAAGAAGATGCATTGTCGTTGTTGGGAAAGACTGTCTCACTAAGTTGAAGGTGATGTAGAATAGTTTCAAGAATCTATATGCTTACAACTAAGCGATGTTAGCAAAACAAGGATGGAGTCTTGTCAGTAATCCAATTTCTCTTAGTGCACAGAGGACTGGGAGGCAGAGCTGGGAGACTTGGAGGCGTATAATTCAAGGGAGACCATTCCTTAAAGCTGGGATTCAATGGCAGGTTTTAATTGGTTCACAAATTCACATATGGCATGACAGATGGATTTAGGAGTCTAAGCAATGATGTGCTAATCGGGTAAGAGCTTATCAATGGTAGAGGCAGACTTGGAATGTTGCAAACCAACATAATGGAGGACTAGTTGGTGTCCTAATGCTCATAGATGATGATGGGATGTTCAAGGAAGCCTTTGCTGTTCCGGTCACAAACGTAGCTACGGTGACACAAGTGGAGTTTTTGGCCATAAAATAAGGGTTTCAACTTCTGCAAAAAATGCAGGTAACCAATGCTTTCATAGAAACAGTGTCTGGGGGCTACTGTAGACATAGCTTCTATTAGGCATGACTTGTTAAAGTTTGTTAAAGGAAGAAAAAAGAAGAAGACGCTGGTTTACCCAGAATGACGGTGGTACTTCTATAATCAGTGTCTGGAGTTGCATTTATAAAAGAATAGGTGGTGGAAATTAGTCATGGTTAAGTTCTAAATGTGGTATGAAAATGACTAGGTACGCAATGTAAATGCAGGTAACTAGGTAAAGACTGCTTACTGGTTAGCTCGAATAATTGTCACGCCAAATGCCCTTTGCCTCTCTACTTCAACTGGTAATGCCTACTTACCTCTGTGGAAACAAGAGTGGAAAGCAAAGGTTCCCAGAAAAGTCCATTATGTGTGGAGAGCATGTAATGATTTGCATAGGTTCCCAGGAAAGTCCATTGTGTGTGGAGAGCATGTAATGATCTACTAGGTTGCCAAGGTACGCTGCAATGTTTATCATGTTCTCAGTTCTCACGTACCCATATGGGGACAACGCACATATCTTCTGTGATCTACTGATTGTCCAACTGCAAAAGGCATTCTTTCAGGCTCTCATTTAAATCTCAGTCAGTTTCAGAAGCTAATCATGGCAATTTGGGGTTTATGGAGTAAGAGGCACAATGTTCTGTGGTCTAACAAGTCTCAAACGGCACAAGACAATATCTGCAGTACTATGGCATGTACCTTCATAAACAAATCCTCTGATTCCTCACCCTAAATTAAAAGAGAAAAGATGTTAACAAAAAGAATACGTGATGGAAAAGGAAGATCTCCAATCGCGAATTTGAGTCCATGGCAAACTGTAGATAAAAAAACAAAGTGATGATCTAGCAAAATTCACCTCAGAATGGTACTATCTGGGAAGCAAAGAGTCCCGCTAATTTCATCGGTCACCTCAGAATGGTACTACCAAATTGAAACTGAAATCACATTCAAACAAATTTCCGCATTCCATCCAAACGAAAACCAAGAAGAAAAATGAAACAAACCTCGTGGGTATTTCACTGACACACTGCAAATGATTAAAGCAGAGTACGGCAGATTCGCACTTTCTCTAAGTCCTCCAGCTTAAATCGGAACAAGCGTGGTTTGTAGGTCACAATTGTATCAATGTTGTCTCTACTTATCAGTGTTAAGATGTTTGTGTTTTAATCACAAAAAGTCTCGTACAATTGAATACAATTTATCCATTTATAAGTTATTTTATTTGTTTCTTTTTTGATATGATATATTTTCTCTCTAACAGTTATCATTACTTTGCTCTCTAAATGGCAGAACTGTAATTCAAGAACTGAATAAGAACAAACCCATCTGTATATATGAATAGTCAGAAACCATGCTTAGATGTTGTGTTTTAAGATATTGTGTTTTAATCATAAAATGTTTCGTACAATTGAATATAATTCATCAACTTATAAGTTATTTTGTTTGTTTCTTTTCTGATATGAGATATTTCCTCTAACAGTCATACTTACCTTCGCTCTAAATGATAGAACTGTAATTTAAGAAATGAATAAGAACAAACCCGTCTGAATATATGAATAGTCAGGAACCATGCTTAGAGCTTTAGTCATGTGCAAGTGTAACTCATTCTAATGTCCTGCACATGATCTTCCTCCCAGGATCTTCCTTGAATAAATCCGCTAGCTGAAGAATTTTGATGGCTCCATTTAGATACTTCATAAATCCTAACCAGCTATTGTTTTAGTGGTGAAGATGGCCTTGGTCTTTCGTTTATGGCTTCCACAAGGCACATCGACGATTCGAATATTATTCGTGTTGAGCTAATCATGCAAGTTCGAAACTAAGTTGTATGATTGAAAATAAAGAAATATTTTTAGATCAGACTAAGCCAAATTAAATGATAGGAATCAAACTATCAAAGCAACATCCTCAAAAGGCATAACTATCTCTAGAGGAAAAAACTCAATATCAAGAATACTTGCTTGATTGTGAATGAGTCTATTTCTAGAACCAAAAACAATCAATAGAACCTGAAAATAATAAGAAATTAACGACTGATAATTGTCTACTCTTTTCTTTAGTCGATAACTCTTCTCTAAATTTGAAAATTTTAAATAGAAGACAAATAAACGCTGGACACCTCTTACTCTTCAATCCTAGTTGAACTTTGCATCTGATTTTTTACTTTATTTTTCATTTTTATTGAAACAAACGTCTTGTTGGATTATCATTACACTGCTTTTAAGGGAGAAAAATAAAAAATCGCTGGAGGAGTCATATTCTTCCTTCAAGTATTCTAGTTTTTGCCCAAATCTGCCTTTTTTAAATGACTTTACAACATCAAACCTATATAATATAGGGCTAACAAAGAAAAACTAGTCGACAACTGCTTAATCTAACCTCAGTATGCATCCGTCGCTGTTCATGGATACTGTACATCTGACTACAAGGAGATTCGAAAATTTTGCTACTCATTTGCGGATCAGGACACTAGTCAACAATATCAAACTTCTCGCCTCACATTTCATTTCAATTGATCTTAAGCATTTTTCAAGAGAAACTAATTTCTTAATTAGTTGATGTAGTTCTAAACCTTGGCTTCTACTAGTTTACTAAGTTGGAATCATTGTCTACCTCTTTATGTTGTTTCAGCATTTTATTTTTATCTTATATCCACATCTTAATCATTTAGTATAGGTAAGACATTTTTGCAAATTTATAAATATATCATATATGTAAATTTTCAGTCATATTGAAAATCAATAAGACATTCATAAATGTGATTTGTCAATTATGAAATTGAACGGTTCATGTTTGACAGATTTTGTCCGTTCATCAATTTGATCTAGTTAATTACCTTAATGATCACTAATATGACTAAAAATATGTAAAAATGATCTACTTTTTTTCTTTCTACTCTTGGAAATTTGATCTAGTTAATTACTTTAACAATCACCAACTCAACGGTTTACCAAAATATAATAAAAAAAGATTATTTTAAATTAACTAATTCTCATTTCAAAGGTTCTCATTATAAGAGTTCCCCCATATATAGTATTGGTCGTTATAGAAAATTTTCTTTGTAAGTTTCTTTTCTTAATCTAAAAAGAAATAAATAATGTTGCATACATATGGAAGAAATGAAGAATTGTGTATGATTTTGACCAAATTTTGCTCTCAACCTTCCTATTCGATGTCTAGTACCATTTGATCTCGCGACTCTGAGTTCGACTCACGAATTTGTAATAGTTGATAAAAAAACTTGGTATTCAATTATTCTGTCTAGTTTGCATATGTCACAATGGTGTCTTCTTTTCAAAAAATAAAAATATTTATCATTATCCAGTTGTAAATGTCTCTAGAAATTTGGTAAACCATTCTTTCATTTACTAGTGTGGATGGAATATGAGTGATTGGGTTCCATGTAATCTGTGCTAAAATAGACAATGTATATTGTACTTGTGTGGCATATTCAAGTCTTTTGGCCCTGCAGCCTGCAGATGGCAAAACCATAGAACATGAAGTCACAGACTCATTGTGTCACATGCATGCAAATAAAGACAGACTAATTAGTAGTTGTTGTGCAAGAAGACAAAGTTGAACATAGAAATTAAGAGAATTACTACTGGAATAATACACCATGCCATATCCAGACCGACCAGACGAAATTGGAAATATGTGCAAGAAAGAAAGAAAGAAAGAAAGAAATAAAGAAAGAAAGAGTTCACATACACCTCTTTAAGAGCATCTGCAGCGGTGGAGCTCTCCAGCACGAGCTCTCCAGTTTCTGAGGCCAAATAGTGCGAGGAAACACTTCAGCCCCCCGAAGCAGCGTGCACCGGTCTCTCCTCCAGCAGTACAAGCTGTCTTGACCGTTCCTTGACCTACTGCTCGTCCTCGAGGTCGAGCTCCGATAGCACGAGTTGGAGCACGCCTCCTCGGGCGAAGCTACTCACGTGGGTGACAGAAATCAGCGTGGGTCCCGGCCGAATAACACTAACAGCCCTTCCTAGCACGAGCACCGGCGGCCTCCTCCTGCGGTGACCGCTCGTTGACCAAAGCGCGAGGTAGAGATCGAGCCGAGGAGAGGACGAGCAGCCTCTTCCAACCGGTGCAGGTGCTCTAAGGGACATGTGATGTCATGTTACCCACCCAGGGTCTCTCTATTATCTTCTCATTCTCCCCTCTGATGTAGACCTCATATTTTTTTAAGTTTTCTTTTTTTTCCTGGGCGGCCAATCTCATTTCCACCTTCAACCCTTCACATCAGTGGCGAATCAACGATGAAATTGTTATTTGGGTTAAATGTAACATGTAAAAAATTTCATCAAATTTGAATCTTGTTAATGCTAGAAATTTTTGTTAAATATGAAGCTCGTGAAAGAGACAACCGAATTTGATGTAGAACGAAAGGGGGTCGTTTTCCGACGAAAAATAAAGATTGGAGAACCGTTTGATCATGACAAATTATTTCCGGACATCTAAGTTCGTTGGGCTTCCAAAAGTCTGTTTTAATTATTTTCGAGTTTTATTTTAATTAATTTGTTTTGGACTTATTTTATTTTAATCCATGGGCTTTTAAGTTTCATTGTTAGTTGCTCTAGGGTTTATTTGCTCCTATATACGAAGTCTCTATCAGTTGTATTTGATAACTTTGATTTTATATAAAAAAACTCTTTGAGTTTACCTCAATTCCTGGTGAATTCCAGAACGTCTCGTGGATTCGAGATCAAAAACAGATTGGTGGATTCCAATCTCATATCCCTTTATATTTCGCTGCATCAATTGGTATCAGAGCTTTGTGGATTCCTGGTGAGTGATCTATCGATAGATTCAGAAGAAAAAAAACAGTACAGAAAAAAACGAAAACAGGTGCCGCTGACCCGACCCGGCAAATGAAGGCGTCCTTCGACCTTTCTGCTGCTCTTTTTTAATCCGGCGACAGCGCCACCCCAACCCGGCGCCTCCCCAGCCCAAGATTACCAGCCTGGGCTCCACCTCTGGCAAAATTCCGCTCGACCTCTCAAGCCCGACGTCGCCAAAAAGCCTCGTTGTCGCCGCCACCAAGCAACAAAGCTCCGTGCCTGTCCAGCCCAAAGTTTTCCCGCCTCGGATCCACCTCCGGCGCCACAGCTCTGCTTCGTTCGACGTCCCTGGCAAAAACCCAGAAAACTGGGTTTTTTCTGCAAAAAAACCGACCCGGTATCTCAACCCGACCCGGAATGAGATCCAGCCCGACCTAGTAGCCGACCTGACCCGATAGCCATCGACCCGACCCGACCCGACCTTGTAACCATTGACCCGATCCGGCCCTTAGCTGATCCGGCTGATCCGGCCAGGCCCAACGAAAAAAAAACAGAAGGACGAAGAAGAAGAAAGGAAGTGGAAGAGAGAGAGAAAAAAGGAAAGCTAGCATGGAATGTTGGATATTTACCTTATCAGATTACGACGATTTCAGAACAACGTGTTTTATCAATAACAAGATATGACCAACAATAATTGATAGTGATTTGCATGAGAATTTTGTTGCAAGCAAGGTTGTTCATTCCCTTCAATTATCGACAGTGAAGTTGAGCAATCCATTTCAGAGGTTTGTAAAGTTCCCATCTCAATAGGAGAATTTTATAACGATGAGGTTACTTGCCATGTCATTGATATGGATGATAGTAATGTGTTTTTTGGAAAACCATGGCATGAAAGCGTCAACGATAGTTATTGTAAAGATGGAACATATTTATTCATGAAGGAGTTGAACAAGATTACAATTAAGCCAGTAAAGCCTGAAGTGTGTGAAAAGAATGTTGAAGAAATCACTTTGTAGATTAAAGAAGAATTTGTTTATGTTGACTCGGTTGTCAGTATTGACGAAACCACGCCTTATATGACTTTTTCAGAACCAGAACCAATGACCATTCAAGAATGCAATTTTAGGAATCATGAAGACTTCTCTCAAGTTACATATGACAAACTCGTCTATGGTGTTGGATTCATGATTGTGCCTTCAAAGTTTACAGAGTCTTCGACTTCTAAACCACAGGTTCAATTATTGGATTTATTATTGAGTTTGTTTTCTACAAATTATTTTTCTTTATCCAATATGAACTCGAGTTCGAGTTCTTTTGAAGTGGAGGAGACTAATGTATAACGAAGGGGGGTCGCTTTTCGACGAAAAATAAAGATTGGAGAGCCGTTTGATCGTGGCAAATTATTTCCGGACATCCAAGTTCGTTGGGCTTCTAGAAGACTGTTTTAATTATTTTCGAGTTTTATTTTTATTATTCTGTTTTGTTTTATTTTAATTAATTTGTTTTGGACTTTATTTTATTTTAATCCATGAGCTTTTAGGTTTCATTGTTAGTTGTCCTAAGGTTTATTTGCTCCTATATAAGGAGGCTCTATCAATTGTATATGATAACCTTGATTTTATATAAAAAACCCTTTGAGTTTACCTCAATTCCTGGTGGATTCCAGAACCTTTCGTGGATTTGAGATCAAAAACAGATCGGTGGATTCCAATCTCATATCCCTTTATATTCCACTGCATCAGAACTTGAGTAAGCCAGTTATTGAGACAATCAAGTAGTCTGCTGAAACGACTAAAATTAGGAGGTGATGATGATAATTTGTGAGTAGTGAATTAGTGATCAAAAAATGTGGGAACTGTTCATTTATGTTTACTTCATTTTAATAACTTTATTAAATAGCAAGTTCATTTTAATTTTGTAATAAATATTTTTCTTTTTGTCAAAAAGAAAAAATATTAAACAAATTGAAATGATGAAAAGAAAAAATATTAAACAAATCGAAATGATGCCAAATTTTATTTGATAAGCGAGCAAACTTAAAGAAAAGGCATAACCGACCTCAGGAAAACACAACATCTAGAAATTCCAAAGTAATAGAAATTCATGGTCTAAACCAACATTTTCTCAAAAAGCAACAGACAATGTTAGAATTTAAAGACCCTTCACCGAGCGACCCAACGGGTGTTACATGGGAACGCCATCATGTAATCGGCAGTGTTTGTGCATGGTATACACAACCCACATTATCCAAGATGAAGACTCTACGTGCCACATTGAGTGAAAAACCTACATATATCGGTAAAGACTTCCAAATTAAGTAAGTCTAAAATTGTATTTGTTTGTATTTGTGCTTAATTAATTTGTCAATATATACTTGCTTACACATCAAAGAGTATCGTCTATTATATGATGATTTTGTTGTTTTGATAGGTTACTGATACTGTCTAAGACGCGCATTCTATCTGATCTTGCTACCGAGAGCACATCGAAAACAAATATCATCTTATCAAGTCATTTTTGGAAACTAGAACCTTAGTTAAAGTTTTTATTCAGATTTAGCTATAGTACAGTGACCACTTTCACACACTTAATTATTGAAACAAGAACATACTTTGTTGATGAAGAAATAGATAGTGGCACAAAACCAAGATCTAGCAAACTCCTGAATATGCAAAAATGTAGTTGTTTTGGATACTTCAAGTGAAGTGTTTCCACTCGTTTGTTCCATCAATATTCCATTGAATATTTTAAAAATCAAGGGACAAAATCGTTAGATATATTTGGTGAAGGAAAAAAAGGCGAAAATAGTTCTAAATGGAAGAAAAGTTTTTGGGTGTGGTAGGTAAAATACAAATGGTAGATGTGCGCTAGGAATTTCAATAAAAATTTTCTTTTCGTTTCTTACCGTTTTATTATCCTTATACACAGGGTCTCTCATAGCTAACAAAAACTAATACACAGGACCATCTCGGATCCCTGGTTCTTGCTTCTAGGGTGCATTTTTGTGACCTAGCCATTACGCCAAGTCAGAAATCTTGGGTAGGCAAACACCGGTGGAAGCATGCAGGTCACTTCTTTTTTGCTTTCTTGTTGGAGCCAAAACTAGAACATTGCTTGTACTCAAAGACTAAAATATTGACAATCATGAAAATTTCGGTAGTTCAGAAAATAAAAATTTTGATGGATATATCAAGAAATTATCGAATATCGATGAAATTTTTTCTAAAAAATATATATATATATATATATAAATTATATATTTCGACTAAAAATAGGCTAAATATAAAATATCAAAAAGATATGAAAATTAATATTGATGCTTATAAAAAATAAAAATTTCAAAAAAATATCAAAAATATTTTAAATATTTAAGACGTTGGTTGTACTTGCTCCGAATAAAAAGTCGACCACAGTGCATAGAAGGCTTCAACTTCTCACGACCAAGTTCACCAATCCTATCCCTAGCTCAATCCCTCCACAGCCTCAGAAGGTACCCAACACCAAAAACAGAATATAAGAAAATGAGTGGCCACACTACCCTCAGCTTTGGTTTGCTGCTATCAACATGCATCATCTTCTGGTTGAACCAACTGAGCCTGTTGAACCAACCTTAGGCTCAGTTTGGGATTACTGTGTTGTAAGCAGAATCATTTCTAATATTGCTATGAGAGGAAGCAATTGAGGTGTTTAATAAACTGTTTGGGGAAAATTCACCATCAGTGCCTGAACTATAGTGGCAAGGCCAATGTGATACCCACACTCTCAAATGTACCAATGTGATGCCTGAACTAACATTTCACTACCGATGAGATGCCAAAAGCCATATTCCGTTAAAGTGCCGTCAATTTGATGATGTCATGCTGACGTGGGCTGACAGAAAAGAAGAAATTACTGAAATAACCTTATTGTTTCTCCCGTCTTCAAAAACATTCAATTCCCCATTTCCCCATCTGCAAAACATTCAAATTGCAGGGGATAATTTGTTGCAACAGTCGGCGTCGCTTTTGCAAGTGAAGGATCCTTTGTTTAAGAGGATGGGGGCTTCTAGATTAGCTCAATTTGCGGTTGATGGTAGGTGTAGTAGCTTTAATCTTCTCTTTTTAATAATTTTCATTTGAATTCAGTTGGTATGATCTGTTAATGAATAGAAACTTCAAATGCTATTGGTGATTATTTCTCAGAACTTCAAAACTATCTTAGTTTGGGTTGCACTATGTTTGATGTTTGTACTAGGATTTGTTGAGTTGATAGCATATCAAGCTTGTTGGGTTTAGGGATGAAGTTTGAGGATCATATGTAAATAATTTTTTTGTCTGTTGGATTGTAGATGAAAGGAGGATGAAAATAGTGGAGATGGGTGCTGCTCAGGAGCTTATAAATATGTTGGGGAATGCTAAAGATGACAAAACAAGGAGGAAGCTTTGAAGGCTTAGGCACATGAAGAACATTATGAAGTTGAAGGAGTTAAAGTGGTATCACCAATATGCTCAATTTTCAAACCAGTTCCATTACCTATGGTAGTAGAGTTTCCAGATTCATATGGCTTAGCAATGGAGAGAGTCCTCAAGTCAGAAGTCATATGATGCGTCGCTTCGGTGTCTCCAATCCAAACATCACTTCCAGAAGAGACAGGAGTTGAAAATGAGCTAGCTCCATTGTGAGAAGAACTGGCACTCATAGCTGTCAAAGAACTTGGAGGTTCAGAACCCTGAAAAGCATAGTTGCTCCTGTGATGACAATCGAGAGTTGCATGACCTTTAAGACCACAAATTTGACAAACAACCACAGACTTCGAAGGATGATCAGATGGTATATCATTTCTATAAAAACAGTTGATAGTTGTATGCCCCTTTTTGCTGCAAATTTGACACTCAGATGGAGCACCAACATTATTTCTGTACTCAGAAGTCATTGAATTAGCAGGATTTTGAAAACACTTATTAGCCGGATGACCCTTCTTATGGCAAATAGAACACTCTAAATTCTGATAACAGTCATTAGCCGAATGACCCCTCTTTCCACAGATCTGACATTCAACATAATTATATGACTTATATGGACTTGAACTGTCACCTTAAGAGAACTTGGAACCAGAATTCCAACCAGACTTTGAGTGCAATTTGAATGTTTTGCAGACGGGGAAATGGGGAATTGAATGTTTTTGAAGACGGGAGAAACAATAAGGTTATTTCAGTAATTTCTTCTTTTCTGTCAGCCCACGTCAGCATGACATCATCAAATTGACGGCACTTTAACGGAATATGGCTTCTGGCATCTCATCGGTAGTGAAATGTTAGTTCAGGCATCACATTGGTACATTTGAGAGTGTGGGTATCACATTGGCCTTGCCACTATAGTTCAGGCACTGATGGTGAATTTTTCCCAAACTGTTTTTATAAGTGTTCTAGGAACGAATATCAATTTTACATTTTGGTAAATTGTGTGTGAAAATCATTGTGATTGTTTTTAATTACCAAAAAGGACATGGATACAAAAAATATGTATAAAAATCATATCCATATTTTCTCTTGCACAACAAACACAAACGCAACATGACATTTGCATTTGACCGTAGAATCTTTACTATTGACCGATTGTATATGATTTCTCCAGACTCTAATCTCTTCATGGTAGCATTATAGGATAGTGCCAATTTGATGAAGGTAAGAGCCAAACGCACGAACCCAGAAATAAAATAATCACAACTAAAATCAAATTAAATAGTTATGTAATAGAGTGGGTAAGAGGATTTACCCTTGAGGTATGGAACGAAGCTGCTCTACAAGTTTTTGACGAGGCTCTTGAACTTGGAATTAGAGATAATGAGATATAATAGCAGACGATGAAGAGTCGAATAGAAAGGTGTGGAAGCACCCTTGGTGCTGCTTCTCCAAAACCTGATTTTGGGAGAATCACTTTCTCTAAAATCAGTTTTATGAGTGTTACCAAACACCTAAAATTATACCCAAAATCAGTTTTGGTCCCAAAAGTAGGTTTCCGTTCTCAGAACTTAATCTGGCTAGGTGTCCTTTACATTTAGATACGGGCAATATTAGTTGTCCTATAACACACCTCATTGTAATCTTCTTTTACTCTCCAAATGTAGCAAAAATTAATGAGCAGATTGTCACAATGCCATAAAAAATAGTGAATCATGTTAGATTTATGTAGCAGAGCAGCAGAAAATCTAATTGTTGACTAGTTTCGTGGGTTCACTCCCCCTTGTCCATGAAAAAGGGAAGAGAAGCATAATAATGGTGCCCGCCTCTGCAAGTGCACCCTGATCTCTCATTCCTCTGCTTTCTGATTCGCCCATAAAACGGCGCCTGTCCTTTTCTCCCCTCCTCACCTTATCCTCATTTCAAGCGGGGCAATGCTTCCATGGATCTCCCCAAATAGTGATAACAAATTTCATTTATTTGATTTTTTTCATTAAAAAAATAGAAAAAAGGAAAAGAGAAAGGGACTATTTTAATGGAGGAGTGCAAAGGTGAGTCTGTGCCTTAAGGATGATGGGGCTGGCTGTCTCTTTCTAATCGAGGGGGATTCAGACAACACAGAGAAGCCAACCCCATCCTTCCCAAATCGAGAAACTTCTCCTTTGCTTTGTCTGCGACTCCCTTCCCTCTTCTCCTACTCTCACCATGGAAGCCCCAGGCAATGATCGCCAAAGTTTTGGGAAGATGGGTTACGGGTATTACCCTTTGTTCCTTTCCTCTTCATTTTCTTAAAAATTGTTGCTTTTTGTCCATTTGGGTTTGATTTGTTTTGTTGGAGATAAATTTGGTTTTGACATGCTCTGGTTTGTAGATGCAAGCATTATAGAAGGAGATGCCGGATTCGAGCTCCCTGCTGCAACGAGATCTACCCATGTCGCCATTGTCACAACGAGGCCACGGTAAATTTTTATTGATTTACTGAACCATTGTTTCAAATTCTTAAGCTTTGGTTCTTGTTCTTATCTGGGTTGTATTTGGTTTCTTTAGAGCATGTTGAGCAACCCCTTTGATCGGCATGAGCTCGTTCGACACGATGTTAAACACGTATGTGATTCGTTTCATGATTTGAGCTCTCTGCTTTTGTAATTTATGGTTTTATGTTCTCATTGCGGTGTTGTGATGCTGTTTCAGGTTATTTGTTCAGTCTGTGACACAGAGCAGCCGGTATGTGTGTTATTGTGTTGGTTTTTGATCCATGAAAAGAAAAAAAGAAGCCTTCTGGGTTCTGATTTTTGTTTGAATGCCTGATTTGGTTTTAGGTGGCTCGAGATTGTACTAACTGTGGCGTTAGTATGGGGGAATATTTCTGTGATATTTGCAAGTTCTATGACGATGATGTAAGTTTGGATGTGTGATTACTGTCAATCCCAGTGAAAGTCTTTGTCTTTGTTGTTATTGATTTGTCAGTTGATATTGGTGTGATCTTTATACGTGACTAGTGTTTGCCCTCTTATTTAAAGTAAAGCTTTTTCATATATGACTTGCAGACTGAGAAAGGGCAATTTCACTGTGATGATTGTGGGATCTGCAGGTTAGTCCAATTTCAATATTTACTTGTTGTTTCTATATGGCTGATTTGTCATTTTGTATGTTTGAGAGTAAGGAGTTTTTGTGATCTAACTAACTTATAATGTGGAATACAGAATCGGTGGCCGTGAAAATTTTTATCACTGCAAAAAGTGTGGTATGTGCCTACAATCATTATGACATATATTGTTTCTGATATTGTACATGTGTGTTTTGAATGAACTTTTAGCAATTGCTTCCTTTGAATTTATTAGATCTGTCCTAGGACCAATGGGTTTTGAAAAACACATTTAAAGTTTTGAATGTCTGTATGTGTCTTCTTAAGAAACTTCTCATTTAATGTAGTTGAGTTTTGTGTACCAGTCATTGATTATGTTTCTCATTGTTTTGATGAGTTCCCATTTGTGGGAATTAAATTGCGGAATATAATGATGTGGTAAGCCTCTTGTGTGCAATACCCTGTAAATGGAAAGAAGCAAGACTTTTTGCCACTGTGGAAGTACCTGCGAGCTTTTTGATCAGTCATTATCTTCCATGGAAATATTAATAATAGGATTGCAGTTATTTTTGTTTGTTTCTATCATACGTCATATGCCATGATGGATCTTGTTTTGTCGACAAGCTTACCTGAAGTTGATTTTGTTGAGCATATATGAATTCATAAATTTTCAGGGTCTTGCTATTCGATCAGCTTGCTTGATAACCACCGGTGTATAGAGAACTCCATGCGGCACCACTGCCCCATTTGCTATGAGGTTTGTATGGAGATCTGTTGTATTGTTATTCAAACAAAACAGTTTGCCATTTCCAAAGTTAACTGTGTAAACTTGTGTTCTGTAGTTCCTTTTTGACTCGCTGAAAGACACTACTGTGATGAAATGTGGGCACACAATGCATTATGAATGTTACCACGAAATGATAAAGCGGGAAAAGTATGTGGCAGCTCTTTTAATTTCATCAGTTTACAAGTTCAAAATGATATGCATCTCCCTGACCTGAATTCTTCTTAAAATTTTCAGATACTGTTGTCCAATATGCTCCAAATCCGTGATTGACATGTCTAGATTGTGGAAGACAATTGATCAAGAGGTAAGCTTATCAAAATAAGTGCATAATATTGTGGAAAGTTTGCAATGCAACTAACATATAGATTGAACCAAAGATTTATGTGTGTCAATTGTATTTTCCTGGTGACATGATAGTAATGGTGATTCCATACTAATCTGAGCATTTACGTACTTTCCAGATAGAAGCAACCGTTATGCCTGTGGATTACCGGAATAAGAAGGTACCTATTTTGTATCCTTGTTCAGGTTTACTTTTAAATATTCAAGGTCACTGTGGTTCTATTCCCAAACACAGCTTTCGCATTGGTTTTGACTGTAAGTCCCGAGGAATAAGTGTTTTTTCTGTTTTATACTTGTACAATTCTAAAAAGCAATGATAATTTGCAGGTCTGGATCCTCTGCAATGACTGCAATGACACAACCGAAGTTTTCTTCCACATTATTGGCCAGAAATGCAACCACTGCAAATCATACAACACACGCACAATTGCCCCTCCAGTTCTTCCTCAATGACCAGAAGATGTTACCCACGAATACGTCCAGTTCGGTAGGCGCAGGGAAAGCTTGTACCCTCAAATGTGCCCTGGAAAAGAGAACTTGATTGATTCAATTTATCCTCAATTAATTATGTACCATTGCATTACGGCTCTTTTAAAATGATTGTAATGTTGTGTGTGCATCAGACTTTCCAGGCCATTTTTCTTCTAAAACCCATGTAATCAGTATTGGGGTTGATGTAAACGTTATATATATACACAGTAATTCTGTTTTGGACTAATGAAAGTTGATTCTTGAACTAAAGTTTCTATGTAGGCCTCATCATATACACAGTAATTCTGTTTTGGACTAATGAAAGTTGATTCTTGAACTAAAGTTTCTATGTAGGCCTCATCATGGGTCAGGCTAGGACCGGTTCGATTCTAAATTTTAGGACTTAGGGTATGGTTCGGTCAAAGTTAATAAAATTTAGGGTCGGGTAGGGTATGACTGAGGCTTGAATATGTAAGTCCTAGTGGCTCATTTTGTTAGGGCTAATAGGGTCGGGTAGGACCGGTCCTTTAAATAGATCTAAACTTGTTATTTTTTTTCTTATAATTTAGCTTTAGAATTTTATGTAATGAACCTTATTTTTTTGGGTTATATTTAGCATGCATGCATACACATTATACTTAATTTAAGACGTCTATCTATAAATTAAGTGGTTATACTCGTATATCTCACGAACTAATGTTCTAAATCATCAAAATACAATCGTTAATCAACAAAACAAAAGCAAATCAAAGAAACAAAGCTAGCAAATCAACTACAAAAGAGAAGATTAGTTGTATTGTATCTAAAAAATAAGAAACATATTAAAACAATACAAAAAATAAGAAATTATTAGGGCCTAAAGGGCGTACTTTTAGGGTCAGGCCGGGTTTGGCCCTAAATGGCTTATTAGGGTACGGTCGTAGGGTAGAGCCGGGTTTCATTTGCTCAACCATACTCGAGAAGGGCTAGGGCCGACCCTCTCTAATGGAGGACCGAGTAGGACGGGCTAGGGTCGAAGAGTCAAATAATGAGGTCTATTTCTCTGTATTGAGAAGTTTTATAAGTAAATTTCCACTAGCCCTAAATCTAGAAAAAAAATTCCCACTAGCAAAAATAGATTATTAAATTCCCATCCACCAATAGACTTTTAAAAATTTATTCTCAGTAACAAAATTTTTAACTTTTTATGTTTATTTCATGATCAAATTATCCTTGTTAATACTTAATACACTGTAATTGAGCTCTTTTTGTTTATATGTATGAGTTGATACATTGAACAACCTTGGGTCATTTAATTATTTTAGTTTTTGTATTCCTGCTATGTTCTCATTGCTATAAATTCAATCTATTGCCTAACCATAAAAATAATATTATAAAGAGAGTCAAATGCAAATGATAAAATTATATAATTAACAATGTTATACCTGTCAGTATGTCATACCGGACATGCGTCAAGGCCACCAAGGTCATTCCTTTCTGGATCTTTACCCAAGAAGAGAACGCAATCGTATCTACATGCATAGATCTTGATGTAGGAAAGTCTAAGATCTTTTAGGATACATTGGACCTTACATTGGATCTTTCAGCCTCATTACGTCCATTACACTTTCAAGAACCATCTTCTAACAACCGGGATACATATGAATCTGTTAGAAAGCAAGCAATTTGTTGTACTTGTCAATACCAGCAATGTTAACAACTCTAGGGAAGGGCTACACTGGCTCAGACATATACTGTCCTTGAGAGCATACACCTCTCTCATAAGGAAACATATTGTTGATAAAGGCCGTTGTTAGATCGTTAAATGTACTGTCTGTCTCAGAAAATTGCCCATGATCATGCGGGTCCTCTGATGATGTTTCACCGTGATATATCCAACATGCGTACTTCTCTCAAAAACCGTTACTCTTCAGATGCTGCCATACTTTGTCAATCGCAAATCGATGCATATCGCTGCGACACTACCATTTCGTGCACATGCAATAGAAAATTGTATTCTCGTTAGCCTTAGCCAACACATATTCAATAAAACTAATAACTTCTTTACCATATCTTTTGTCCCATTTTGGAAGTGAAATCTAACTTTTATCCTTATCCTGAAAATATAACAAAATATATATATATATATAACTCTAATTAATTAATTAATTAATTTCATATATAAAATTTCAAATCATGTAGTATTCTACAACAATTAATTAATAAAAAATTAATAATTAACATGTATATATATATATACTAATTACTAATTACATAACCATATTTTATATCAACATCGATCATCACAAAATAATACTTAACATATTATCAACAACTTAATTAATTCATACCATGCATCAACACAATATTATAATTAAATTAATTAACATTCCCGAGGTTATTAATGTAGCGCCCCGGGAGGGGAAACTACAGTAGCCACGAATTTAAGCCAATAAGAAGCCAACACGTCCGAAGGACGTGCCAACAACTTATTAACCTAAAGTCGTAGGCTTTTTAGTAAGTAAAATAAAATTTAATCTTTATTACTTTGAGTGACACCACAAGAAATTCTTAAAATATTCATCAGAGTTTTTCTAATTTCGCGGAAGGTGGTCAAATTAAAGGGTCAATTAAAAACTTTAGCGACAACAATAAAAATATACAACAAGGTTTATGAATCAGGGTGACACCTTTACTGTTTATGTAAAATGCTCTGGTATATGACTTGAAGGGTAAAACCGGAATAGGGAGTACACTTGGACCAAACATCGAGTAAGGAATGAGGCTCCACACATACAGCTCTCTCTACCTATCCCGTCAAAGGACATAGTATCTGGAAACAACCTGTTTTAGGGGTGATTGTCGTCCTCGCGTGCTCACATATAGACCCACTAATGATAGGTTTGAAAAACATAAAACCATATATGTATACGTATAAATTTGAGCTCTTGATAAACTCATTTAGAAAATCCTTGGCACACAAAATCATCATTTCATATCTTTCGGAAAAACAGTGCAGTATGCTAAAACAGGGGCCAGAGCGCTTAATGAACAATACAGCTTGCAGGGCTTCACGAATCTCTGTGACCGAATCCCGGGTTTGTCTATACAGCAAACCAAGACCAACTACATATGCGTCTGAAGACAAATAGTAGCGAGAGTGTCCATTTACTGTAAATGCCCAACAAATCTCTCGTAACAGCACACCGCACTTACGTCTCGCTTAACTCTGTACGAGACGAGCGTAAGTGGGATAATTAAAATAAATAGAGCATTTCCCTCCGGAGGTTCACGGTCATCGACACCGTGGGAGTGCTATATACTAGGTCCCGTCACTCTCAGGTCACGCACCGAAAATCAGGACAACGGTGCTCAACATATCACATCATCATATAAAAATCATCATAAATCATTTATCTTTTAATATAATGGAAACTTTCCCTTAATGAAAACTTTCCTAAAATGGAAAGTTTCCCAAATTAGCAGGGTTCCAAACTTAGAAGGTTTCCTAAAATAGAAATATTCCAATTACGGTTAGTTTCCGTTTTTAGTAACTTTCCGTAAATTTAACTTTCCGATTACAACTCTTTAGCCCGACTAAACGGAAACAATATATTCTTAAGGAGTCGAAGACTACTTCTCAGCATTTCAGCCGGATTTACTGCCTCGTCGGAATCGTTACCGAATTCCGGTCAACTTGCCGGAATTTCGCCAGAGTTTCTCTCGTTTCTTCGCCTCCAAGTTATCAGCACACAAGCTGGAAAACAACAACCATAAATCAACATCACAACAACAAATTCAACAACAACATTGTAATTACACAGTTGATCAAGAACAAACACATGAGCTCTAGAAATCCAACTCACCTTCTACCTGTGCTCCCTACCTGTGCCTCCACGCTGCCTCGGTCACCACCTCCATCACATCAGCTCCACCAGCTCCTCCACCTCTGCCTGTCACTGACTCGAGCACAATAGTTCCTCACTGCCCAAAATGATCCACCAGGACCCCCTCTGCCTCCTACAGCTCTGCCTTAGCCCCAGTTCTCGACTTCTAGCCTCGCCTGAGCTTGAGTCTGCCTCCTATAGCCCTGCCTTAGCCCCAGTTCTCGACTTCTAGCCTCGCCTGAGCTTGAGAAGCTCACCAGAAAAGGTCGCCGGAGCAAAATCCCGAAACCTAGAAAATCAAGGAAAAACAGTGAATTGAGGCTTTTTGATTAGGGCCTCGAATCGAACATCTAAGGCTATGAAGATGAAGAAGAAGGTGAGAGGAGATGAACCATACCAGTCGGAGGTTGAGTCGCCGCCTGGAACGCCGGAATTTGGCCGTTGACCGTCGAGCCTTTTTCTCGGTCGTTCTCCCTCTACAGTGGACGATACGGTTATCCAGGGACTGGGCTAGATAGAGGAGGAAGAGAGGAAGAGAAAGAAGGTGCTCTGCCGCCCTGTGGTGGCCGGAGTCGCCGGCGCCGAGCAGAGGACAGCAGAGAAGACGAGAGCTCGATCGGAGCTCTGTTGACCGAGTGGGGAGTTTTGACCGAGTCAAAACTCACCCTCTATTTATAGAGGATTGGACGGTCCAGATTCAATCTGGAATAGATCCAATGGTCCAGATTTAAAGAAGATAAAAAGGTTAAATGGTAAAACTCTTTACTCTTTTGACCGGATTAATAATTAAAAGTTACTATAAACTTCGAAAATTCGTAGAAAATAAACCGAAGCTCCGAAAAATATTCTGAAAATACCGGGAGACTCGTGTCGTCACGTACTATGACATTGAGTCATTAAATGAGGAATTTGATGAACTTTGAAAAACTCGAAAATGAACGTGGTCGTTCACTCGTGAAGTTACCGAGTGTGACTTAAACCTCAGTAACTCCTCATTAACCACGGTTAAAATGTGCCGGGTCTCACAATTAAACTTTGAAATTACTCAAATGTAAAGGTTACTTGCTAGTCTGTCAAATAGACTGCATTTATATAAGTTGCTCCATGCTTCCATGCTCAAATCCATGAGCGTTCGACGATCGTTCGCGTAATTCCATCATAAATTATTGCATGTGGAGACCATAAAACATATGAAAATCATATGGTGAAGACTTAGCAATGAGTGTCAACATGGGATAAGGCAGGAGCAAAGACATTATGATGTCACACTCAAACATTAGCTACAAAGCATAGCTTAGTGGGAAGACCAGGAGAAACCAAGAGACAACTCTCGAACGGTATGTGAGGGATATGGCTAATTAAGCTTAAGGTAGGAACCTAAGACCTAAGCTTAACAGCTGCATCAATGTCCTAAGAGAGATCTGTAACAAGATCATGCACCCATGTGTAGTTAACCATAGGGAAAAAACTAAGGAATAAACCCATCCTAAACCATCAACAAAAAACTTCACAATGAAGGGAAGTGTTGTATGATAAATGAAGTTCTGATAAACAGGCATCCTTGACAGAGTAACATAAACTCATCAAAGAAAAAGTGAGAACAAAGAGGAAAGATATGAATATCTAAGAAATCTTCCTCTTGGGATACAAAATGGGTTTGACATCCTTTGCAGCAGTTGAAGCTTTTTATTCGGTAATGGGACAGTAACCCCATAACTGAGTTTAAGCAATCATTCCAACCAATAACATCAATAACAACTAACACAATAGTCAGTATGCCATAAGTATGAACTAAAAAGAATGATTGTGAAAAGGTGATCCAAGAAGAGTGAAGATGAAAAAAGATCAAGAAAGAGTGGGGCAATTATGGTGACATCTAGGCAGCAGAGAAAGCGTCATGGTTTGACGTCAGAGCATGCCACTGAAACTACAATCCATATAACTTGAAACAACTATAGTATAATCCTTTCAACTCCCAAATCCACATAAATGAGAGAATCTAACTATCATAAAACATGGGAAGCAAGTTAATTATCAAGACAAAAGCCAAAAGTCATCTCATAACATAAGTGCTGCTTCAATACACATAGGTACAATGCACATGTAATAGGTCACAAATAAAAGAAGCATCTCACGCTCAAAAACATGTATCACACAAGTACAAGTTCCTTCAATGTTTTGACTAAGATGCAAGTATGTATACATCCCATATCAACAAATTACTTCCCCTAAGAGGGTGAAGTGCTCCCCATATGAGTGTGCACAATATAAAAGAAGAAACAACTAGATGTAAGACCTAAGATGACCAACCTATAATAGAATCTCAATCATTAAATTTCAGCACAAGCTCACAAAGTCCTCAAGCAGCAATACCACACTTAAACAAGAGTTTTCAAAAACTATTGACAACCTTAATTTAAAGAAATATGAGGTCCGCATATGTGTAAACCAAAGATTATCAATTACTCCCCTTAAGAGTGTGCATTGAAAACAAACTTTATCTAATTGAAATAAAATGACACAAAGAAGTAAAGATTGAACAACCAAATGAAGATACCATAGTCTGTACATATCGCTGCATGTAGACAGTTTAAGCATAAACACACAAAGTAAGACATCAAGATTTCAAATTTTTTAATCACTATGTTAGTCCACATGTATATATGATTATGATATGTTGTCATCATGGTCCATTAAACTTAGTCTAGACCTCAAAAAGTGTGTGTGAAATAGATTCACTTATGGATCTTTAGATCAACATCAACTGAGATGAGAGATGATATATCATATACTTCAGGACAGCAGAGGTCACAACTATCCTTATAGCACCAAGAACAACATTGTTCAAATTCAGTTCGGGGCGCGTGTCTTCTTATTTTCCTTCTTTATCAAAACCCTTTAACTTTTACACGATGACAATCGATCAACTCTCACCCATCTCCTATATATACTCTTCCATGGCACTCCATAACTCACAAACACATCAAAGATCTCACCAATACACATTCCTCTGAAAAGCTCTACTTTCCTCTGAATCTAAACACATTTCACTTACCAATTAGCATACACTTTGGGGTGAACCCACCAGTGTATGAGCTTGATGAGATGCAAACTGGGCGAGAAATAGAGCAAGCTCTGTTGAGGCTCGGGTGCAGCCCATCTGTTCCGGCTTTGTTCATTGGTCATGAGCCTTCATCTTAAGTGCTCCTTAATCCCAACGCTTAAGCGTGTCGGTGCATTATGGGTTTGATCAATCTCATGACAAGCACGCTAATTAGAATTCTAGTTATGCACGAGAGATATGAGATATAGAGCATATATTATGTGAGAGTTCTTTTTGTAACACGACGTAAAATTGTATAAAACACATTATAATATAATATTATTGGTGCTCCAAAGAAAGACTGTATTCTAGACGAGTTATTTATCTTGGTTAATTTATCTTTCTCGCGATCGTCAGTATTAACTTATCTTGGTTAATTTCTAATTAGCATGCACGAAGAAGTAAGGAGTCTCTCTGAAAATATGGCTTGCATGATACGATCGAATTAATTACGTGTTTGGTTATTAGCATATATGCAATGAGTTGTGAAGAGGTGATAGTTGCTCCATTTCCAAATGAGACGGGGCAGCCTCACACAATATTATGCCTAGTATTTCAACTGAAATTATGTTGTGATGGTGCATTAGTTGTGATAAAAGATATCTTCTAGGATTTTGGACTCTATTTAATTAGTAACCGTTGAGAATCTAAATTTTATTTGAGCTAACATACTACACTCTAGGTTTTCATACTTAGACAATTTACTAGCCTTTTGTCAAATTTACTTGGTTTAATCCTTCAGTTAACTTGTTGCGCCTTCATCCATGTTAGTAAAAACATGACCAAATGTATATTTGGTACTAATTGTAGGGACTGATTGCCCGTTCTAATGAAAAACTATTTTTAATACTCATTTGAATTAATTTTAATAAAGTTACTTTCTTACCCTTAACCTAACTCTCTATATCCTCTCCCTCCGCTTCTCCTTTCCAATCTATTCTCTCTTTTTTTCTCACTCTTTCTCTCCTCCCCAGTCTCCGATCCAGCCTCTCTCTCTCTCTCTCAGATTCTTCCTTGGCTATCTCACCTAGCCTCCACCATCTCCGACGACCGCGTGTGTACCTACACCACCTTCGACGACGACGAGGTTAGATCTCTCTCTCTCTCTCTTTTGATCTCTGAACTGGTAACTTCCGACATTCTCATCTGTCTATCTCTCCCTCTCTCTCATCCTCGTCAACGTCGGCCAAAACCTCGCTGATGCTGATCGATTTACGGCCAAGAGGAGATCGACGGTGACAGTGATGAAAGGGATCACCTAGATATGATCTGCAAGCACTTAGATTTCGATCTCTAAACAGCTTAACGTCGTCACCCGCCATGACGCTTCATTTGAGCCTCAAGGATAAGATTCGATATGCAAGCATTCTGATTCTGATCTTCATGCCGAGGTCCTAATGGAGGAAGCAAATTACGAAGATCCGACCTCCAAGTAGCCTCAATCCGCCACGCACATGGCCATCTCCGATCAGAGGTGGTCGTCCTCTTTTTGCAGCACAAAGTCTTCATCTCTGCCTTCAGATTCGATGCTGTCTATTCAAGTTCATTCATTGAATCACAGCGGTATATTTATACATATATTTTACTTGTGAAAGTATTTGTTTATATGAAAAAAATAGGAAAGCTATACTTTATTTTGAATGATGTATTGCCGCTCAACAATGGTGTGCAATATTTGAATGTGTATTAGTTTTTCTAATTCTGTTTAATCAAAACATTTTTTTTCTCTGGAGGCTTATTCACACACATTTGGTACGTTATTAGGTGTATGGTACTTGAGATATTTATAAGCTTATGGAAAATAATTGATTAAGAGCTGCAACCTTGTTTGTGATCAAGTTAGAATTTTCTTCTCTTACTGGGGGCCAGTAACCCGTTATCGAGAGATAGTAACTAGAATATCCGAGTTACCGGAGAAATCGCATCATCGGAGTCTGGCACTAGCAACCGATGACCGGAGTCCAGCGACCGATGACCGGAGTCAAGTTATAATTCGTCGGCTAAAGTTATAATTTTATAATTTTTTTTATGTAATTATTATTTTTTTTCTTTTTTTTTAAATTTTAGTCGACGAATTTTAATAAAATTCGTCGGCTATAGTTTTTTTCTTTTTTTTTTAAATTTTATTATTTTTTTCTTTTTTTTTAAAATTTTATTATTTTTTTTGTGTAATTATTATTTTTTTAAAACTTTAGCCGACGAATTTTAGGGTATTTCGTCGGCTATAGTTTTTTTTATTTATTTTTTTAAATTTTATTATTTTTTTTATGTAATTATTTTTTTAAAAAAACTTTAGCCGACGAATTTTAGGGTATTTCGTCGGCTATAGTTTTTTTTTTTTTAATTTTTTCATATTTTTTTTCTTTTTTAATTTATTGTATTTTTGATTAAAATTTTTACTTCTTTACACCGAAAAAGGAGTAAGGAGGAGGAGAAGAAGGTTAGGAGAGGGAGAGGAGGAGGAGAAGAGGAGAGGAAGGAGGAGAAGAGGAGAGGAAGGAGGAGGAGGAGGAGAAGAGGAGAAGAATTTAGAGAAGTAGGAGGAGGGATTTGAAGGAGGAGGAGAAGGTTAGGAGAGGGAGGAGGAAGGAAGATGAAGAGGAGGAGAAGGTTAGGAGAGGGAGGATAAAGAGGAGGAGGAGGGAAGATGAAGAGGAGGAGGAGGAGGAGGAGGGAAGGAGGAGGAGGAAAGATGAGGAGGAGGAGGAGGGAAGATGAAGAGGAGGAGGAGAAAAATGAAAGATATAGAAAATTTCGTCGGCTAAAGTTCAAAATTTTCTATATCTTTCATTTTTCTCCTCCTCCTCTTCATCTTCCCTCCTCCTCCTCCTCATCTTTCCTCCTCCTCCTTCCCTCCTCCTCCTCCTCCTCCTCTTCCTCTTCATCTTCCCTCCTCCTCCTCCTCTTAATTTCGTCGGCTAAAGTTTAAAATTTTAGTCAAAAAATTTTAAAATTTTAAAAATCCCCGCCAAAAAATTTGAATTTTTAATTAACTTTAGCCGACGAAATACCCTAATTTCGTCAGCTATAGTTATTTATTTTATTTATTAATTTAACCTTGGCCGACGAAATACCCTAATTTCGTCGGCTATAGTTATTTATTTTATTTATTTATTAATTTAACCTTAGCCGACGAATTACCCTAATTTCGTCGGCTTAAACCCTAAACCCTATACGTAGAAGCTTCAAACGAAAAAAAGTCGTGAAATAAGATATGACCGGAATGGTGAAATACGTCTATACTTGAAAAATCACGTAATTCCGGTAAAGTCTCGGTACCGATAATTGCGGTTAACTCAATTTTCCATTCTTTCTCCCTAGAGGTAGCCCTATCTCCGGTAGTTATTTTTCATAAAATTTTTATACCACTGGTTGCGTCTCATCGATTTGAAACTATTTTCAGTTGAAGGTCCAGGCAAAATACGTAATTTAGACGGTCAAATGACCGTTTCCGTGCATTAAGAGGTTTGACTTACGTGATTGACCGTAAGGATCGAGCCCTTAACGTTGTCAGATTAAGTTAAATTTTTTTCTATATACATATTTCAACATAATGATCATATCTGACGGTCGGAATTTTGTTTCTCAACTTTGATCATCGGAATCACAACATGTGTACTAATGTTGTATAACTTGTTTACTAAGCTTTAAGTAAATGTTTCGTTTCTAAAAGAAGCTGTACGTAGAAACTTCAAACGCAAAAAAGTCATGAAATAAGATATGACCGGAATGGTGAAATACGCCTACGGTTGAAAAATCACGTAATTCCGGCAAAGTCTTGGTGCCGATAGTTGCAGTCAATACAATATAGAGGTTTGACTTACGAGATTGACCGTCTAGATGAAGTCCTTAAATTTATCAGATAAAGTTGAATTTTTTACCAGAGATATATTTCAACATATTGATGATATCTGATGGTCGTATTTTTGTTTGTGAATTTTGATGACCGGAATCACAACATGCCTACTATTTACCATTATTTATCTATACGGGGAGGCCTATCATAGATGGGTAAATGTCTCAAAATTTTTAGATGGACAGTTGCGTCTCATTATGGTGAGTGTTTGTTGTGTTGAAGGTTCGGCCAAAATACCTCATATAGGTGTAGATATGGACATTTTCGTGTTTTAAGCGTTTAGAAAAACTTCATTTTGAAGCCTTAAACGAACTCTGATGGCCAAAAAAGGCTGTATATCATGGCATAACCATGAGTTTTGCTCCTGGGCCCGTTCTGCTTCCAGATTGGTATTACAATAGTCAATCGGACACCGAAATATACGTAGTACAATTTTATAACTAAAATTTACTTTAGCCGACGAAATACCCTAATTTCGTCGGCTAAACTTTTCAAATTTCGTCGGCTAAAGTTCACATACTATAGCCGACAAAAAAAGCACTTTAGCCGACAAAATTTTTTTTTGTCGGCTAAAATTTAACTATAGCCGACGAAAAAATTAGTTTAGCCGACGAAAAAAAATTTCGTCGGCCTGTTTTTAGCTATTTCGTCGGTTATAGTCTTTTTTCTGGTAGTGAAACTTCGATTTTTCCTCCACACTCTAAATCAATCCACCAAACTTTATGGGTGAGTAGTACTCCTAAAACTCATTCTAATCATATAAAGAACTCACAAACTGGTGGCCTGAGGAGGGAGAAATCCGATCAAAACTCTACACTGTACACTATGCATTCAACATGAAATTTCTCTCAAACCAAGGCAAGATAGGTCGAAAGGTTTACTTAGAATTGAAGTAGACTCAAAGCGGTCATTTTGAGACCGGTGCGGCGGCCTATGGTGGCCTGACGGAGGCGTGGTGGCGGAGAGAAGATCCGGCAGTGGTTTCGGTCGGGAAAGAGGAGAGAGAAAGAGAAAGTAATTTTCTTATTTTTAACTTTCTACTCCGGGTAAGTTTCCTTTTATAACCCTTTCCGAAAATAGTAACTTATGTTTTTAGACCATAACTTCTTCATAAGATCTTCGATTAGAGAGTGCTACGTGTCCACGAACTCGTATCGACGTCTTCTACGACTTTTATGAAGAAAGTTTCTCCAAATTCTTGACTTAACGAAAAGTCAACTTTACGGTTAAACTGTTACTTTGAATGATAAAAGATAAAAGTAACCATCCGTAATAGAATTTTAGGATCGGGATGTGACAATAAAGATTCAAATTTCGCTAACAATTCAACAACATTATAGTGGGTTTTCAAATTTTAACAATATTCAATGTACCCAGATCGAAGAGCAAATCCAATATAAAGCCGAAAGATCAAAACTTCAGAGAAAAAAATAGGGTAGAATTGTACGGTTTTGGATCGGCATGGTTTGCCGCAAGTAGAACAGACGAGGTTGAGAACAGACTCAATGGACTCGGTGAAGTTGGAGTGGGAGGTGAGCTCGGTGTGCTCTCGGGCTTCCTCGATAGACCTCAGGAAGCAGTCAAAGCTCTCACAATTTCAAGAACCTGATTGATCCACTCAGATCAATTCACACCTTTTGCCCAATTTTTTTGAATCTACTGACCGAAGACCAAGTTAGCAGGATGAAAGATCTAACCGTAAAAACCAGATCTGACTAGGAAAATTAAGGAGGTCTATAGATACATGAGGACGAGGTGTGGAACATACTTGTCGCCACTGGCTCCATTTTATTATAACAAAGTCGGAGTCGTCAACCCTCTCAAGTTGGAGCTCGGAGTCGCTGTTGTGTTGTCTAGAGAAGAGAGGAATGTGTTATGTTGAACCCGAAAGCTTGACGTCAAGATTGCCATCAATCTTCTGCGCCTCTTGCCTTAGCTCCTACCACCCGATTCCTTCCCGAAAACAAAACAAAAAAATTGAACATAGTATCTGCAATACTGATTGGCAGGCCAGAGAATCGGGAATTAGGTTTCTAATGTGACGGAATTGGAAATTGGGAACTAGGTTTCTGGTTGTGGATTTCTAGAAGAGAGGGCTTAGGTTTTTGATATAGGATTGTCTTCCAAAGTGAGAGGAGGGGGCAAGGTTTTTGGTATGACTAAAGATAACAGTACTATGAGAGGTTTTTAGATCTAAAATCGGTTTTTCGCCACGGTCATCACCTGTCGTCGCTATTGATAAAAAAGAACGCGATGACGTTGGATTTCCGTCACAATTTTTGGGTTCTTTTGACACAGCAAGCGGCCGTCGTCACAAACTGCATCCGATTAAGGGACGGTGTGTTTACCGTAGATGTGCCGTCGCAAATTTGGGACCAATGGCAACGGGAAATCAGAGCCATGGCGATTTCTGGTGGCTAATTGAATTCTTTTTTGTAGTCGATACACGTCTCTATTGATTTCCGTATGCAAATATTCGACAATGTGTGCATGATTATGCAGTAGTCCCAAGTTTGATTCTCCTTAGTGCAACTTTTGCATAGTCAAGAAGATTGATCGAGATCAAAATGTGTGAAATCAAGTATCTAATCGAACATTCTAGCTTAGTTCACTATCACCGGGGCTTTAACTTACTTCTATCTGTTTGTGGCTACAAATTGCAATGCCAATCCATGCACTCTCACCCATCACCTATATAAACACCTCCCTTACACCCCAAAACTCAAACAATTCCAACCCTCATCACAAACCTCCAGTCGATCTCTATTTCCTCTAACTTAGCCTAGTACCTTTCACGATTCATCAAACCCTAAAGGTGACATTGCATATATACAACTTGTGAATCGTTTCCTCGTATAGCTTTGTTCACATTGTCTTGACATTTAACAATTGAGGTGGTGACAAAGTTGCCTTCCGAGAGACCAGTGGTGATCTTCAGCAAGAGCTCATTCTGCATGTCTCACACCATCAAGACCTTGCTTTGTGATTTTGGGGTCAACCCGGCCAGCAGTGCATTGGCTTGATGAGATGCAAAGAGGGAAAGGCTTGGATGCAACCCATCTGTGCCGGCTGTGTTTATTGGTGGTGAATTTGTTGGCGGAGCCAATGAAGTCTTCATCTTAAACGCTTCTTAATCATGCAGAGATCAAAATAATGTCCAATCTTATTAACTGGTACCTTCTAGTAGCAAGATCAACCTCTGGGAGTAGCCGAAGCCTTTCATATACTGATTCTCTTGTAAGATTCCAACTAAGATGATGTAGGTACTATAGAAAATTCTAAGATGATGTTATATTTGAATTCGAATTTGATGAATCCGGCCTGTTAGATAAGTGTTGAAATATCTATCTCACATCGGGAATATGAGATATTGTCTGTGAGCTTATGAGAGTCTGAGCTACTCTTTTTATTGTCAATTGGTTTTGGAGTTGAACCCTAGATTACTTTATCATGGTATTAGAGCGGGCTACCCACGTACACGTGTGAAGCCCAAAGACCACACGAACTTCACGACCACCCAAGTTGATATCCACGTGTTAGGCTTAAAGATTCGCCACACGTGCGGGACGTGTTAAGATATCTATCTCACATCTGGAATATGAGACTTTGTATGTGGGCTATTCTTTCTATTGCCAATTGATTTTGGAGTTGAACCTCAAACTATTTTATCAATGTTTGGATCTCGTAAGTTTCAGATATCTAATAGAATAATAACTACTCTAATTTCATGATCTGATTTATTTGCAATCCATCATAATAACCATAACATTGCGGTGCACTGTAAACAATATTACTATATATACATAATGGTAGGCATAATCTCTCACACTACACATATATATGATTCATAAAGCTAGCTAGAAAAACAGATTATTAGGACATCACTTGTACGTGATCGATCCTTAATAGTTCATATTGTATATTACAAGTCTGATCCGGCGATAGTGCCATTCTAGGACAACCTGTAGGGGCAGGTTTCGCATTCACAGTGGATGATTTTAAGAAACACAAACCCACCTCCATCAGGTAACCCCCTCTTTTGTAACACTATAGCCATGGAACAGCCTTGGATTCTTTTGAGATGACAGCAACAAAATTTTGGAGCGGGTAGTCTGTATTCGGCTGCATTTCATTGTTCATAAACCACTGTTCCACAGGATATTTACTCCACAGTGTAATTGCCTTGTTGAAGTATTCGTTAACTGTACATAGCCCATGTCTATTGTACTCATTTACCCAGAATTGCTCATCTGACATCGTGCGTTGGTTTGGTGCTCCTAAACTAATCCAACAGAACTGGAGTTGAGATCTCAGGCGTTGGGGTAACTGTTAAGAAGAAAAATTGGTGAGAAACTGAGAGATGTGTATGTATAATCCAATGAAATAAAATTTATGAAAACAGTAAGGAGACTACCTGACTTGTAAGAAAAGGCCCAGAATTGCTTTCAGAACACCATTGGACAGGTGTATACCGGTTATGACCTGAAGGAATATTCAGGTCAACTAGAGATTTGTTAACCGGTCGATAGCCGGCCTATGTGAAATACGGCAAAGTAGATGTAGAGTCCTCGACTTGGGGACTTGAAACGAGAGTTGTATGAATTGGTAATAGGGATCTCCCTGCAAACTTGGTTGGGGAAATGATAATATCACAAGGGTTGCGGGAGGATTTGAGTTGAAGATGTAGAAAGCATACAAAAATATATACTCTACGTGTTGATGACTTGGTGTGCAGGTTGAAAAAATGATAAAAATAAAAGTTTTTTTGTAATCATTTTGATAGTTAAAGGTGAATGAAAATAGTCACCAAAGTAATGCATGTAATGATTGATCTTTTAACTTCCTTGTCTTTTGATTTTTGTAACAACATGAATCAATGATATGGTAGTGGTCTAATTAAAGGTTGTAACCTTATTCATGACATTCAAGTTTTTCCTCCAATCACACCAATATAAATAGGTGACTTCATTCCTCATTCTAGATACATCAACTCAAAGCATTTCTTCTTACTTGAGTTATATCTTTCCCTCTCTAAGTTGTGTTTTGGTGATAGACAAATGTACGTACTTCAAGTTCGTTCAGTGTGTTTAGTAGCAGTGCAGCTTCAAGGGACAAGCAGTCATTATATCTTGGGAGACAAGTGTCATCAAACCATTGCACCGAAGAGGAGACATAGATTGTCTTAAGGAAAGTGTGTGAGACACACGACTCGAATTCCTTCAACATCCTTCTATCCTTGAATCCGAGTTGGTAACATTGGTGTTCATCATCATGTTTGTATTATGAGTTTTTAGTTATAATGATTTATTTAATTATAATGAATTTATGTTATTATATATTTGTAATATTTGACATATTTTCTAACAATCTTAAGACAAATTAATATTGCTTTGGTTTATGAATCTTTCCAACTAGGCGTGCTCAGTTTGGCATGATGTCTAGGCTAGAACCATTGAGACAATGTTCTTAAGAGAGCCATGCTCCATTAAAGCTTCATCTTCTTACCTGGTTGTGTCTGACTGGAATTACCAAACGGATTGAGGAGTAGCCAAATTAATATTGATGTTGCCTTTATTTTGTGTTACCAATTATAAATATTGTTGATATGAATCAATATTAACTTGTATTGTTAACATTTTCAGAAAAATAGAATTTAATTCTGAGAAGTCTGTTGACGGGAGTGCCTCTTCAACCCAAGTGTCAATCATTCCTGTTGTTGCTACTGCTCATGTACATGTGTCGGTGTCTCATGGTGAGAAACCTGAGAAGTTCAATGGCCTGCACTTCAAAAGGTGGCAACAAAAGATGATGTTTTATTTGATCACTCTGAATCTGGCAAGGTTCCTGATTGAGAAAGCTCCTGAGCTCAAAGAAGATGAGCAAGATGATGAAGCAAAAATTGCAGCTGTGAATGCATGGCATAGTCGTGATTATCTATGCAGAAACTATATCATGAATTGCTTGGCCAACTCTTTGTACAATGTGTACATTAGCATGGGAACCTCTGTATTAAAAAAACGCGTCTCGAGAGAGCTTTTAGGCTCAAAAAATGCGAGGCAGTGCAGCAACTGAGTCAGCTTTGATGGTTTGGGTGCATAGACGTTGAAGGCGCTTGATAAGGGGTAAAAGGCGTGCACCAAGGCGCAAAAGACATGCGCCTTAAAATAAAACGACGACTTTTTTAGAGTTGAGTTTCCTTATCCCTATCTTGGTCGTCCACCTTCTCTTCATTTTGTCTCGACTCTCAAATTCTTAATTCGATCCGCCTCCTCTTCATTCTGTCTCAAACTCTCGATTCTAACCAGACACTTGGTCCTCATGTCTCTTCCTTTAGCTACTTTTCTGCTACCAAGTAACAGCAGCACTACGGATGTAATCGACACCAATTCTTTTGATGCCATTTCAAGGAGAATATCTGAAGCATTATACTTGTTGAAGAAAGGAAGGGAGTTTCAGGCCAACAGTGACTTTGACAAAGCTTTTCTCAGCCTTACTATGGTACCCACTTTCTCTGTTTTGCATTCAGTTTTGAGATTCAAGTGTTTGTTTGAAGTTGTTAAAATTTAGATACATATGTGTTTAGACTGTTGATGAATAAATATGTTTATGAGTTTCAAGTATTTCTGTGCGGTTGAGTTTGTTCTTATTTAGATACATGGATATGAGACTATTGAGGAACTTTAGTCTTGTTTATACATCTTACTGCTGATTCAATATTTTCAACTTTTAACCATGTTCAATTGTTGAAAAATGAAGCTAATGATTTGTAACTAATGGTTGTTTTTACATGTAACCTTGACATTGTAAAGTTGGAGGCTTGTTCTTGTCAAAATGACTGAGACATGGAAAGATATACTTGAGTATCAATATGATCTTTCAACTTGAGCCTTTGGATGTATTTTATGTTTGGTAACTTGTTTGAATTGCATTGTTTTGAGTACTTATGAGGAATGGATAACAATATATTGTTTGTGTTGATTACGATATATGTTCTATATATATTAGAAGAATAATTTCATAAATACAGGTTATTTTTCAAAAAACTTACGCCTTTTGTCTCAAGGCTTACGCCTTGGTGAGACTCTCTCGGCGTAGCCTCGGCTACGCCTTAGCTTTTTAAAACATTGATGGGAACATCAAATGAGCTGTGGGAATCCCTTGAGAAGAAATATAAAACTGAGGATGCCGGTGTCAAGAAATTTATTGTGGGTTGTTTCTTTGATTATAAGATGGTGGATTCCAAAACTGTGATGAGTCAATTCTCAGAAATCCAGTTGATCCTGCATGAGAATCACGCTGAAGGGATGAAGTTTGGAGAAAGCTTTCAAGTGGCATATGTTATTGAGAAATTGCCACCAACTTAGAAAGACTTCAAGAATTATTTAAAGCACAAGCAAAATGAAATGAGCTTGAAAGATCTGGAGGTCAGGCTTCGCATTGAAGAAGACAACCGAGGATCTGAAAACAAGACATGGATTAGTGGCTACATTGCTAAGGCAAAAATTTTTGAACATGGTCAAAGCTCCAAGTGTAAGAAGTTCAAAAATCAAGGGTCAAAGCTCGGACCAAGAGGGGGCATTTCCAAGAAGCCTAGATTTGAAGGCAAGTGCTTCAATTATGACAAGACTGGTCACAGAGCTGTTGACTGCATAAGCCAAAGAAGAAAAAGAATAAGGAAGCCAACATGATTGAAGAAGTCATAAGGGATATCTCTGACATGAACATCTCTAATGTAGTGTCTGAGGTGAACATGGTGGGCTCAAACCCAAAGGAATGGTGGCTCGACACTGGAGCAACTCGCCATGTATGTGCTGATAAGAAGATGTTCTCCAAATTTGAACCCAACACTGATACGGAGATAATGTACATGGGGAACTCGACCACATCTGTCGTTGAGGGCAAGGGCAAGGTGGTTCTAAAGATGACCTCTATAAAGGAGCTAACTTTGAACAATGTTGTGTATATTTTTGATATCCGCAAGAACCTTATCTCTGGTGCACTGCTGAACACTCATGGTTTCCACATTGTGATCGAGTCTGACAAAATTGTTTTGTCTAAGGGTAGAATGTATGTGAGTAAGGGTTATATGAGTGGTGGAATATTCAAATTCAATATAATGACTATTGTAAAAATATGAATGAAGTTAGTACTTCCACTTATATGCTTGAGTATTCCAATTTATGACATGGTAGACTAGTACATGTTAATTATGGTACTTTGCAAAGGCTAATTAACATAGAACACTTACCAAAATTCTAAGTTGATGCGAAACATAAGTGTGAGACTTGTGTAGAGACAAAACTAACTAGATTATCTTTCAAAAGCGTTGAAAGAAACAATGAACCTCTTGATTTAATCCATAGCGATGTATGTGCTTTAAAACCAACACAGTCAAAAGATGATAACCAATATTTCATTACCTTTATCGATGACAGCACAAAATACTGTTGTGTATTTTCTGAAGAGCAAAGATGAGGCAATAGAGAATTTTGTTCTCTATAAGAGTGAGGTGGAAAACCAACTCAATAAGAAAATAAAAGTATTGAGAAGTGATCGAGGAGGTGAATATAAATCACCATTTGCTGAATTTTGTGCTCAGCATGAGATTATTCATGAAAGAACCGCACCTTACTCTTCACAATCAAACGGTGTTGCTGAACGAAAGAACCGTACATTGATTGAAATGATGAATGCAATGCTACAAAATTCTGGTCTACCACCCAACATGTGGGGAGACGTCATTTTTTCGGCTAACTACCTTTTAAATAAAGTTTTCAAAAAGAAACAAGAGAAAACTCTATATGAACTATAGAAAGAAAGAAAGTCATCCTGTTATTACTTGCAAGTGTGGGGATGTTTGGCTAAGGTGGTAGTCCCTAAACCTAAAAAAATGAAAAATGGACCTAGAACAGTTGATTGCATTTTCATTGGATATGCACATAACAGTACGGCTTATCTCTTCTTTGTGCACAAATCAGAAATTTCTAATATACATAAGGACACGGTAATGGAATCGAGAAATGCATCATTCTTTAAAATGTGTTTCCATGTAAGTCTAAAGGGGAATCGAGCTCTTCGAAACGGACAGGTAAGGCTTGTACTGGAACTAGCCAAGCTGCTAATGAGAGCAGTCAACATCAAGACACTTAGTCTGAGGTTGAACCCAAACGAAGTAAGAGAGCAAGGATAGAAAAATTCTTTGGGTCAGATTTTTTGACATATATGCTTAAAGGTGAACCTCGTACGTTTAAAAAGGCGGTGAACTCTACTGATAGTCTTTTATGAAAAGAACCTATCAAGAGTGAAATTGACTCTATTTTGCAAAATCACACTTGGAAACTGGTGAATCTTCCACCAGGTTGTAAACCTTTAAGTTTCAAATGGATTTTCAAAAGGAAATTGAAAGCAGATGGGTCAATAGACAAGTATAAGGTAAGACTTGTAATTAAAGGCTATAAACAAAATGAAGGACTTGATTATTTCGACACTTATTCTCTTGTGACGAGAATAACATCTATCAGAATGATAATTGCAATTGCCGCATTGCAAAATCTTGAAGTTTATCAAATGGATGTAAACACCGCTTTCCTTAATGGAGATGTCGAAGAGGAAATTTATATGGAGCAACCTGAGGGTTTCTCTGCTCCTGGTAAAGAAAGGAAAATGTGCAAATTGGTGAAGTCATTGTATGACTTAAAACAAGCCCCAAAGCAGTGGCATGAGAAATTTGACAACGCTATGATCACTAATGGTTTCAAGATCAATGAATGTGATAAATGTGTTTATGTCAAAAATACAGAAAATAGATATGTCATTCTGTGTCTATATGTTGATGACATGCTTATCGTTGGAAGCAATGAAAAGATGATCAAGTCCACTAAGGATATGTTAAATACCAGATTTGATATGAAAGATATGGGTCATGTTGATGTCATATTGGGGATAGAAATCAAACGAATATCAAATGGGCTTGTATTGAGTCAATCTCATTATGTAGACAATATCCTTGAAAAATTCGATAAGGATAATTATGGAGTTGTCAGAGCTCCGGTGGATATGACTTTACATCTCTCAAAGAATAAAGAATAAAGTGTCTCTCAGTTCGAGTACTCTAGAGTCATTGGAAGTCTGATGTACCTAACAAGTTGTACAAAACCTGACATAGCTTATGTTGTGAACAAGTTGAGCAGGTACACGAGTAATCTTGGAGCTATGTATTAGCGAGCAATTATGAGGGTACTAAAATACTTAAGGTATACGAGAGACTATGAGCTGCATTATATCAATTATCTAGCTGTCCTAGAAGGATACAGTGATGCAAATTAGATTTCTGACATGAAAGACTCAAAATCCGCTAGTGGGTATGTGTTCACATTGAGATGTGTGCGCAGCAGTGTCCTGGAAATCCTCTAAACAGACAAATATAACCAGATCCACGATGGAGTCTGAATTTGTCGCATTAGACAACTGTGGGGAAGATATAGAATGGCTACGCCAATTCATAGAGGATATTCCAAGATGGACAAAACATGTGCCTGTAATATACATATATTGTGATAGTCAATCTGCAATTGGTAGGGCACAGAGCACGATGTACAATGGTAAGTCAATGCATATTCGTCGAAGACATAATACCATTAAACAACTACTTTCTACTAGAGTTATCTTTATTGACTATGTGAGGTCAAAGGATAATACTATGGATCCGCTAACCAAAGGGTTAAACATAAAGCTAGTTGATAAATCATCGAGGAGAATGAGACTAAAGCCCATGAATTAAAAATCTTTACAGTGGATACCCAACCTAGCTGACTGAGATCCCAAGATCTAGGTTCAAAAGGGACAACCAAACTGTAGAGACCATGTTGGATCACTGTGAGGATTTTCCTCATGTCCATTCCTATGATGAAAATAGTGATGCCCATAAGGAATGAGGTTAAGCGAAAGCTTTTAATGATTCTTATGCGTCGGAGATCCGAGCGGAGTAATGCAGGTAATTCTTAAGAAATCACCTATGTAAGAGAGAAGTGTGACCGCTTCTAAGGGAATTGTTTAAGGGCTCAATACCTATCAAACTCTTACAGAACCAGGCGCGTGTCCAGGGCCAAAATAGACACAAAAGTGAGAACTGTAAGTACCAGGAAAATTTCTGTGTGAAGTATGTTATCATTTACACAAATGACGAACAATTCAAAGACAGCGCGTCTACTGTCTAGTTAGTAAAGTCAACATATATACTTTCACAAGAGAAGATTCAAATGGTAAAACCTACTTATCTTAAGCAGGTTTCAACCGTAGATATCTATCACTAAGTCTATCGAGTCTTTGGTCGCCTGTTTCATTCATGTGGGGAATTGTTGGAAAATGATAGAAATAAAAGATTTTTTGTAATCATTTTGATAGTTAAAGGTGAATGAAAATATTCGTCAAAGTAATGCATGTAATGGTTGATCTTTCAACTTTCTTGTCTTTTGGTTTTTGTAACAACATGAATCAATGACATGGTAGTGGTCTAATGAAAGGTTGTAACCTTATTCATGACATTCAAGTTTTTCCTCCAATCCCATCAATATAAATAGGTGACTCCATCCCTTATTCTAAACACACTAACTCAAAGCATATCTCCTTACTTGGGTTATCTATCTCCCTCTCTAAGTTGTGTTCTGGTGATAGACGAATGTACTTCAAATTCGTTCAGTGTCCTTAGTAGTAGTGCAGCTTTAAGGGACAAGCAGTAGTGGTATCTTGGGAAATAAGTGCCATAAAACCTTTGCACTGAAGATGAGACATAATTTGTTTTAAGAAAAGTGTGTGAGACACATGACTCGACTTCCTTTAACATGCTCCTATCCTTAAATCCGAGTTGATAACATTGATGTTCATCATCATATTTGTATTATGAGTTTTTAGTTATAATGATTTATTTAATTATAATGAATTTATGTTATTATATATTTGTAATATTTGAAATATTTTCAATTGCATGTTTACCTAAATATTTTTTCTAGGTGAGAAACATCAAACGCATGTCTAGGTATTGTTGGCTTGTTGACACTGTTAAACAGCCTCAGATACCAATTAAGTTTAACATATTGGAGCATTACTCAACAAGCCAGAAACAATACCTAGATGTCAAAATAAAATTCGCTGCTATATATTTGTTGAAATCAGTAGAGTAACCAGATATCTAAGTAAAGGGGCTATAATTAATCAAGTCAGCCCATTCCGCCCAGGCTACTCCTTTTGTTTCAATACTAGTCTCGCTGGCCTTGCTAATTTATGCAATTTCCTACGTATTATATTTGAATTTGAATTTGTATTCACTGATATATAGCTAGGTAACTGGGCTGCCCATTTGATCCCATTTATAAATATTCGATCGAATACCATGATTATCACATTCATATACTGCTTGGTCGATCTCTGTTGTCGACTTCTTGTACTGAGATAATAAAGCTAAAACCCTATATTTGAGCAAGTGTTTAACGCTTAATTGCTGCATGATAAGAAATGACAAAACAAAACCCCCTTTCAATATTAGAAGAAGCCAGCTGCACCAATGAAGCAAGAATCTCGGCCAATTCGATCATCTCAGTACGTACGATCGATATATATTGGGTTGCAGAATAATAATGATTTGTGAAGGTAAGTCTGTGGATAGAGAATGATTAAGTGATGCTCTAGGCTTAATTTAGCAATTCTAATATATGGTCAATAATATTTTTTTTCGATAATAGAAATGACAGAATACATAGTTGGATAGTGATCTTTATTCTGAAGTAGCTAGCTATTATAAATTCTAGCTGTTTCGTATCTGCAAATGGAAGCAAGAAAGGGGCGTTTCGTTCTCTCTTTTTCTCTCTCAGATGGGCATAATAAGATGATGATGGAGAGAATCTGTACAGCGCCTCTAGTACTACTGTGCCTCACCGACCCAGAAGAAGAACTTTATTTATTTATTTTATTTTTTATATATTGTGATGCCACGATCCGTCCTCGCATTTCTTTATCTCGACAGTGGAAGTTAGCAGCAAAAAGTTGACATTCTTTTGCAACTCACACGCAGCAAAAAGTTGACATTCTTTTGCAACTCACACTGACACTAGCCAGCCAGCTCCATTCTTTGATGATTATCCTTATCCCTCTAGCTAGATCTCTCAGCCAGTTTCACACTAATACACCCTAATATTCGAGCAGTACGATAGAGCAGTGAATGTAAGGTCAAGAACCCCACATATAAGGGTGACCCTTGACCTCCCATTTGGGCCATTTCATACATCTATGCCGCCCTGCATGTCGGCCGTTCCTTCGCAAAGGTAGTAGCTAGGTATTCTTCTGCAATCTGCATATATGAGATCGAGCTCATAGATATCCCAAAGAATATATACACGTGCGTATATATAACCATATATATAGCTAGGTATTGCTACTTTTGACGTTAACATGCCAATATTCCAATATTTGTAATGATATTGGAAAAGTAAGGGGGCTTTTCAATTGATGGGGATCAATATTCATGCGCTCTTATAGAAATAGATCGATGACATATATATCATGCATCATCTAGAGTTTTACGAGTCCAAATCAATTGACCCTTCTCATTTCCTGACCTAAGCAGCCAGCCATTGGTTGAATATCTTAATTACATACATTTATTTGATTAATAACCCTCCTATTCATATGAGAAATTATGAAAGTAAAGGAAATAGGGTTAAAAAGTTTTGTAATTTATGCCCCCATTTGGCCCACACAAGTCAATTAGTTGGCTCGTCTCTAGTCTCTACCATTTTTAATTCTATACTTATTAATTAATCAAAGATGGTTCATTTATATTTAGGCTTACACAATTTTTTCTTGTTTCCCATGGTCATTCTCTCGTTGCCTTCTAGTGTCCTATTGGTGTTTCTCACTATTTATTCATTTGTGTATTATCGAGTCTAGGGTCCTTTAAATATTATGTTTTAGATTATATCTCAGGCTCTTAGCTGGGTGACATTTCTTAGTTTTCAATTTAAAGATGTTTATCTTAGTCTCTCAGACGACCTTGACATATATGGGAATGGGAGTAAAACAAATTAAATAGGAACGAGGAAGTTAATTTTAGATTACTTTTATTGTTAAGTTTCTAAGCATATTTACTAATAGTTAAGTTGCTAGGTCCTGTTTTACTCATATGGGATTACCCTTTTGCAGTCCTGCTATTTCAATTGAACCACGAAACACGAAGGAAAAATAATATCATAAGATTCTTATAAGAATTATATTGTGATTTGAAAGGACACATTTGATGGAGGGCGTTGGCCGGGTTGTTTACGCAGATATGAACGGAGATAGCTAACTCCCACTGGACTGGATTCATATTCCTAATAACTCAATTCACTTTGTGCTTCTGTTCAATGGCGGCTGTGTTAAAAAACGGTGAAAATAATGATTTTATTTAATCAATTTAAATTAGAGAATTTAAATGGGTTATAAGGTGAATAAGAAATAGTTACCTAAAGATGATTATTTGCTTGAAAACATGCATTATAGACTTTATATAGTTTATTGATTGTTTGAATTCTATGAGCTATAACCTCACATAATGTGTAATGATGTAATCTTACTAATGTGAAAGGTTGTAACCACACATTTATGTGAAAGGTTGTAACCACACATTTATTTGAAATGTTGTAACCATACATTTATGTGAAAGGTTGTGGCTATAAAATCTGAACCAATAAGTCGACCTCAGTACCGACCATGCATGTGAATGCTATTATACTGGTCTCAGTCTCATATAGAGAAAAATTAGAGATGTTCAATGAGCTTCACTTGAAGAATAATGAATATGTAATTCAAAATGTCACTAAAATAGTGATAAGAGATGTTGAGCACCACATGTGTTAGAAAACACACCTAGTCTCATGGTTTTCTGAATGGACATGACAATGATGATGATGATAGAATTGAGCATCCATGTTTATAAAGAAGCAATAGAGTTCAGGAATGAGACTATTGTAAGTTATGAGTGACCTTCACTAGATGTGAATATGTATGACTAACAAATAAGTCATTACTGTGGAATAATAAACTTTAAGTTGTAGTATGACAAAGCCAAGTTTAGAAAATGAGGTTCATGCGATGATCTCTAAAAAGGAACTAGACTTTAAATAAAGATGTTCCTAAGGTCTTATGAGTTTAGACTTAATGATGACGATTTAGTTTTGTCCAAAATAAAATAGTGGAATGGGTGGTGGATTAATTATATTACAATTGTCAAGGAAATAAATAAAGCTAGCTTTTCCACTCATATGCTTGAGTTTTCCATTTTATGGCATGAAAGACTAGGATATGTTAATTACGTTGCTTTGCAAAGACTAATTAAAATGGATCACTTATCAAACATAAGTGTAAAAACTCGGTTTGGGACAAAACTAATAAGTTCATATTTCAGAGAATACATTGCAAACTATTTAATATAATCAATAGTGATATATGTGATTTGAAATCAACACAACCAAGAAGTGATAAGAAATACTTTATCATCTTTGATATTTTTGTGAGTATTTACTAGAAAGTAAATGTGAGAGAATAGAGAAATTTGTTCTCTATAATAATGAGGTTAAAAATCAACTCAACAAATGTGGCACCCAAAATGTGGGGAGACGTCAATTTTTATGGCTAGTGACCTTTTTGAATAAGGTACCCAAAATGGGAAAAAAGGAAAATTCATATGAACTATGGAAATGAATGTTATGAATCTTTCCAACTAGGCTTACTTAATTGGACACGATGTCTAGGCAAGAACCATCGAGACAATATGCTTAAGCGAGTCACGCTCCACTAAAACCTCACCGTCTTACCAGATTATATTTGATTGGAATTACTGAAAGGATTGAGCAGTAATATTTCAACTTTTCAGAGTCATTGAAAGTTTGATGTACTTAACATGTTGTACAAGACCCGACATAACTTACCATATTGAGAGCAAGTTATTTAGTATATGAGTAAGTTGTACATTGGCAAGCAATTGCAAGAGTACTCAAGAACTTAAGATACTCTCGGGATTATGAGCTGCACTATACCAATTATCCAATTGTCTTAAAAGAATGCAGTGATGCAAATTGAATTTGACATGAAAGGATCAAAATCCACTAATGGTTATATATGTTCACACTAGGTGGTGCAGTAGTGTCATGGAAATCCTCAAAACAAACGATCATAACCAGATCCGTAATGAAATTTGAGTTTGTTGCCCTCGAAAAATGTGGGGAGGAGACCGAATGGCTACGCCAATTCGTTGAGGTTATTCCAAGGTGGACAAAACTTGTGCCTGCAATATGCATACATTGTGATAGTCAATCAGCTATTAGCAAGACACAAAACAAGATGTATAATGGTAAGTCTCGTCACATCCGACGATGACATTAGACCATTCGACAACTAATCTCAACTAGAGTTATTTCTATAGACTATGTGAAGTCTAAGAAAAATATTACGGATCCGCTAACCAAAGGGTTGAACAGAGAGCTAGTTGATAAATCATCGAGGGGAATGAAACTAAATCCCATGAAAAAATAAAATCTTTACAGTGGATACCAAATCTAGCTGACTGGAGATCCCAAGAACTACGTTCAAAATGGACAACTAAATTGTAGAGATTGTGATGGATCACTGTGAGGATTCTCCCCATGTCCATTCCTATGATGAAAACAATGATGTCTGTAATGCCGGTTACTAAAAGATTTTAATGATTTTTATGCGTCAGTAAAACCGAGCGGAGTAATGCGGGTTACTCTTAATTAAAAAAATCACCTATGTGAGAGAGAAGTGGGCCGTTTCTAAGGGAGTTGTTGTGGGCACAACTTTTGTCAAACTCTTGCAGAACTAGGCGCATGTCCAAGGCCAAAATGGACATAATAATGAGAACTAGAATGTGCTAGGGAGATTCCTGTGTGGGACATGTCATCATTTACACAAATGACGGATAGTTCAAAGACATCGCGTCTACTATTTAGTTAGTAAAGTAAACATATTTCCACAAGAGAGTATTCAAAGGCTTATAACCTACCTATCTTATGCAGGTCTTGACCGTAGAAATCTATGACCAAGTCTATCGAGTTTATGGTCGTTTATTTCATTCATGTGGGGAATTGTTAGAAAAATGATGAAAATAACAATTTTATTTAAATGGAAGAATTTAAATGGGTTATAGGGTGAATGAGAAATAGTTACCCAAAGATGATTAATTGCTTGAAAGCATGTATTATAGACTTTATATAGTCTATTGACTGATTAAATTCTATGAGCTATAACCTCACATAATATGTAAGGATGTAATCTCACTAATGTTAAAGGTTGTAACCACACATTTATATGAAAGGTTGTAACCACACATTTATTTGAAATGTTGTAACCACACATTTATTTGAAATGTTTTAACCACACATTTATGTGAATGGTTGGAATTAATAGGGTTGTAACATATCAACCAGAATGCATGGCAATTCAAGTAGTGGATGGTTTCTCCATGTATAAATAAATGACACTTCTTTTATTCTAAACACAATTGAAAACATTATCATTTGAAACATTTTCTCAATAATCATCTCCTCCTCTCAAAGAGTTATTCTCTCTCTAGTTTATAGCATTCTGGTGATTGATTGAAGGTACTACAAGTTCATCGGGTGTTCTTGACAGCAGTGCAGCTCCAAAGCACTACTAGTCTTTGTATCTTGGGAAACAAGTGTCATCAAACATTTTGTACCGATAGAGGAAGCATAATTTGTCTTAAGGAAAGTGTGTGAAACACACGACTCAACTTCATCACTTTCCTCGTATCCTTCGTTTGTGTTTGGAGTCATGATATGTTTTTAGTGTTCTGCGTACTAAGTATTTTAAGACACGTGATTCAGCTTTCACAAGTTTCATTGTTCCTTGAATCAAATGTGGTAATCAATATTGTTCATAGTAATTATTTTTATATTCATCATTTCATTATTTATAATTATTGATTTAATTATAAATTAAATTTATGAGAATATATATATATATATACACACAATATCTAACCCCTTTTTGTTACAAAATAAACTGCTGATAGAATCAAGTGACAGATTTGACAAGAATTGTTGCCATGCCAGCACCAAGAAAAGCACGAATCGTGGCCAATCTCAATAGGATTTACGTTTGCAGAATATATATATATATATATATATATATATATATATATTTGTATAGTAAACGTTGATGGAACAAATTAAACATATGTGTATGATTATATGCATCCTTAGCAAGCAGCTAGCTAGGGATCTGATTTGGTTCTCTAGCAGCAATTGATCAATGAACAGTATAAATTTCTATAATTCTTCTTCCTTTTTCCCATGCATGATCCGCGTTCAAATTTTGGGCGAAGATAGTGTTCTAGAAAAGCAAGAAAGCTATAGGAAAAGGCCTGATGAGCCTCATCCCTTTCTTTCTCATGCATCTTTTCTTTCAGTGATCGAGAGCTAGAGAATCTGTACAGGGTCTGTACCTCACCAAACCAGAAAAACCCTAATCTTATTCTTAGATTGTGATGCTAGCGGGCGATCCGTCCTCGCATTCTTTATCTTTAAACTCAGCTAAAATGTTGACATTCGATCATTCTTTTTCCAGCTTACCTCTTTAGTTCATAACGAAGAGATCTTATCCCTCTCTTATCAGGTACTGCTTACATATATTCATATTAACTATTAATACCTTGTGATGTACGGTCCAGGAACCTTATTGAAAGCTTTACCGATCTCCAGCTTCTCCCAGTTGGGGCATTTTAGATCAATCCCTGGCGAGATAGAAATCCTCGATCAAAGCATTTTGCAGAGATTTTCTGTATATATTAGATATACTTTTGACGTTCCCATCAATATTGTGGCCAATATTCGAATTGGTGAGGCAAAGCTGGAAAATAAATAAATCTAGGGGCTTTCCAGTTGATGGGGGAATATAGTCCTGCAGTATTTTCCATAGAGATGTCTGACATAGCAGTATAGCTGTATAGGATGTAAAACAGTGTGTCCCTTTTTATGATTGGATTCGATCCAAGAAGGAGGAGGTCCCAATTGGATAAATCCAACTATATATTCTCTCCGGCTCAGAAAATATTCGAGCTGCAGAATAGAAACAAGATTAAAGACCACTGCAGATCTAAATATGATCATATCAAATTTCGATGAGCACAAATTAAGGATTAATGATTACTAATGGAATATTAAATCCTAACCCTAGTAGGAAAAGTAACCTAAATTTACTTGTTTCGTCTGATTTTTTACGATAATAAGCATGCGAATCGTTTTTGTTACTATTTACTAATAGACATGAAGCAGTTGTCTGTATGCACAAGTGATGCAAATTAAAATAAGGCACAGAACACCAAATGAGAAACAAAAACGAAGAACAAAATAAGCTAGGATGTGATGGAGCCTATCTATCTAGGATAAGATTTTCTGTGAAGCCGTACCAAGGATACGTCTCTATATCCGTATGTTAAAATTCGACAATGTTCATTCAACTTTGATTCTCTTAGCTAGTGCAGATTTTGGATAGCTGTCTAGAAATGATCGATCAAAGTGTGTGAAATCAAAAATCAAATCGAACATTCGTATGTTCAATCTTTATCAAAACCCTTTAACTTTTAGACGATGCCAATAAACTCTCACCCATCTATCCTCCTATATATACACTTTCAGGGCACTCAAACACATCAAACACCTCACCAATACACATTCCTCTGAAAGCTCTACTTTCCTCTGAATCTAAACACATTTCACTTACCAAATAGCATACAGTTCGCCTTTGAGTAATTACATTTTCGTCTTGTTTACAAGAAGAAAGCTGCTAGCTAGCAATGGAGGCGGTGACAAAGATGGCGTCGGAGAGACCAGTGGTGATCTTCAGCAAGAGCTCATGCTGCATGAGCCACTCAATCAAGACATTGCTTTCCGATTTCGGAGTAAACTCAGCAGTGTATGAACTTGATGAGATGCAAAGAGGGAGAGAAATAGAGCAAGCTCTGTTGGGGCTCGGGTGCAGCCCTTCTGTTCCGGCTGTGTTCATCGGTGGCCAATTTGTTGGAGGAGCCAATGAAGTCATGAGTCTTCATCTTAAGCGTTCCTTAATCCCCATGCTTAAGCGCGTCGGTGCATTATGGGTTTGATCGATCTCATCGATCATCATCAAGTTAACCAAGTACCTGCATTACAAGCAAGTTAATAAGAATGCTACTTATATGCACGAGATATAAGATATAGAGCAAGTGATGAGAGTTCTTTTTTGAAATAAGGCTAATTATTGCTACGTAATTAGTATTAAGTACTCTTAACAGCTGTTTTGTAACACATGTAATTCCTGGTGTTATTTTCTCAAACACCATGAGGTACAACTGTGTTAAACACATTATGATATAATATTATTAATTGGTTCTCGACTACATTATTTTAGACTAGAATTTCTAGTTGTTGGCGTACGTAATATCTTTCGTGTCAGTAATAATTGATTTATCTTGGTTAATTTCCAATTAACATATGCAGAAACAAGGAGTTTCTCTCTGAAATGGCTTGCATGATACGATCTAATTAAACAATTACACGTCTTGTTTGGTTATTAGCAAAATATGCAATGAGCTGTGAAGAGATCATGGTTGTTCCAATTCCAAATGAAAGGGTGCAGCCTCACACAATTGATAGATCCTAGTATTTCAACTGAAATCCCACAAACCAACAAATGAATTCGAGCAAACGAGTGAAAGTTACTTAAGTTAAAAGAGAATTAATTACAAATGCATAAAGAATAACACCACCATCGATCCTCCTATCATCAATAAGTGAAATTAATGAAAAATCTAGAGTACTTGACAATTTTACTGCTCTTGGTTTTCCTACTTGGACCATTTACTAGCATTTTGAAAAGTTAACTTGTTTTAATTCTTAAATTCATCCTTCCAAACACTGGTAACTTCGAAAATCATATGTATAAATATAGAGCTTTGCGCCTTCACCCATGTTGGTAAAAACATAATCTCTAAGCTGCCGCATCAAAATCCAATTAAAAATAGATGGAGATTTACAAACTTTTTGGTAAATTTGTAATTTTTTTGTGAGGATAACATCCTAATACTGGTTCACGTGTGGTGGTTAGGCATAAAATAAAAATAACTGTTAAGATCAATACACTTCAAATATACTGTAGTAATTAAGCAGGAGATAACCGTGTTCTAGGGTCAAGGAACCCCAAGATGCTGACCCTTGGCCACCTCGTTAGGCCAGGCCATCTAATTAAACTCTTGGTGATCAAATGAAATTCCCTATAGCATTTGCTCAAGATAAACAAAGAATATGTGTACCCATAGATACACTAGTACACTACTAGTATAGAAACGCATGCATTTGACATGAAATTAGATATAGAGGATAAACTAGGGGACCTCGGGATCTGCCTTTCTCATTCCATGTACGACGAATTTTCTAGGGTGTCATCGAAAGTGTCAGGAAGGTACCTTAGTTCATGTATACAGACACAGTATAGGTGTTCTGATTTACAAAACCTTAGGTTTGATCTGTTCTATACTTGCATTTCTCTATTTTCCGCTTTCTGTTTCCTTTTCATTAGTTGGATGCCGAATCCCAGAAAAAGGAGGTCCCAATTGGATAAATCCAACTATGGTTTTCCAACTCAGTAGATAGCAGCAGATCGAATAGAAAGATCGATACGCCAAAAAGATCCACACCAACCAGGCCATGATCGAAAATGAGCCACCTGCAGATCTTACATAGGAAGAAGCTAGCTAAGGATAACGCAATTACAGAAATGTGATGGAAAGAAGTTAAGATAAGAATGTGAAGCCGTACAAAGGACACGTCTCTATTCATTTCTGTATGCAAATATTCGACAATGTGTGCATGAAGATGCAGTAGTCCCAAGTTGATTATCCTCTGTACAACTTTTGCAGAGTAGATTTATCAAAGAAAAAAACTTTTGCAGAGTAGTCAAGAAGATCGATCGAGATCAAAATGTGTGAAATCAAATATCTAATCGAACATTCTAGTTTACTTCACTATCACAAGCCCTTTAACTTGCTTCTATCTGTTCGTGGCTACAAATTGCAATGCCAATCCATGCACTCTCACCCGCCATCACCTATATAAATACCTCCCTTACACCCCAAAACTCACAGGCAAATCAAACAATCACCCTCATCACTCTTTAGGTTCCTCACAAACATCCAATCGTTCTCTGTTTCCTCTAACTTAGCCTTGCACCTTTCACGATTCATCAAACCCTAAAGTTGACATTGCATACTTTGTGAATTGTTACCTTGTTGCTTTGTTCACATTGTCTTGACATTTCACAATGGAGGTGGTGACGAAGTTGGCTTCCGAGAGACCCGTGGTGATCTTCAGCAAGAGCTCATGCTGCATGTGTCACACCATTAAGACCTTGCTTTGTGACTTTGGGGTGAACCCAGCAGTGCATGAGCTTGATGAGATGCAAAGAGGGAGAGAAATTGAGCAAGCTCTGTTGAGGCTCGGGTGCAGCCCATCTGTTCCGGCTGTGTTCATAGGCGGCGAATTTGTTGGCGGAGCCAATGAAGTCATGAGTCTTCATCTTAAATGCTCCTTAATCCCCATGCTTAAGCGTGTTGGCGCACTGTGGGTTTGATCAATCAAATCATCAAGATATATAACTATGTACTTGCATGACAAGCAACCAATTAAGAACGTTAGTTATGCACGAGAGATGTAGGTGACGGATATAGCGTGTGAGAGTTCATATATTAATAAGAGATTAAGAGTACAAGACTACATAGCTCTTTCCTTTTCGTAAGCCTATGATAGTGTTGTTTTATCAAAGACGTTGTAATGGTTGACATTTGGATTCAATTCAGAATTATTCAGCAAATGAAATATGAAATGTGGTCAATCTGTTGTGTGCATAGGAGGTTGTAGACTTGTAGTTGTTCCAAATTCGTAGGTTTAAACTTCCAATTCACAATTGAGATAGGTATAGCCTTAGAATTTTAAGTTTTGTACTGATCGAAACCCCAAATACGAGCGGAAAAACTTCATTACAATACGTCTTCATTTAGGATTTGAGGTCAGTGAGCTGTGGAGAAATTTTTAGATCCTTTGGAAGACCACGTGACAATCTGACATGGTCCTCCCATGCCAATTAAATTTTGACATGTGGATTTGTTACAATTATATTATAAATTAAGTTTTCTATATTTTGTGAAATGACTATCATGAGTCTTATGAGTTTGAACTAGGATTTAAGGTATAGAGTTTAGGGAATAGAGTTTAGGGTATAAGGTATATGGTTAAAGCATAGGTTTGGGGTTTAGGGTTTATGGTGCGTTTAGAGATTTGACTTACGGGATTGACCATTCGGATCGAGCCCTTAACATTGTCGGATCAAGTTAATTTTTTTACCATAACCATGTTTTACTATAATGATAATATTGGACGATCAGATTTTCGTTTGTCAAGTTTGATAATCAGAATCATAACATGTCTACTAATGTTGTACACCTTGTTTACTAAGTTTTAAGTAATTAATTGTTCCGTTTCAAAAACAAATTCTACGTAGAATCTTCAAACACAAAACAGTCGTGAAATAAGATATGACCGGAATGGTAAAATACGTCTACGGTTGAAATATCACGTAATTTCAGTAAAGTCTCGGTGCCTCTAGTTGCGGTCAACGCAATTTACCATTTTTTCTCCCTATGAGCAGCCCTATCTTCGGGGGTTATTTTTTTATAAATTTTTATACCACTGGTTGCGTCTTATCTATTTGAAACTATTTTCAGTTGAAGGTCCGGCCAAAATACGTAATTTAAATGGTCAAATGATTGTTTCCTTGCATTTAGAGGTTTGACTTACGAGATTGACCATCTGGATCGAGCCCTTAATGTTTCGAATCAAATTTAATGTTTTCCCATACATGTATATTATCATGGTGGTCATGTCAGAAGGTTGGATTTTTTTGTGATTTTTGATCATTAGAATCACTGTCTACGAATATTGTATAATTTGTTTACTAAGTTTTAAGTAAATGTTCTGTTTCAAAAACAAACTCTACGTAGAACCTTCAAACGCAAAAATGTCATGAAATAAGATATGAGCGGAATGGTTAAATACGTCTACGGTCGAAAATCACGTAATTCCAGTAAAGTCTCAGTGCTGCTAGTTGCGGTTAGCACAATTTACCATTCGTTCTCCCTATAGGTAGCCCTATCTTCGGGGGTTATTTTTACTATAATGATTATATCAGACGGTCAGATTTTCGTTTGTCAAGTTTGATCATCAAAATTATAACGTCGCCTAAGTTCTAAACAAATATTTTTTCACCCCTTAGCTGACAGAATTAAATAATTTTGTGTCATAAGGTATCACTTAGTTGATGGAATTATTTAATTCCTTCAGCTAAGGGCAAAAAAATTAGACTAATTTTTGGGCGCAAAATTGTAGATTAAAATTTTAGAAAAATTATTTATCACTTAGCCGACATGATGATTGCATTCCGTCACCTAAGAGCTAAAAATTTCAAAATTCTGAATCCCCGCGCTAAATTTCCAAAAAAAATCAAAATCTCTTCTTTAAATCTTCTCCACTCTTTTATTCTCCAAAATCTCTCTTCTCTCTCCATCTCCTCTTTTCTCTTCTCCAAATGATGGTTGTGGTGTGTGGTGTGTGGTGGTGGTGTGTGGTGATGGTGTGTAGTGGTGGGTGGTGATGTTGTGTGGTGGTGTGTGGTTGTGGTTTTTGGGGATGGTGTGTGGTGGTGGTTTTTGGTGATGGTGTGTGGTTCTGGTGGTGGTTTTTTGGTGGTTATGTGTGGTTGTGGTGGTTATTGGTTATGGTGGTGCATGTGTGGAATTGGAATGGCCGGTGGATTGTCAGAGATCGATCACCGGTGGTGGATTTCCGGAGATCGATCTATGTTTTATTTTTTTTTTTCAGGTTTACCGACGAAACATTCCATCAGCTAAGAGTTTTTATTTTTTTTATTTTAAAATAATTTCATCGAATATTTTGAATTCCGTTGGCTAAGATTATTATTAATTTGTTTTTATTTTAAAATATTTTTGTCTACTAGGATCTTAGCCAACAAAATAATTCCGTCGGCTAAGATCCTAATAGACGGACCTTAACAGATGAAATTTTTGTCGTCTAGGTTGTCTCTTAATTGATGAAATTTTCGTCAGCTAAGAGCTTAGGAGACGGAAAAATATTCTTAACAGAAGAAATTGTTTCGTCAGCTAAGAGCCATAATCCACTAGTGTATGGAGCATATGGTTAAATGGTAATGATATACTTTGAAATAACAAGGGCAAGTCCCATTCTCAGTTAGTGGTTACTGCTATGGCATGGTATGACCAGTACAAGCCAATTCCAAGACTGATCAATTTTTACTACATCTCAGCCGAAAAGAAAATTACATTGGTCACCTCCTGAAGGCAATAACATGGTTCAATAGATAGAGACAAAAACTTATCAGTCCCCTTTGGAGAAATTTCTTGTAGTGAGGTCAATCACTAAAACTTAATGTTGATGACGCTTCCTACTTATTCTCGTAGTGGTGTTATTACACAATAGCATAGACAAGTATATGGCCAGTTTCAGGTACAGAATGGAGCATTCAAGTTCCGCCCTTTACTCCGAGTAGAGGCAGTATTATGGGTATCATTGAAAGTGACTGCTTCAGAGCAATCTCAGCTATCAACTCTTCAGTTAGTGATATCTCCCCCTCAATGCTATCAACTCTTCAATATCGAAGACATCAAGGCTATTTTATAGGTTCATACAGGCTTTCGGGTGCAATTCCATACGGCGGAGGGAGAAAATTTTATGTATGGGGGTACAAAAAAATCAACTCAACAGAAACGAAACCAATTGTAAAGGAAATAGGGTTACCGAAAAGTATGTGACATGACAAGTATTTGTAGTATTTTTGTGGTATTTGTAGGTATAAGGAGTGGAAAAACAAGTTACAGACTCATTGGACTACGTATGGGAGCACACGTTCTGGTACCCCTGTTGAGTTGCAGTACAGGGAGTACAGTAGGTGGTGTTGGCTTTTGATATCAGAATTCAACAACCTTCATAAACAGGTAATTAAAAAATTAATTGGTTAAATTGTTATTAAATACGTCCGTTTTTAAAGATTTTACTAATATTTTATTTTTGTCCTTTCAAGGCTGTTTCACGTGCGAACGCTCAGAACCGGTAACGCAACACAATGAACCATCATGCCGGTTCTAGACTGTTCGTATCGTTGATGGACGAGGCGGCCAGAGAACATCCAGAAGTCTGACCTACTTTTTCTATGGCCCAGACCCAGACCGGTAACACCTTAACTGGGCCGATCTTTGTATCAAAAAATATTTGGTCTGGGAAACACCCGGCCTAGTAAGCCCGGACCGGTTTTGTCGGGTTTCGGGCTTGCAAACTCGCATTCACATAACTCAGTTTTTCGCATCCTCAAAGTCGCAAACCTGCAAGAAGCATCTCACAATCTCAAATCTCAATCTTATTGATTGAGCAAAATAACATCATATCAGAAAATGGAAGATGATCGAGAGAAGAGATTTGAGAGGAAGAGAGAAGAGATGGAAGCTGAGATGGAAGATATGAAGATATACGGAGGCGGTGGGCTAACTGGAGAGTCTCAAGGATCAAATCAGAAAATCAATGATCAAATCACTGGAGAGTCTCAAGGATCAAATTAGCCTTACTGGAGATGGTGGATGACTGAGGAAGAGAGGTACGTAGGCCGTCGTTGAGAGGCGCGCTGGTCGAGACTTGAGTGGTGCAGACGACAAGCGTCATCGAGAGGCATGACTCTGTCTATCTCTAAGGAAGAGAAAAGAAGATTGAGGAAGAAGGAGATGGTGAGAAACTGTGATAAAAGAGAAAGAGACAGATTGATGTGTTTTGTTTTTTTGGAATTAAGAGACAAACCAATCTTGAGGAAGAGGGAGTGAGGGACTGCAACTTAAGTTTGAGATCGACAAGTCTGCAAGTTGGTAGTGGTTAGTGTTTGTTTTTTATTACTAGCAATCGTGTGTGGTTGAGCCTATAGTACTAGTTTAGGCCTACTAAACATATCCACTTATTGAGTGACATGTGTCAGGCTTTCGGGCAGAAATTGTTTCTCAAAATTAGAGCCCGGGACTGGCCTGGGTATAGTTGGGCCCGACACGGAATGACAGCAAAAAATTAAAGGCCCATGAAAAAGCCCGACCCGACCCAGTCGGGCAGGTTTGGTTTTTTTCTCTTTCGGGTTTTATGCCCACCCCTAACAAGAAGATATATCCTGACGTTTAGGAGAATATTGTAAGTCATCTTAAATTTTCAAATTTTTATACTTATATATATATATATGTCAAAATGTTAATTAAGTATGTTTTTTCCTATCCAATTAGGCGAAGGTGAGGCAGGCTAGTGACGAGGTGATGACTGTTATAGTGAGGGAGACATAGCCGGACACGCAGGAGGAAGAGATGTCTGAAGCCATGTCCCGGATCGACACTTTGGATCTGACGGTTGGGGCGAGGATCATGGGCATGGCCTTCCCACCACAAGAAAACAATTTTTACTCTAGGAAAGACGAGAAAGGGGTCCTGAAGATCACTCTAGGATTTCAAAGAAAAGCAGCCTCGACCAGCAGCAAGACGACTCAGCTAGACTCGGAAGTTCAGAGACTATGGGAGGAGCAAGCCGCTCAGGTTACCGCTCATGCCGTTGAGACGCGAGCTCAGGCTGTTGCTCATGCCGCCTATGTAGCCGCCCAGACAGCATATACTGCCGCCTTACAGGAGTATAATGTCGCGGTATATGTCACCAAAGAGGCGGCGTATCAACAGATGTTCCAGTACTTGCAGGACTTTTCAGCTGCTCAGCTTCAGAGACTTCCGGCTCCACCCATGCCTGAGGCTATACCGCTACCTCAGCTGCCACAACCTCCTCCTGGCTCGGATATAAATTTAGACGATATTGATTTTGTATAGTTAATTAATTTTTATAGTTTTATGTGTATGTTCATGAACGATTTATAAATCTTTTAATGAAAATCGTGTTGTGGTCATTGATGGTGTTATTGGTTATAATTTGAAATGTTTTGGTGTAATTTGTAGGTTGCTTGGAATGGTAATTTAGAAATTTCAGTGGTTTTTTTTCTAGAATGGACATATAGCCGACGCAATTTGTCATAATTCGTCGGCTATAGTTTTTTTTCCCAAGGTTTAGCCGATGAAATATGACCTATTTTTTCGTCTGCTAAAATAGTATTTAGCTGATAAAATTTGCTATAAGTCGGCCTATTTTTTCGTCTGCTAAAATAGTATTTAGCTAATATTTAGCTGAAATATGACCTATTTTTTCGTCGGCTATAGTTATTTTTAAATTTTTTAATTAAATACTTTAGCCGACGAATATATTAAAAGTTTTGTCAGCCAAAGTTTCAAACTATGGTCGACGAAATATGGTTTCGTCAGCTTTAGTTTTAGCTTTAGCCGATGAAAAATATAAAAAACATTTGTCGGCTATAGTCTCAGACTATAGCCGATGACTGATTCTAATTTTGTCAGCTAAAGTCATAGCCGACGAGTTTTTGCCGACGACATCTTAGCCGACGAAGACTTGTCGGCTAAGATCTTAGCTGACATGCAGTTAACAAGACGACGAAAATTTTTCGTCGACCAAAGTATTGATCCTGGTAGTGCAATGATTAATGAACTTTGTTGTTGTTATTTTTTTTGCGGTTCTAAATATCAAATTACCAGTTGTGTTCTAATTCAATACATTCCTTGCATTTACAATCAGTTCACTCAATTTGTTTCCAACTAATTAGGAAAATTTTCAAACCTAAAAGATATAAACTTTTGTTTCGAACCAATCATAAAAACAAAGTAAGAAATCTTTAGCCAGAAAAATGAGCAATCAAATTATACTATAATAGACACTGAAATCCTGCTTAAAAATATAGATCCTCAAAAACATGAACGTACAGTTCGTTGTTTACAATAGAAAAATATAAAATAAATTCAAGAAAAACACTACAGAAACCAAATGCACAACATCAGAAAACGATCATTATAATGTTTTCAGGACAAATGAGCAATCACGAAGATTAGAAGCAAGACTCATTTAAATACAAAAAAAAATATTAGAAGCGAGACATTTTTTTGTTGATCTAGGAAATAACGATATATACTTGATGTTCATGAACCAACTACAAGCCTATTGTTAGTGTTAGGCTTAAACTTTGATAAGCTTTTGTAATTATCTGATTCTGATCGAAGATTGATAGTATTATACTCCTTTTTTTGTTGTCTTGAGAATTATGAGACTACAAGAATGAAGTATTTACGTTCGTGTATAACTATTTTCTCCTACTGTGGGCAAGCCAAGTCTTCTTGTGGGGGCCTAAGTGTATAAGACTACCGGGGCTGCTCACAACCTACACCATTTGTTACAAAATACATGATGATGTTGTGGGCATCGGCCCTCACTGGTCTTAAGCTGCCTCCGCCAATTTCCATTGTAGTTTCGCATAAATTAGCAAGATTAATTGGTCTAGAGTCTGATGTTAGTCATCCCACTCTCGCGAGTGGTTTATTCACACTCCATAATTTACACTGGATACCCTTATGTACGACGTGATTTATATTCAGTAATAAAACACACATTAAAAAAAGTAAGCTTTTGTGATGCCACAACTGAATTTTTAGGGAGTTTTTGTTGGTCACAGGATTGACATTCTTCTAATTATTATGAACTTTATACTGTTATTTTGGTAATTGAAATTGCTCATGCTAGAGGTGATTCTATGTATGGTTTGAAAATAACTTTGTTAGTGTGGTAGGTTGCTTCTCTTCCACGTGGGTTTCCTCAATTAATGCTCCTTGAGTCCTCCTTAATAGTGGAATGGATGGATGGTGGAATTCATGATGATGAGAAATGGAATAGACATGAACATATGGTGCTCTTTGGACTAATTAGTAGAGGTAGTGATGGAGTAATGGTGGTGGTTATTGAGTTTATGGTGGTGAGAGATGATAGTTATGGTGGTGGTGGTGGTGGTGATGGAGGAGATAGAGTAGATTGGGTTTTAGAGCACCTGCACCCGTTTTTTGGCTTGCTCCTCCAATTTTGAGGAGGAGCAAGCACTATTTGAGCAAGTGATATTACTATTTGAGCAATAGGAGGTGCAGTGCAGTGTTTTCGTGCAGCGGTGGGAAAAAATAGCACCTCCTATTACTATTCATTGAATTTTTTTTAAAAAAAATCATGACTTGAAAAGAAGGTGTGATTTTATTACTTGAAAATGTAACGTACATAATGAAAATACATAATTTAAAGTACATGATTAGAAATGAAATTACATAATGGAAATACATAATTTAAAGTACATAACTAGAAATGAAAGTACATAATAGAAATACATAACTATGGAAAAAGTGGGCGATAACAATTTGAAAAATTTTCCTCGCTAGCATCTCCTTCATCGACATCAAGTTGCTTAAGAATTGACGTTTTCCTCTTTGAAAATACCTCTTTGATTTTGGGGTCATAGCCTCCGTATCCATTGCCATAATCCTTGATTCTTCCGCTAAGGCCCTCAATTTGAAGTCTTTCTCTTTAAGGCTAAGTTGTTTTTCGTATAAAGAAAGCTCCATAGCATCACTTGTTTGTTGCGCGGCTAGCCAAGATTTTTGATTTCCACAATGTTTTTCAAAGCCTCATCCCTTACCTCATTTGAAGAAGTCGAGGCGACCTATTTTCTCTTTCTTTTAGCTTCCTTGGCCGCCTTCACTCTCATTGGTCTAACCGGACTTGAGGAAGCTTCAAGGTTGCTTTGTGGTGTTGCAATCACTTCATCCTCAGCCACATCGATTGTGGGAGGCATTGAGCTAACGAGCGGAGTAGAGGCGGCGGAGTTGACATATGAAGAAGGTGGAGTACTAGTTTGGACTTCTCTAAAATAAGGATGGTTCTTCACCACTTTCCAACAATTAAACCGCGTAAACTCTTTCTTCTTTTGTGCCACATAACATGATTGAGCTTTTCTTATCTAATAACAATAACAAATTTATATGTCACAATAATATCTAATAAATAGAGATAACAACATTTATTTAAGTAAACATACATCAATTTAGAGAAATGTTAACATTATAAACTCTTACCTCATCTTGCAAATTTGAGCCGGATTGTGAATTCCTTCGTGCATAAGCAAGAGCGGCACCCCAAGCTTTCAAAGTCGGTTTCAACTTAGTAAAACGAGAAGAAACCGCGGTTTGGCTCCTATAAATAATTTGTTATGTTATAATGTTATAATAAAAATAATTTATTAATAATCAATTTATGATAAGCACCGTCGGAGCCAAGCCGACAAGGAAGAAGAGAGGTCCCGTCATAGGGAAGGCTCTCGAGAAGACAGTGAGTACCTCAGGAAGGATCGTCATTGATACTGACGGGGATGGGAACATAGTATCGGGCGGCAAGACAAGGATGTACTCCGGCCGCGTGGGAGCGCTTATTAGGGATAGAGTCCCTATGTTGTGGTCAGACTGGGGCGAGGTCCCACAGGAGGTTAAGGACATGGTCCACAACGCAATGTCGGTAAGTATAACAAAATTCACATTTATCATTATTTATTACATTGTAGATTTATGAACGCCTAAACTAATAAATGTTTTAATGCAGATGTGGTTTGACGTTCCCCAGTACCTGAGGAACACTTGGGCGGACGTTGTGCATAGGGGAAGGTACGTTGCAAAGTTAATGACAAAAGAAAATTATGTATAATTAATAATATTTATAATTTTTTGGCGTATTACAGGTACAAGGAGTGGAAGAACGAGTTACGGACCCACTGGACTACGCATGGGAACGAACGTTCTGGCACCCCCCTTGAGTTCCAGTTCAGGGAATACGAGTGGCGTTGGCTTCTGATATCGGAATTCAACAACCCACATAAACAGGTAATTAAAAATAATAATTTATTATATTGAATTATATTTAATACGTTTTAAAATATTTTACTAATTTTTTTTCCTTTATAGGCCGTTTCCCGGGTGAACGCTCAGAACCAGCAACGCAACACAAGGAACCATCATGTCGGTTCTAGACCGTTCGCATCGTTGATGGAGGAGGCGGCCAGGGAACATCCAGAGGTCAACTGGTACGTCTATACGTACGAGAAGACATATCCTGACGCCCAGGAGGATATTGTAAGTCGTTTTACGTTTTCAAATTTAGTAAATTATATTTATATATATATATATATATTTCAAAATGTTAATTAATTATTTTTTCCTATCAAATTAGGCGAGAGTGAGGCAGGCTAGTGACAAGGTGATGGCTGTTATAGTCAGGGAGACATGGTCTGACACGCAAGAGGAAGACATGTCCGAAACCATGTCCCGAATTGACACTTCGGATCTCAGCGTTGGGGCGAGGATCATGGGCACAGCATTCTCACCGCGAGGAAATAACTTCTACTATCGGGGTCTAGGAAAGAAGGGCGAGGGGGTACTGAAGACCACTCCCGGATTTCAGAAAAAAAAAAAGGAGCCTCGACCAGTAGCAGAACGACTCAGCTTGAGGCGGAAGTTCAGATATTACGGGAACAGCAAGCCGCCCAGACAGCATATACTGCCGCTTTACAGGAGTATAATGCAGCAGTATATGCCACCCAGCAGGCACAGCAGCAGCAGATGTTCCAGTACATGCAAGATTTTTCAGCTGCACAGCTTCACGGACTTCCGCTTCCGCCCATGCCCACGCCTATTCCCTTACCTCAACCGCCGCAACCTCTCAGCAACCTCATCCTGGCGTGGATATTGATTTAGACGATATCGACTTTATTTAGTTTTTTAGGTTTATGAACAATTATTTATTTACTTTTTTAGGTTTATGAACAATTTATAAATTCAAAATTTAATGCAAAATGTTTATGTTACTTTTGATGGTGTTTGTTGTTGGTTATCAAATTTCTTGTGTAATTTGCAGCTTTCTTAGATGGTAATTTAGAAATTTTGTAGTTTTTTAGTATAAAAAGTATTATAGCCGACAAAATTTACCATAATTCGTCGGCTATAGTATTTTTTTTTTCAATGTTTAGCCGACAAACTTTACCATATTTCGTCGGCTAAAGTTGTAGTTAAGCCGACGAAATGTACAATATTTCATCGGCTTTTCTCTATTTAATTTTTAATTTTGTAAAATATTTAGCCGACGAAATATTAATATTTCATCGGCCAAAGTCTTATATTTAAACTGACGAAATATTAATATTTCATCGGCTAAAATAAGAGTTTGGCCGACGAATTTTTTAAAATTATGTCGTCGGCTAAGTTTTACACTTAGCCGACGACGGATTTTATTTCGTCGGCTATAACTTTAGCCGACAAGTTATAGCCGATGACTTCTTAGCCGACGAATTGTTGAAACAGGCCGACGAAAATATTTCGTCGGCTAAACTGCTTATCCTGGTAGTGAAGTATTATTGATGATTTCAATATTTTCGAACATCAACACTTATTTTTAGATATTTATTTTTGTCCATTCACTCTAACGTTTTTATAAATCTTTCTTCCTTGAGCTCTTTGTTTTTAAATGCCCAGATTGTAAGTTGACGAGAAGAGATCAGACATACATGGAGATGAGCCATAGTCAACAAAATCACTTTCGCTTGCATTTTTATTTATGTGTTTCATTCCTTTGTTAGAACTGCTAATTACCTTGAGATATTATTTTAATTGGGTAGGATGAGTTGAATTTAGTTTGTTGATGGAAATTGTGAAGTGTGGATGAGAAATTAGGAGCAGTATGACTCCAGGTGTAATGGTTGGACTATTTGGATTGTTGAAGTGTTTGGATTGTTTGCTGGTAGGGTTGTCCACTTTTAGAGGAGGTTATGCCGAAATTTCTAAAAAATTTCCTTTAGAGGTAGACTCAGTATGGATCATCCTGGATTTCAATGGGAAATCTGGGGTGGGTCTTGATAGAACATCCATTAAAAGTTAAAAGATATAGATGTTTTCAGTCCTAAGAGGAGATAGAAGATGAAGGTGAAATCGAAGAAGATGAAATTGAAGAAGGTGAAATTGAAGATGAAGTTGAAGGTGAACAAGAAGAGGAGCAACTACATTTTGTAATGGAGCTTGGAGGAAAGAAAAAAGAACTTTTGAAGAAGAGCTAAAAAAGGAAGAAGGACATTGGACATCAAACAACGAAGTAGAAAATATATTCGAAATTTGAGAATGAAAATTCTATTGCAGATCTTTTTTTTAGAAGATTCTATTGCAGATCTTGCTTTGGATGATTTGATTTGTTTAGGTAGCTCGAAAGACGATTGCAATCTTCAATCTTTTAGTTTGAACTCTTTCTTTCTGTATTTCCTAGCACCACTGGGATTACTTGTGTTGAATAGAAATAGCCAATATGGCTATACAGCCGCCACTTCAATCTTAAAAATAATTTTCTCTCGTCATTGAACTTCCATACATTAATGTTTTTTATAACAAAAGGTGCTAATATTAGAAGCTAGCTTAAGAAAGTTTTAAATTTGGAATCAATAACAAAGTCAATAACAGCTTATATGTCCTTTGTAATTTTGTATCACTAAAAGCTTTCTTAAGTTTGTCCCCTGCATATAGCCAACAAAGATTCCTTCGAAGAGAAACGTGGATAACACAAAGATGACGTTTGGAGAGAACCAAACTTCTTGGCAGTCTTGATAAATTACGGCATTCTATTACTAGTCCTCAGTTGTGGGTTTCTTCTCGGCAGCCAATAAATGTCTCCTCTCTCTCTTCTACCTCGAATGTTTAAACCCCGCTCTCTCTCTCTAACCCAACGGTCATTCAGAACAGTTGTAGTTTTTCACTTTCTGGTTTTAACGAACAGTAAAATCGAAAAAAGGGGTGAAATTTCCTAAAATGAATTACAAGACAACCTCAGCTTCTACTTGCACTAGTTTCAGGCTTCCAGCTCACTCTAGCTAACTGGGTCGCTAGTGATTCTCTCAGTCTTCTCAGTTTCCTTGGTTTTCTCGGGCACCAAAGTTAAGGTATGCAAAACTGCTCCTACCCACTAAAATCTGGTTTTTCTGACTTTACTGCTTCAATAAATTCATGGGTTTTTGGTTCTTATGCTAAAGAATGTAGTTTTGTGTCTGAAGTTTAAGGAATTTGAGTTTGAGGTTTAGGCTGAGGAAGCTAACGTTTGTGCTTGTTTAGGGTAACTGAGAGTTCGTTGGTGCAGTTGAAGTTATTGGTTGACCAAAATGTTCGGTTTTTCACGCAAACGCATGAAGATTGGACGGTGAGGTTGTCTTGTTTGAGCTATAAAGTTTTCGTTTTTATATATTATTATTGCTATTAGAAAATGTTGCATGCCCTTTATTGATTTTGTGAGTCCAATCTTCTCCATCAGTGAATTTTTGTAATTTATATCTAATCTACACAATGTCGGTTAATGGAAGTTGAAATTTTTGATATAAATTATGATGAAGGATTTTTAGAATGAGATTGTGATAAAAGTTGTACTGATTGTGTTGACTTAGACTGAAAGTCCAGCTCTCAGATTCTACTCAGGGAACTAGAAGCCCCATAAGGCAGCCGAAACGAAATAACAGCTCCAATGTAAGGCTCTTAATAGCTTGTTTTGTGTATAGGTTTAGTTTTAAATGTTGATGAGTCCCTGCTCGGTGCTGAGCTCATTTTGATTTTGCCAGGATGACTCTGATGCACCAGCAAGTAGTCTTTCTGATGAGCTTGATTGCCAATGTCCGTCTTCTGCTCCTGAGATTAGTAATTCCACAATGGGGAGCTCTGAGAATTGGATGGTGTTGTCTATTTCTGGAGACAAGCCTACGCCCCGATTCAATGTAAATTTACTTCATATGGTAAACAGGTTCTGTTTATTTTTGTTTGTGGTGGTGTCAGTAGCTAAACTTTCGTTTTTTCTTTTCCAAAAAACAGCATGCGGCGTCTGTAATTGGTAATAAGATGATAGTGGTCGGTGGTGAATCAGGGAGTGTACTGCTAGACGATGTACAGGTAGGATAATGATTCTTTGTCATTTATTTGATGATCAAGTAGATATCGGCATTTATTAGATAACTACAATAATGCATACTCATGTTGCAAATCTCTAAGCTGCCATTTCCATTTTCAGGTGCTCAATTTTGACAGTTTCACATGGACCACAGCTTCGTCAAAGCTTTACTTGTCCCCAAGTAGTCTGCCCTTAAAGATCCCTGCATGCAAGGGCCACAAACTGGTACAATTTTATGGTTATCTCAAGTTTGGTATGCATTTCCTTATGTGGTAGAGTTTCTTCCTCTGAAAGACATTGGATATCAAGATACCTGCAGATTGGAATGTATTGCTAAGATTTGTAGAAAGCTAGCTATGAACTTTGGTCTTAAACTTGGACTATAAGTAGGTTTCTATATCATAACTTAGGTCTAGGTAAATCAGGTTGGTTTACCTTTGAAAGTTATACTCTTTCTTATCTAGGTTTCCTGGGGGAAAAAGGCACTCCTGGTTGGAGGAAAGACTGAACCTGGGAGTGACAAAATTTCAGGTTAACATTCCCGTCTTTAATGCTTATGAAGTATTTGCTTTTGGTTTGTAAATATATGAAATTATTTCCGTTCTTTCATTTATGCAGTTTGGGCATTTGATACTGAGACAGAATGGTGGTCTCATATGGAAGCAAAGGGTGATATACCAGTATGTTTTCTTTCTCTTCTTTTATCCAATGAACTGGTGTTTTGACTTGGACAGTTGGTCCTTACAGTTGTAGAAATTATAACCTCGCTGTACAAGTTTTGATTCTGGTACCGATTTGTTCAGAAATTAAGAAAATGTTCATCACCTAGATTACCCTTGACTGTCTTGCCTGGAACTTAAAATCAGTCATTTAATGAAAATTTTGTAGAGTATTGAAATATAATGATAGGTTGTCTTTCCTCATATCAATACACTGCAGGTTGCTCGTACCGGTCACACTGTAGTCAGGGCAAGTTCTGTATTGATCCTTTTTGGTGGTGAAGATGCTAAAAGAAGGAAACTGCATGATCTACATATGTTTGATCTGAAGTCATTGACATGGCTACCTCTTCATTGCACGTGAGTGGTTTTAGCTATGCTGTGTGTAATATTCTGATATTGTTTTCTGATGAAGCCCAAATATAACATTCTCACCTCTTTTCTGGTTGCTTCTTATTTGATTGAGACCTTTCCTATTTACATGGCCTTAAAAATTTTAACCTTTCTTTTATGGTGTTCTAAATGTCTTATGTATTGATATACATGCAGAGGAACGGGACCATCTCCGAGGTCCAACCATGTGGCAGCTCTTTATGATGACAAAACTCTTTTTGTATTTGGAGGGACATCAAAATCTAAGACTTTAAATGATTTGTATTCACTTGACTTTGAAACGGTGAGTGAATGCTCTGTAATTCTTACACATCGTATAAAACTGGGTTGTGTGACCAAACATGTCAACTCTTTGTAGTTGAGAAGTAAACTCTTATTTTGTGATATACTGATGGGCTTTTTCCTCAGATGGTATGGTCAAGAATAAAAAAGCGAGGTTTTCATCCATCACCTAGAGCTGGTTGCTGTGGAGTCCTGTGTGGAACCAAATGGTATATTGTTGGTGGTGGAAGCAAAAAAAAAAGTAAGCCTCGTAACTAAGACATGGTTGAGCTTTTTGGAATGTTTCTATAATGCCATGCATGAAAGTGCCTACTCCAGACCTTGAATTTCACTAAAGGGAAGTGAAAAGGAATTCTTTGTACAAGCTTTCAAGTTTCAACAAAAGAAGAAATACATTCTTGAAGTGAAGTGCATAATTTTGATGTAGATGCCGTTTTATGTTTTGGTTTCCTAATCTTTCAGAACATGCGGAGACTCTGATCTTTGATGTTTTGAAACTTGAGTGGTCATTGGCCATTGCATCGCCTCCGTCTACAATCACTACCTATAAGGTATGCAACATTCACTTTTACAAATATATCAGGGAGCAACACAATTAGTTGCACATCCCCGTGATGGCATGAACTTAAGCATTTGATCTTACCTTAACCATTTTTTGTATGTTGTATTGGCAGGGTTTCAGCCTAGAGCATGTGCAGCACAAAGAAAAGGATTTTCTTGTTGCTTTTGGGGGATCCAGAAAGGAGCCATCAAATCAGGTTCTTAAGAAATCATGTTTTTGTTTTAGTTGATTCTTTTCTCTCATCACCCTTGTGCCTTATTGCCCACTGTGTGACAGGTTGAAGTACTAACCATGGAAAAGAATGAATTATCTATGAGTCATCGATCTTTCCCAAGCAAAGGACCTGGAACTTTGCTGCCTGAAAAACTCCCATCATCAAATGGCTTGGCTAGTCAACTAACTAATGGTTCTTCCCAGCGCTCAGTCAATTCAGTTACTAGACAAAATCTGGCATCTGCAATCGACCAACATGGCTCCGGAAGAAAATCCTTATCAGAATCCTTGCTTTTCGATGCAAATCCTGTTCCTGGTAACGTGTCACTTCGGAAACAATTTCATAATGACGAAGAATACAACAGTGCTGTTAAGGTGACAACGGGTTCAGAAGATGAAAGTTATCTCTTGCAGGTACACTGCATTAAGTTTTGTTTATTATTGACTACCTCATGATCAAAAAATTCTGAAGTTTGAATTTTAAATTGAAACGAATATGATTGAAGGGAAAAAAGGGAAAGAGTAATTGAACTTGTCACTTCAGATATCATTATGATCCTTGTTGTTGTATTTGACATAATGATTTGATGTTGTGTTGATTTTAGCCCTCGGAAAAGAAAAAAAGTCAATATGAATCAGCAGTACAAAATAACATTCATGGAGGTAGACTTTACTCGGATGAAATGCTCTCTGCATATGAGTTCGAAAACTCAAATCACAACCATGGACTTGGGAACTTTCCAGTTGATAACAATGATGCCTTATTTCCAGAAAGTGATGGAAAACCAGGAGCACTATCAGCGCCTTCAAGTATGTACCAATATTATGAGAAACTAATAAGAAAGAATGGGGTTTTAGAAGGACAGTTGGCTGCTGCAATGGCCAGTCGAGAAGCTGCAGAGAAAAACTTATCCTCTGCTCTCAAGAGCCGACAGGAGATTGAGAAAAAATTAGCAGACTCTTGGAAGGAGATAGAGTTGCTGAAGGATAAGCTAGCTGGTGTAGAACTAGCCCAAGAAGAGGTTAACAACCTCTCAAGCATTGTTCATTCCGACAATGTGAGGCTTGAGCATGATGTGGCTTTCCTCAAGGCTGTTTTGGATGATACCCAGAAGGTATTATATTTCTAAATGCTGTATTTTGATGTGATCATTATCGAGCCAAGTTATAATAACTATGGTGCATGAAGATTTATGTTGACCCACCAATTTTGGTTATTGAATAATGAATATAGGAGCTGCATTCAACTAGAGGAGTTCTAGCTGGAGAACGGGCAAGGGCATTCCAGCTCCAGGTATGGCTCTGAAAATTGGCTGGCTGTTTACATTAAAGTGATTAAACACTTGCATCTGTTATTAAGCTCAAACGCTTGCATCTGTTATGGGTGATCTTCTTAATCTGACTGTTTATTTCGTGTATGCAGGTTGAAGTTTTTCATCTCAAACAAAGACTACAATCTATGGAGAATCGAGCACCTACACCAAGAAAACCATTCTAGGACAAAAAAAGAGTGAGCAAGGAGCTGTTCAACCTCTCCCAATTGTGCTTCCACGGCCAGCACTGCATCAACCTTGAAGCCGCCTCACTGGTATGAAGATTCTATTGTCCTGTACCATGTATACAAGTGAATCTCTTGTGCCTTAACTTGTATGTTGATATGCTAGGCTAGTTTCCACATCTATGTGAAGAAACATAAACGTTCATTCTGACTTGGCAATGGTAAACTTATGTTATATGTAGGTCATTAGCTTTTCTTTCTCTATGCCCCAGATATTGTTGCCCTAGACACCTTTCTTTTTTCTTTTTCGATATTTCTTTCAGGATTCTCCTTATATAGCGTCAAATTTCTCTTTAGTTTTACACCTGCCAGCATGCTTCATGCCTCAGCATCAAGCACTTGCCCTGCGCTCAACCTAGCCATAAATCCAAAATCCACGCTCAACAAACTGCCATCCCCAATAAGGTCAGACGGAGCAGACCTGGAACCATCAACTTGGGTGTACTCCAAGCAAATGTAAACGAGACAAATACTACTACTAGCAGAACAAGTGTTTTCAATTCACCGATAGCAGCATTTATAATAAGGATAGATTCTAGGGGTCTAAAGTTGTTTGTTCCTCCATTCCACACACACCAGAAGGTACAGAGAAATATCTTACACCATTTTACAGCATGGAGTCGCTTCTTAGTGTAATGAAGGTCACTCGAAGCCAGCCTTGCCAATCCGAGTTGAAAGCAGTTTTAATTCAACTAGGACAATAGCTTGCAGCCCCAATATTACCAGATTTGGTAAAAGAAGATCCTTGTTTGCCAGAGTAGAGCACAATTGAAACTTCCTTTGTAACTTTGGAGGTTAGTGGGTGAATTTTCCTTGCTTTAAGAAGCCATGCAAATGACTTTAGCTTAGGGAGTACAGCAGCTCAGCAAGCTTCCAATCAGTGAGACTCAGTGTCAGAGTTGTGAAAACCAGATTAGTGACCATTTGGAGTATTACCCCAAAATAAAACATCTATGCCAAACACTCGAAACGAGGGGGAATAGAGTGAATTTGAAGCTGGCATGATTTTTCGTTGACATGGAGGACGAGCTAAGCCTACAGCTTGCTAAAAAGAAAGGACATGTCCATGCTCAGTTTCATTCTTGAAGATATTAAAGCTCTCCTGCGCGACTATTGGGAATTCAAAGTAGTCTTTGCTCCTTAAGAAGCAAAGAAAATTCTTAACATAAAACACACTAGCGGAAAAGGCTCTTTGTTTGTGATAGCCAAACTTGGTTTGGCATTGCTCCCAAATATACAAGGGTGTTATTCTAAAACGAGTGTACGTGTTAAAATTTTTCCTCTTCAAAAAAAGATTGAGAATTTGACTGACAACCACTAACTGCAAGTTAATATCATCTGGATAAGGCCTCATGAATCCAGATCAATACTTCTCAAGTACCGGAGCAAATAACTAGGTACCTGATAATCTAGAAAAATATGTTTGAATCATATCATAGCCTACGCTGCTCTCCAACTAGCCTTGACCAACATAGCTTCATTCATCTTGACATCCAAGCCACCAATGACTGTAGGAGTTTATGTTTGCAAGTGGTATCAAGGTTCACCTCTTCACAAGTATGCATAGGGAGTCTACATGGTATTAATAAGGATAGATGAGATCACAGATAAAACAAATGTTGGCAACACCAGCACAAGTTTAATTGCTAATCGTTAAGTAGAACACTAGCCCTATGGAAGCAAAATGAAAACGAAGTGTTTTAGAATGATAAGGAGTATATACATACTGTCAATTTCAAGAAATACCCAGCAAGTATTAACTACTATATTGCTATATTATATTGTATGTGCATCTTTTAGTTATGGTTAAGAAATCATCATATTAGACTATTTTCACATTTTTTATTTATTCCAATATCTCATAACACATCATTTGAATTGAACTATAACTGGTACAATGAACAATATATGGTCAGAAAATCTTATCACAGCCTCTTTAACTGGTAAATGAAAAATAAATGGCCAAAAGTCTTAACTTCTTTCAGGGTTGATTGAAGAGTAAATCACTATGTATACATGGCCTCGTTTTCTCATAAACAAGTGATGAGGGTAGATGATAATGTAAATAGTGATGCCCAAGGATAGATAGACATCAAATCCAAACTATTAACCTCATGAGCTGAATCACAGGCAATGCATGAGAAGTTGAGAAATAGTACACTGAGTCCTCTATATATAATGCTACTCACCTTTTATTTTTATTTTCATACTTTTTCTTGTTCCTGAGCATACCACAATACTAAGTGTGCCCACCATTAGCCTCTAGGCATATCCACCATTAGCCTCACTTACTTTAACGTTGCATCAAGAACTAGCTATATGATATTTCTGTTATAACCCATAACAATTGCTTGAAGTTGAACTGAAACCACTGTTTAGTCAAAACTACAGAAGACAGAAGTCAATTACAACAGTAGCAATCAAGAGATGTAACAGCATGTATGGGAACATCTGAGAAGATGATGCAACACGCCAACACACATGCAAATACTTGTAAAGGACTCAACATTGTTAAAATTGAGATCACAAAGAAATCACAACATGAAAAGCTTAGTTCTAAAGAATTGACAGAGAAATGGATTCAATAGGAAGGATTGCAGTGAATTGTCTCGGCCATGAAGAATTGGTAATCTGCATCCACTGTCAATATGCTCTCCTGCTCCCTCTCTATCTTGAGATGTTATCTTCTTGTGTCTTCATTTGACATTTATACAAATAGTTTTGGTTACTCGTCTGAACTCTGAACACAGCTAATAGCTGGACAAGAGCTTCATTTCTAGGGGTGTCAGTTTGGTTACAGAATGGCAACCCCCCTGTGATCATGGCATTCTTTGTGACAACGGTCTCTTCACAAAAGCTGTACACATACTTGTTCAGCTTGATCTATAAAAGCTCAGTCTCATCTTGGTCTCCATCAGCATCCTCGACATCGTTATTGTCATCTTCTTCAGGTGCATCAGGATCAACCCCCTAGAAAAAGCACAACTTTATCAAACAGATCATGCTGAATTGCCTGGTTTCAGTAACTAATTCCATAGCCATTATCACTAGTTTTTGGATGTGGATTTTACTTTATGAAAAAAACAAGGTTTTAAAAGTTGCTAGTCGCTAGTCAGTCGGTCTAGGGTTTAGGGTTTAGTCGGTCGGCCGGGACTAGCGATTAGAGTAGTAGGGGGAGTACTCGAGGAGTACTCGGTTTTTAATTTTTAGATTTATTTTTATTTTTAAAACATATAATTAAATATATTTTTTAGTAAAAGGTAATATAATGTCCAAAATAATAATAAAAAATTACAATATTAAACTCGAATTAGGTTTTGAGTTTTGACCGAGTCAAAAAGAGTTAAACGACGTCATTTTCTTTTATTTTTTCTTTTTTTTGGTCTAATCCGAGTTGAGCCGACTAGGCCGATTTTTCACTGACTAGCCCAATTTTTTTCCGACTAGCCCGATTTTTTCTGATTTTTCTCCCGACCGACTACACCAAAATCTCATCGCTGACCGGCCACTAGTCACCGACTAACTAGGCCGAGTTTTAGAACATTGGAAAAAAGATCTTGCTACATCTGGATATGTGGATTACAATCATGTATTTAAGTTGAAGTTAAACAGGGCGCTATTGAATATCAAGTAGCAAAGTATAAACAGGAAAACAAACCTTCATTTGTTTCTAAGCGCTCTAAACCTTTCTTCGCAGCTTCATTCTGTGCATTTATCCTGCAATCATCCAAGTGTGAGCATTTTTTGGTGAAGCTAAGATATTTCAAACATATTCAGGGTGCTTAGAACCTCCTAAAGATATTCAACGGCCTTGTTGTCATTTATGCAACACTGGATTATTGGTGCGCTGTAGCCTGTTGATTAGCTACCCTAACTAACACCATAGAGGTTACAGGCTCAAATGTCATTAGCATCTAGGATGGGGTGGAGTGGGGATAAAAATAAATAAATAAATAAATAATACAAATTTATGCGACACTGGACCCTTAAATGCCATGGCTTGTATGACAAGATTGAAATACAGCAGCAATATTAAGACAAAGAAGAAATTGTGCATCTCAGGAAAGCAACTTACTATTCCATACTTACAATAGTTGGCTTTGGCTTTTGACTATTACAATGGCTTCAATTATACTTCAAAACATCCAGTCCTAAAGTGCAATTTCTAGAGGCACTAAATTTACATGCAGCATGCAGCTCTAAGTGAAAAATGCAGATTTAAAATCCTAACAGAAAGAAAGTGATTCTAACCTCAATGCAGCTTGAAAATGTGATAGTGCATCTTGCAGCATATTTGTTGCAGCAAATATTTGAGCGAGCTTGACATGTAGAGAGTCATCGGCCCAATCCTTGAGATATCGCCCTAGCAGACATACAGCATCCCCGTTACGGCCTTCAATAACATGGAGTTCAGCCAGAGCTAATGCAGCTCCGAGATAACCAGGTTCCAGCCTAAGGGCCGACTCATAGAACTGTTTTGCCTGTTTCATGATTAAGTTGGATTAATAAGAGGTGCACCCAATTTCTTAACTCATGCTGGAATGATATACTTAAGGTTTACCTTCTCCCTGCCACCAGAGTTACTCACATGCACATCGCCTACTAATTTTAGTGCCTTCGCGGATTGAGGCATGGCCTTCATAGCGAAGCATATAAAGCCTCTTTGATTTTAGAGAGAGCTAGATAAGATTGAACCAAACCTGAAATCATAGTTGAGTTTCAGACAAATCGCCTCTGCAGTTATATAATTTTTTTAATAATGATTGCATCAAATTTGTACAAGGCAATGATTTATAAGATCCATGACATGCCAGTGTTAAAAATCCCACCTTGATACGAACGAATATCAGTTCTCAACTCTTGAGCTGCCCTGAAGGCAATTACAGCGGCTTCTGCTAGCTTCATTTATAACAGCAGGTTACCCTGAAAATGTTGAAAAAAAAACATTTATTTGAGGTTAGGCCAAGAAGAAAGAGACTCAGTACTATAAGATCGCATCAATACCTTCATCATTGTGTGGGTAGTCCGACCGTCTGCAAGGCACTCAATTTCTCCACATAACTTACCTATCAAGGTAGATACATGAGAAAAATACATAAAAACTGAAGGCAACAATCGAAGGCAACCGTGTGCATTGCAGAATTCCTGGTAGCCTGACTTTTGCTCACTAAAACAGTCATAACTCCTTCGTTAGAATGGATATGAACGAACCGCGAAAACTGTTGGAAACTAGACAGACGTAGCTTTCCAGTGATATATGGATTGCATTCTAGTTCATCCGGAGCTGTTCACAAAGCTCTTCGAAAGTTAATGTACAAAGAGTGGCAGATTCACTGTTTTTGTTTTTGGTTGCCCGTATTTGCAGCTTGCACGTATGTAATGCACTAGGCACTTGACAACATTTGGCAGCGCATTGGACCTACACATATGTCATTGCACTAAGCACTTGGAAACATTTGGTAGTGCACGAGGAGCCACACATATGCCGGTGCATCGAGCACTCGGTAACATTCGGTGGCTGCACAACCGCTAGCCCATGGCGCACGGTATGGGGCAGTAAGGGGCTCGGCAACTTGTCTCAAGTGCACAGCATAAGGTGCACAGAGCTTCTGCAGCTGCTGCACATAGCTCGGCCCTGGTGCCTAGTGCTCGACAATCGGTGTCCTGTGCACATCCTCGAGTGTTCTGTGTTTGTAGCTCACTTAGTGCTTGTCCTTGATGTAAGTGCACAACCATTGGTGATCATTGCACGGTTCCTTGTGTTCTGTGCTAACATCTGGTGCTTAGTGCTCAACACCTAATGCACAGTGCACGATAGTTCATGTGTAGAGCGCAAAGCAACAAACACATAACTATCGACATCTGACAAAAAGATGGTGGCATTCCTCACACAACATGAAGCAACTGACACATAGGGGAGGCAACTGACACACAATATTGGCAAAAACAATCAAGTGGCAGCAGCTAGCATACATGGTTAGCAACAGACACGTTGGACGGCAACAGACGCGTGACTATCGGAAACTAGTAGCCAGGTGCATATGGGCTCAGCAACAATGTCGGCAGCTTGTGTAGCGCTCAGTAGCTCCTAGGCAGCGCTCAATAGCTGCATGCCTTTAGCATAAAACAGTGTTGCTCAGCTTCTAATCTCCGTTTGAGACTTAGAGCGGCATTCAAGGGTCAATATGTAAGTGAGCAGCAAATATCCTCGCTCATGCATACAATACCAAACTGTGGAGACTCGAGAGTAGTCATGTCGCTTTATAGGTTGGAGTTTCAGCATAGGAAGTAGTGGCTAAATCTCGAGCAAAATCTATGTCATGCTCAGTAGCTGGGTGCTCAGTGGTTGAAAACTAGCACACGGCAGCTATGCAGCACTGGTCCTCTGTAGCTGGGCACTAGGTGCTCGACAACTGGGCGCTGGGCGCTCGGTAGATGGGCTGCCTTTACTCTGCAGCTAGACGCTGGGCATCCTACACCAGTAGCTGATTCTCCTACCATGTTCTCAACAGGACTTCTACCAGGAGAAATGTGCTAACGTTGATCAAACACAACGTGGGTTCAAGGAATGAGATGATTCTCCAATTCCGAACTATCTTTAATAGCATAACACAAACCAACGTTGGATACCTCACAACGTGGACCTAACAACATCTTCAGTGCATGGTGCATGGCAACTAGTGCTTGTCACTCGGCAGCTGCCCTAGGCAATGCTCGGTAGCAATCGGCAGTCAGCGCTCGACAGTGCATAGTAATTAGTGCGCAAGGCTTCGGCAGCTAGTAGCCATGTGCACATATAATGTCTGGCAGCAGTGCACGTGTGCACATGCGGTGCCTGGAAGTAGCGCACGACAGCGCCTAGGCAGGTGCACATATAGTGCCTGGCAGCAGTTCACACGTGCACAGGGGTAGGTGCACATACGGTGCCCGGCAGCAACGCACGCGTGCACAGGGTAAAGCCCTGGCAGCAGCGTGCACGCGCATAGAGGCAGATGCACATACGGTGCCCAGCAGCAGCGCGCGCGTGCACAGGGGCAAGCCCTGGCAGCAGTGCTCAGCAGGTGCACGCGGTAGCACAACAGTCAGTAGGTGCACGCGGCAACACAGCGGTAAGTAGGTGCGCGCGCCAGAGCACATCACTCGGCAGCAGCGCACGTGTGTCAAGGCACAACGCTAGGCAGCTGTGCACGCGCCAGAGCACAGTGCTTGGCAACAGCGCACAGTGAGTAGCATGTGGGCTAGTGGTGCCGGTAGCCAAAATCCATATATGTTTTAGGATTTCTATAATAACCTGCAAAGATAAACGTCCCAAGCATAGAATGGGGATGAAGAAGGGAGGAACGGATTTTATCCTCCCCGAGGTTATTGAACTTTGAAATTACTCAAAAGTAAAGCTTACTTGCTAGTCTATCATATAGACTGCATTCATATAAGCTGCTTCATTCTTCCATGCTCAAGTCCATGCACGTTCGGCAATCGTTCGCGTAATTCCATGAATTATCGCATGTGGAGGCCATGAAAAACATATGGTTAGTTAAACTTGCCATAAAACAGTAGCAAATCATTGTAAAACATAAACCATATGAAGGATTCAAAGAGAAATTAGGAATACAACCTTTTTTTCTCAAGAAAAAGTTATTCACATGCGCGGTGCAGTCATTAGGAGGACCGGTTCACCAACTTTTACTCCGGTTCTGGGGATTCCCTTTTTATTGAATGATCCTGACATCCTTGTACATAACCACTCCAAATTTCACAGAATTTGGACTTCAAAAAGTGTCTGAACCGGTGGCTTGAACAGTTCGACCGGTCTGTGGATTCCGGTGGCCGGTTCGGTACCTTCCCTGTCGGTTCTTGGGATGATGCCATCGGTTTTGGAATCATGAGAACAATATCTTCAACTTCTCTGTTGGTGACAAAACTCAATTCGGAATTTATTATGTCGATATTGGCTTGTGAACCCTGAGACAGATTTTAGGGTTTCTTTGGTGTGCAGGTGCACAGCAGGTGCACATAGGGTGCGCGGCAGTGCCCACGGAGGTGCGCAGCGGTGCCCAGAAGGTACGCAACGGTGTCCTGAGGGGTGCGCAGTGGTGCCCAGGGGTGCGCGACGGTGCCCAGGGGGTGCGCAGCGGTACCCTGAGGGGTGCGCAGCAGTGGTGCGCGGCTGTGCACGGTGGTACGCGGTGGTGCCCAGCGATGCGCGCGGCAGTGCACAGGTGTGCACGCGACAGAATTTTCCTTTTTTTCGATGGCATACTTGCTCTTTTTGGGTTGGGGTTTAGAGCTAAGTGCATGATAACGTGTTGTAGAATCATATTGAGAGAACGAATTCTCCTTCTCTTATTGATATAATGAACCCCTTTTATATAGGGAAATACATGAGTCTATTAGGCTATTACATGAGTCAATGAGATATGTGTAAAACCCTATTACAACATGGTTTACTACATAAAACTCGTATACAAGGCATGAACCAAGACACACATATATATCAAATATCCTAGAACAAAAACCACAATTCATTAGCGGATTAAATTGATATGACACAATTCATTGTTATACGAATTGTGATACGACACAATTCGATTTAAGTTTGTCCTAGGATTGCCACACAATCCTTAAATTATATCGGATTGATACGACGCAACCGGACCCAAAAGGCGCTTAGTCCTGGGATTGATCTTGAGATTGATACTGCAATCCTCAAATTTAAAATTGAACCGTAGTCGTTACAACACACGCGGAGCCAGAACACCCTTAGCAAATTGTATAATCCTATGTTACTAATTAGTTTCTATCTGTGCATATAAACTAGGCAAAGCACATGCAAACCCAGAAAAATATAACACTTAAAAACAGAGTTCTTGAGAAGAGACATGAACCTGAAAGAGAGAAAGACACAAGCAACAGAGAAAAGCAAACTCAGAACTTCAACGAATGAACAGAGGCATTTAAGAGTGATTCCTTCGAAATCAGAAACCTTTAGTTTATTCAATCTCTTCACTAATGTAATCCACCAATAATGCCACCATCTAGCACTCGTTTCTCCACAAACACACTCCCCTAAACCAAATCTACCAGCATTCCACATTATCACCTGAAACTAGACAAACCATTTCCAGCACAACGCTCATCTCATAGCTAGTCAGACCCAGAACTCAATCCAGCCAAAGAACCAAACCCAGAAACAGAGACTCACAGAATGTAAATGAGTATATATATTTGAAGCTCAAACAAATTAATGATCACCTTCATGAAGTAGAAAGAAACATGTATACAAAGCTAAATTTACCATACCCAATTCAACACAACAATGTAACTTAACCAAACTGGCTTAGGTCCTTCCTTGAATCAATTAAACTCGTGGCATCTTTGCCTAATCTCTCCCTGAATCCCATACACACTCAGCTTCTCCATCACCCTCGCAAAAGCGTAGAAGAACTTCCCCTCATCCTTTGCATACGGCCTCGTCCTCGGGTCGTTAAACAGAGCATGATCCGACTTCAGCAGCCCCAGCCCTTTGGGAAGGTTATGGTGGAAGAAGAGGCGGAGGGTGGCGGCGGCGGTGGGTGTGGAGATAATATCTAATAAGAAGGTCAACACATTGCGTTTACTTGCTCACAGTAGAATGGAATAAGCTGTGGGTCTCACCAGATCAACCCGGATTTGTAATACCAAGGAGGAGATGAGTTTAAGAATTATGTCATCATGAATGAAATTTTTGTTCCTAAAGTATCCTCACATAATTTTAAATAACCCAAAATTGTCTAACCATAGAATATATTTGTTATTTTGTCATGTATGGATATTATTTTCTAAATTGGTGTTTATGCATGAGACTTTTAGAATTTATTTTTTCTTGTATTATGGATACATGCAGCCTCTTTTAAGTATCTTTTATTTGATATGAATGAGGCGATCTACAACCTGACAGACTTGATGATTTTGATTTTGATTTGATGATTTTTTTATTTCTGCATAAAGATTAAGTTCATGTTGTTCTGACCAATTAGACTTGATGAAGATGATCGAGTAGTATCGTTGGACATAATTGAAAGCCCTCTTATTGGCAAGAGATCCTTGTTTTTGGAGTAGTAACTACACAAAACATAAACATCGATCTGGCTAAATTGAGCAGAAAGTTTCTCTCTAATTCAAACCATAATTGGTACGTGGCTCATTGCTTCAGAATGACAGAATCCAAACATTTTTTAAAGGGTAATTTAGTAATTAAAGTAGTTTTGATTCAATGATTCTAATTCTATATGGTAAATAAACAACATCAATCGTAATTGATTACATTTCTATTCTAATTCTATGTGATAAGTAATAAAAGTGAACTCCTTACATACTATTTCATTCCGTCTCTCATTTTATTTTTAAATCCATTCCTAATTAAATCCATTCCAACTAAATAAACGTACCTTCGGTTATTTTTAATTCCTTCCTTCTTATCGAAAAGGTTAGTACTCATTTTATTTTATTTTATTTTATTTTATTTATTCAATAAAAATGTATTTTTGAATTTTGACTATTAAAATCCCAAGGTGAATTTTGGACTAAACGGGTAGGTCGTCGGTTCAACATTTCAAGATGACATACAAACTTCACTTTTGTTGTACCCTCTAAAGCCTTTCAACCATGCTCAGCTCCTTCCACTACTCTTCTCTCATCCTTAAACCCATCCACAAAACCCATAAGCCCTTAACCATAACCTTCTCTTCCCAACCACCCAGAAAACGACCCACCTTTGATAGTGACCAGACCCCAAAACCCACCTCCAGAAACCGCCACAAACGCTCCTATGGCGCCTCAAGAAGGTCCATCTTGAAGACCCTTAAGCAGGAGCAAGTCACCTTCATTACTCCAGTCCCTGATGACCCCATTGTCGCCATCATCGGCGGAGGCATGGCCGGCCTTGCCTGTGCCCTCTTTTTGGAGAAACGCGGCGTCCGCTCCACCGTTTTCGACACGGTTGGTCCCTCTCATTTCCTTCAATTTTGATTCTTTTGTGGATTCTTGTGGTTACTACTATGTTTTGGCATGTGGGTTCTTCATGTTTTACTTGTTTGTGATCTCATTTTCATTTTTTGGACCAAGGTGTAGTACCCAATTGAATGTTTCGACTTGAACTCATGCATTTCTTTACAGAAACTTTACAACATTTAAGCTTAATGTAGTTATTCTCTTGATTCTGAGAATCCAAATTGACTGCTAATGCATTTCAGTACTATATACTCAAAGTTAGAAGTTTAACATTTTAGTGTGTGGCTGTATATGCTAGGGGGTTCATGGTTTGGGAGGAAGAATGGGAACGAGGATAGTCGATCCTCAGCCTTTGATATTTGATCATGCGGCTCAGTTCTTCACAGCCACAGATCCTCAGTTTGTTGAGTTGGTTCAAGGTTGGATGGAGCAAGGTCTGGTCCGAGAATGGAAGGGTACAATAGGTGAGCTTGAAGTGGGTGGTCAGTTTGGGCCACTTCCTTCTTCTCCTCCGAGGTATATTGGTGTTAATGGAATGCGCCCCATTGCTGATTCACTACTGTCTCAGGTAAATTAAACTCATCACTGATTGTCTTGCTACATAATTGACTCATCATTTAAAGCATAAGATGATATGAAGATGGTTCAAATTGAAAACTTACTGTGTTTAAACATGAAGTTTGGTTGAGTGGCATGGTTTGCTTTGTTACGATATGATCTTTATTAATTAATGAGATCTTTAAGTTAAACAACTACATTCATCTGAGGCTGAAATGTTTGTCTCCTCAGGATCAACTCAGGAAGGATCTTTACCCTTATGTTTGAGGATCCCATATTCCTTTTAATAATCATTGTTATGGCTGATTAAAATGTCACTCGGTGCAGAGTTCTCTGATTAATGTGGAGAGACCTACCTGGATCAGTAAACTTGAGCCATTTAATGGGACGTGGTACTTGAGTGAGAATGGAAAACCTCGTGGGCAGTTCGATGCAATTGTAATTGCACATAATGGTAATATACGTAGTGCCTTTGCCATTTCTTTTAATGCTGACATTACGTCACGATTGTCTCTTCACATCTTGTGGAACTCCTTAATTACTTGTCTATATTTCATATTCACAATGTCCCTTGTCTATGCACTTGTGCATGACTGTTTACCTTATTTCTATTTTTTGTTTATCAACAGGTAAATGTGCAAACCGCTTGCTTGGTTCATCAGGCCTACCACTAATTGCAGGACAGATGAAGGTATATCTCATATATGTTTGATCAATTTACTCTCAAGTTGGATCACTTCTGGTTGAAATCTCTTCAACTTTAGTCGGATAATTCATTTCTGTTAAATTATGTTAGAGGCTGGAATTGAGTTCTGTATGGGCTCTCCTTGCCGCATTTGAGGATCCACTTCAAGTTCCCGGTACCGACTCTTTTCCTTTCGAAGGAGCATTTGTAAAAGGGGTTGATTCCATCTCTTGGATGGCAAATAATACCAAAAAACTCCTAGGCTCCCAGAGTGGTGGCCCTCACTGTTGGACTTTTCTCAGTACTGCAGCTTATGGAAAGCGAAACAAGGTTCCGCAGGTTTGTTTCAACCCAATACAAGCATGTTTCAAACAGTGTTTGCTAAGAACAGTCTCAAATCACTCATTTTCTTGGACCATAACTTGACTGAAATGGATGTCAGTTATGAGGATTGAAATCCCAGTTTATACCACAGAATTACCATATCTCTTACTTATCAGACAGGTAGAAGCAAATTAGTTATGGTGATACCAACTAAACATCTTTGATTAAGAAAATCAGGTGCTCTCTATGTTCGTGAATATCATTGGTAGTAGGATTTGTCATCATCTTCACTTCAGTAGATAATTTGATATGATATGGTTTTTCTATGATCTGTCTGCTTCTCTGATGTGGGGTTTGTCGCTGTTCTATAAGGGAAGTCATAAAGGGAATTACAAGAAAGCAGAAAGGATAATGATGTTCAGATACTCAGATTTTATTTGTCCATGTTATTCATTCCCATAGAAGTCGGAAAGCATCATTAACTTATAAACAATGACCTATTTAGAAGATTGAGGTGTTGCATAAATTCATGTGCAAGTCTAATCAAATTTGTATATCTGCTTCCAACATGGTTTAGCTCTTTCTTTGATATATTGTTGTGGAAATAATGTTGTGTGCCAACTGTTGTTTATTTAGGAGAATATACCGACTGCCACGAAAGAGAAGGTGACAGCAGGCATGCTTATGGGCGTTGAGGAGGCACTTGGATTACCAAAAGGATCACTTCAGACGCCATTTTATACCCGAGTCCAGTTATGGTGAGAAATTGCACTTGGCAACATTATATATGAATTTGTTTTTATCATGTTCCAGTGAGGTTGTCTAACTGAATTGCAGTCTGGAAATAAGGTTGTGCTGATTCAACCAAAACTTTGAGTCAACTGTGGAATTTCATAAACCATAGTTGTGGGAAATGAATATAATTTTGAATGCTGTATATCTTGAGTGTAATTCCTGTGTTGTACTGTATGCAGGGGTGCGGCTCTTCCAACTAATACGCCAGGTATCCCCTGCATCTTTGATCCACACGGAAGGGCTGGTATATGCGGTGATTGGTTACTGGGTTCTAATTTAGAATCAGCAGCCCTAAGTGGAATCGCCCTTGCAAATCATGTAAGTAGCACTTCAACTTTTATTCAAAAGAGGTGTGTCTGAATTTTTTTTGGAATATATGCTATGAACGCATTGTTTGTCTCTATAACTATGCCTCTTGCCCTGAGAATATGATCAATTACACTTATGAATTGCAAATTTAGCTTCATATTATCCAGTCTTAGCATGGCTTTTCTGGTCACAGATGGCCAACTATTTCCAAAGCTGTGGAGACCGTCCCGATGAGTTTGCTGTTGGTTTACGAAGCGAGTTTGAACGACTTAAAGGACATGATATAGGCCAATTTCCAGGGTTGGAGCCCGTAAGCGAAACACACACAGCGCCAGAGTTGCAGCTTACTACTTAAAAAGCATTAGTAGTAAGAAAGTGAATGCAGATTAAGAATGATATAGATAGCAATTGCGAAGTTCAAGATTTCGCTTTTGTACATTATCTATGATTCAATGAAATGTACAACGTTTTGGAAATTTTAATATAAAAGGAACGTGACTCAAGTTTGTTATGTAAATTTTGTGACAAAGAAAACCACAATATCACCAATACTTCTGGGAGTAGAAGCTTTGGCCTTCAAGACAAGCATCCAAGGTCAGAAGTTTTCTTAATCATTTTGCTTTTGGTCTAGTGGAAATTGCAATTTTTTGAGCTGAAATTAACTTTGTTTATTAATGTTTATTCTCTATAATCAGGTATGTTATGGATGAGTGGCGTTGTTCATTTGGACTACCCCGTTATGTGGCTGCATATGTGACTGCTTATCAGTGGCGTGCAAGGTAACTTGTGCAACTTTTTTCTTGTTATTAATATCTTCTTTTTTCAGAATGAAATGATTGTTTTTTTTCTTTCTGTGTTGCTGGTTTGGCACTTTGATATTTGATCTTATTAATTTATTTGTGAGCATATAAATGGCTGATGCTTGCAGTTTGTTGCTCCAGCTCCAAGACTCCATGTTTGAGTGTTATGAGCATGCCATTACTCACTAGTCAGTTGTCAGTGTCGGTGTCGGTGTAAAGTTAATAACTTCCTTGAGCCATTGCCCTTTCCTCAATCAAACTGATATGTTTTGGCATGAACTAAGGTAATACTAATGACCTTGGGAGAATGTTATTCTTATGATATCTGTGTTTGGTGTTTCTCTTACCTTGAATGTACAAATGTCTAGCTCATTTGAAAGTCATCCGTTCATAGTCTTTCAGTTAGGCTATTCCATTATCTCAAGTTCATATTGCTCAAGTACAAAATATAGTTGATAATCTTATGTTGTCCATACATTTTTGTTGACTTACTATATAAGATTAGAAGATAAGTGGGAAGTCAAGAGTCAGGGTACATCTATTGGAAAGTGTAGGCAACCCTTGATAAATCAGGTGAGGAGAGGGTCTTTTAGCTTCTTCAGGGGCTTGGCTCTGAACCAGCCAATGGAATACAGGCGAGCCCTCTTACACGTTGCCTTCTTAGGGTTAGGGATTCTTTTCACCTTTTGTTTTGGTATGTTTTATCATTGTCAAGCATGTTGCAGCCAAAAGTGGAACCCCCTTGTAGATCAGCATTAAATAAGCAAGGTCTCCATCAGTTCCAACGGTTTCGCAAAGTGCACTAGGGGCTGGTACAAATAAGCGTAAGACCAATAGAGACTTCATAAGGGACCATTTGAGCGGCAGATCGTAATGCTCCTAGAAAAAGAATGGAATTATTTTTATTTATGTTTGGCAAATTATGTCAATCATATTTTAGCTTCAAGGAGGAAGTCATGGCCAAGTTTGAACTTGGCTCAGATTTGCTCAAGTTGATTTCTCCATTTGAGATTTGACAGTGTCAAGAAAAATTCATTTGTACGTTTCTAAATCTAAGTTGAATCATCAATCGATATCATTTCTAGTGTAGCAACGTGAGCACCTGTACGTGTGTGTAAAATGTTACAGAACTGTGGCTTAATAAGATTTGATGCTTGGATTAAAAGATGCATATGCTAGCAGCTCTTGATCACACTCGAATAGGTTCATGTCTTGTTGGCTCAATCTTACCCAGGACTCTATACCATCACCCCCTTTTGTATCCATCAGAAAAACCATATTCTTGGCAGGTAGAATACATGAGCTCATCCAAATTGGTTTTCCCCACCCAAAATCAGCAGCCTCGTATAGTGGAAACCTACACCAACTTGTGCACGCATACAAGTCCATGTCATCACTGGTTAGCATTCTTATAGCCTCCATCTGAGGCTCACATATCACTGAAATATCCTCACTCAGTGGTAGTCTATCTGCTTTCTTGCAAAATTCTTCAATGCCTTTCCTTAATTCAGCTACCAAGCCATGTAACTCTGCCTCAGTATCCTCCACCGTGGCGATGAAGGACCCAACAAAGTTCCCCACCGAGTCATTTGGTAGGGGAGGGACTGTTCTGTTTCGAATGTTGACATTTTGGTACAGTGCCGATAACCTGGATGAGGATCCAAAATTTTTCCTGGAAGCCTTCATTGCACATTTCCAGATGAGGGCTGCTACAATCTCCACCTTCGTGGCTTGTTTGACACTCATAGAAGATGCTTTGGCCTTAAGAGCAGCCATCTTTGAGCCATTGAATACAAACCTCTTTGTTACAGATTTGTCATCTCTGATCTTATTAAGATTCTCAAGAGTTGGTTGAGTTTTCAAGATGTCTCTTGGTGGGGTTATCGACACGGCGTTGAAAATAGGACACACTCTCTAGCCAATCCCTGAAGCAGTATTTGCCCAACTTCTGACGAAAGTGCTCAATGTGGCTGCATCAGCTATCTTGTGAGAAAGACATATGCCTAGGCCAATTCCACCGCACTTAAAGTAATTGGCTTGAACATGCAGCACACAACCTCTGCCTTCTATAAAGGATTCACAATTGATAGGTAGCAGCTGTTTTAGTACCTCGTGGTCTGGTGCTTTGAGAATGTCTGAAAGAAAGCAGCTGACTTTAGCTTCAGTGAAACCTGCTCCATCATCATTGCAGTTAATGGAAAAATTGTCTTTGATTCTTCCAGCAAATGGGTAGAAGCGAGTCAGAGTTTCAGAAAGCGATTTCTTTAGCTGCAACGTTGTTCCAGCTGCAGTAGTAGGATCAGTTGTGGTGTAGAAGAGCAGCAATGGAATGTAAGTAGCAGGAGCAAGTTGGTCCAAAAGGGAAAGATCGAAGGTTTTCAACTGGATGGGAGTCGAAGAAGAAGGTCTAATGTTATCTCTACCAATAGTACCAATCCCTGCAGTTGCCATTTTATTCTTTCTCCAAGTTCATATCAGCTTTCAACTTACTTTGAAAACTGGTTTAACCTCTACATGTTTATAAGCACGAGCCCAGCAATCTAACTACTCCCCATGCAAATGCTGTGAAAGGTAGTTTGTTGAATAGAATTACGTATTGAAAAATCACTTCGTTCTTGAACTCTCACTTCACTCAAATGTGTTGTGAAGTCACTAACAGTTCCAAAATTTGCTCCAATGCTTTCTGCTAGCTGCTGAGGCTCAACTCGAATTGCTACATGAGTTGTATTGAACTCTCTTTCAGTATAGTTACTAGTAACTAATGGAGTTCATAAAAGGTATGGTTATTTTGATAAACTCGATAACTGTTTGTGACCACGCAACAGTTACGTGAAGCGAGAGTTCAAGTAGAATTGAAAACATTTTCAGTTCGTAATCACATGCAACAAACTCCCATTCACAGCATTTGAATGTGAGTAGTTCTGTAGTTGTATTGTTGTGCTTGCGTAAACATGAAGAGGGCAAACAACTTTTCGAAGTGAGTTGAAACCTTTCAACTCTTGGAGCAAGAATTCAATGGTACAATGGCAACCGTAGTAGAGCTAAACAAGTATGTCCAATATACACACCTCTTCCTTTCCAAATACGACTCTTAGATTGAAAGTTGAAGGCTAATATGAGGAGGTTGAAATCAAAATCGTAATCGCCAATTGACATCTGAAAAGTGAAAAAGCCTATTATCATGACAGAGGAGAAACAAAGAGAAGATGAGATCATAGAGTTAAACATGTTCTTTCTTTTTCTTATCTTTAGGTTTCCAATTCTTAAAAATGATTCATGCATGGCGTTTTTTTAGGAAAGCCCTGAGGAGAATGTAGTTATTGATAGATATATGCTGCCTTATTTACACCTTAATTGTGCTTTCTAGGAAAACATCTCTTTCTCTTTAATTATCTTTCTCTAGGATCCGAATTGGGGGACACCTATTTTTACACAAATTTTGACACATGTTTTCAGTCTTTGGATTTTAAAATTTTTAACGGTAAAGATCAATTGTGGATGTGATCTTAACATACACAAAGCTTATGTGACAAATCACATGGCAATATATATTTTTCATTATCTATTATAATCAAAACACAAACAAAAGATAATTGCCCTCCAGATGTTTTGCAGAGTCCATTTAACATGGAAACATATGATGCTGTTGTTGAGTACATAAGGCTAGGGACACAGCATGGGAGAGGATTCAGCTTGGGGAGAGAGGACACTGCTGATACACAAAGCTACAACCAGCTTTCAAAATTGACCAGCAGATGGAACTGATTAAGATACCAACCCATTACCGATCTTCTGTGCTCTTTTAACTGGATAAAACATTCAGAAACCAAGAATCAGAAGTGGTGTTCTATGATGTATGGATACGTCAAAAATTTTAGTATGCTGTATCGTACCTGTATCCGATACGGATACGTACGGGATATGTCATGGATACGTACCTAAAGATATTCAAACATATCCTAGATCATTTAGGGAGGTTTTGACCAAAAATACTACGTTGTTGACTTTTTGCAGTAATATCTTATCTAATTTGTAGCAATCTCTGTTCTGTTTTAACTCTTTCACAATTATAATTGAATATTCTTCTGTATTTTCCTTAATTAGATGATTTAGATTAGATTTATTTGGAATTTATTTATTATTATAATTTTTTTTGTGATAGATCTAGTAAAATTAGGCTACTTTCGTGTTATTTCCCATTAAAATTATATATATATTTTTAAATTATATTAAATATATATAATATCAAAACGTACATGTATCCTATTTTTTCGATAAAAACGTATCTACGTATCGTATCGAACCTGCATCCATGTCTCGTACCCGTACTAGTGCATCATAGGTGGTGTTAGCCTACTAGTGTCCAATTTCAGACCCAAAGGGGAGCTGAACCACAGCGGAGTAACCCAAGAACACAATAGGAGAGTATCTTTGATTGATTTTACTGAGTCTCGACATATCGGGCAAGAAGGATTGCTGGTAAGATTTCTCTTGAATAGATGGATAAAAGATGGGACAGCACCGTTCAATGCTTTCCAGAGAAATAATTTGATATTAGGCAAAGTGTTAATTTCATAAATGTTTCCAGCATGTTGAATCGAATAACACTAGAACTGCTAGCGCTGCTACACTGGCATTAATCTGAATAGAGTCATCCTAATATTATGTGTATGTAGTATGTACTATGTACACACTAGTATTGCACCAGTGTTTACATACCCTAGCATTTAACAAAGATTTCTGTATAGGATTCGGAGAAAGGAATTAGCTAACAGATTGCCAAAGATTATCAGTACTAGTATCTATGAATTTTGAGGCCGGAAAACCTTCTGGGAACCTGACTGGGAAGTGAACAAATATAGAAACAAATCAAGAAAAAACCAGGTCACTTATAGTTTGATTGCTCACACCATGAGACATTGATCAGTACAAGAGCCTAGCCACAGCCTTGATCAGAACAGCCTTTCACTTACTCAGACAGTAAGGTGAAGGCAATACCGTAGAGTAGCTCTGGGAACAAATAACGATTCATTCATCTGCAAAAATTAGGAGGGATAAGAGTGGGGACTTGAGCGAGCCAGCCTGACCTGATCAGATTCCCTTCACTTACAGACTTGGTCATTCTCGTGGACAACACACTTCACTAACCATAAGTGTTAGTAAATGGGTCTCCCTGCCCTTGGCTCTGACTCGGATAGAGAATACCATGTAGGATTATAGAGAATGAAACAGCAGTTCAATTCAGTCCAGCGAAGACCAAAACCAAACTAATACAGTACATGGTTGGTAAACAAATAAAACATCTTCACATACCACTGTCCGTTAACATGAAGAGTCTCAGACTAGCAGTTGGTTCTTCAAATAAGACACTTGGAAAACATAGATGATATTTGCGTAAAATTAATACTTGAACTGTACATCATAGCAGGCCAACTTCCTACTTCCATCATTACATTTCCAAATGAACATTTGACATTTGCCATTTGCCACTTGCCTTCCCCTAACACAGAAACACAGGACACTTGTGTTACTAATTATGCAGAAGGCAGACTTGATGGAGCAGAAGTCTATAAATTCAGGCTTTATGCCTTAAATAGTGGTGCGGAAGATCACAACATCAAATACAAAATTTGGTGTTGATCAACATAAGGAAACATGTGGGTATGTAATTTTAGCTATTTCGACTGCGAACAATGGTTTTGTTCAAAAACGGGGATTCAAACAAAAGCTGTTGTAGTGTTTATATAGTTTATGACCTGCTATTGATCAAGGCATATGTAATGAGATATAACCAGTAATACCAATAAGTAACACAATCCATAAGAACACAATTATAAGGCTCAGAACAGAACTTTAAGGTTCTCAAGATAACAGCTTCTAAGTTCAGACGTTCTGATTTTGGCAAACCACATATTTTTCTTTGCTCTCGAGCTCAAATACAGATATATCAGATTCTTCGGATGGTCTTGCTAAAGGGAATCATGACCTTGCTGCTTGTGGTGGTGTTTTCAGGGATAGGTTTGGAAATTTTATTGGAGGCTATTGTCAAGGACTAGATCATCAATGTGTTTTTTTTCTCTGAGTTAATTGCGGTCATTATTGGTGTTGAATTGGCTTATCAATTAGGGTGGCATTATATTTGGCTGGAGAGTGACTCCGCTTGTCTCTCTTCCTCTTCTTTTAATCCACCATGGCCGCTGCGGATACTATAGACTAATTGCCTTGAACGAATTCATGCTATGAACTTTTTATATTATCATATTCTTCGTGAGGGTAACATAGTGGCTGACAAAATAACGAGCTTTGGTTTGACATCCTCATCTTTAGTTTGGTATGATTCTCCCCCACCTATGGATGCGAAGGGTTTTGCATATCATAGGAAATGTTAACATGTCTGGGGCTGTTGCATTTTGTCATATACTTTTTGTATAAGAGGTAGGTACATCCTATTCTTTTTTTATTTATTCCGTTTAGGTCCTCCGTCCTTCTATTTGTACTTTTTTCTTTTTTAATAATAATCCTAGTGTAAGGCTGAGCCTCCTAAGGTAGGCTGGGTTCCAAATCCCGTTTAAAAAAAAGTTTCTTAAGCATCGTTAGCTTATCAAAAAGCAAGCCATCCAGCAGTCACCCTTAGTTTGTTATGGTCATGAGATGGTTTGGTCTGACGCTTGATGGCTAATGCAATCACCAGCTATAGGCCAGTAGCATTCAATATGAGCTTCCATTTTGAAGAAAAACATATAAAAATATAGCCAAACAAGTAACTAAGCAATTGATGAAGGTTAAATCGGCTTATCCAGACTTAAATCAACCTACTTGGCACCAAAGTTGCCACAAAAAATGAAAACATTGATCTTCTCGGTGCATAACACAGTAACGGTCTCATTCCTTGGCATTGTTCCATAACACTGTAACGGTCTCATTTCTCCAATGGTGCAATCCTCTAATGACTTGTGTTGAAGGGGAGCTAGTCAAGGTCTTGTTCCTCGCTTATGATGAGTTTTCCATACATGAATCTATGTTTGCTAGACCTCTGTACTTTGGAGTTGGAAAACACCTCATCAGTCATCACTAAGATGTTTTGTAAATATCTATAACAAAACAAAACCAATCGCGATAGAAAAGCTTATAAAAATTCACTCATTTTTGGATGAAAGCTAGTTTGCGCCTTGCCATTCAAAGATGTAAAACGAAAGTGATCGAATGCAGTTGAAGTGCATGCATTTTGCCCCTTGCGATTTCCTTGTTATGATACTCAGGTTCAGTTCTTTTTCTTTTGCAGTGAATACAAGACATCCCCATGGTCGTGCTCATCTGCTCAGAAGCAGCGTCACTCTGCTTCTTCAATATGACCAACTTGTTATTTAGTTACTCCTACGTAGTTCAAAGTTGGCACGAGATCTTCTGGTGGTAATCCTCCGACCCTGTCAATTGAAATTGAATCTGCCACAATTTTTGAAACATTTTTTTCCTCCTAATCTATATCTTCTCAATAGTATCTCTTCCCATCAGAACATTAAGAGGTTAGGTAAAAAAATGTTAGTTTCATTTCTAAACTTTGATACTTACTCCTTACAGATATACAGCCTCGAGAAAACCGGCAAATAACTGACCTGAGTCACTTGACTTTATCTGCACATAAACCATGATGTAAAGGAGACTAGTGTTCTATGTGTTCCAAGTTAAACCAGTAAGAACCACAGGAAGTGCAGCTAACCATTGGTACAGTTCTATCCAAGGCCAACAAGAAGCTTTTGGTGGTTCTAAAAGGATGTCAAGCTTGGTCAAGCGCACCTCAGAAAAACAAGAAACAGAAGCTGCTAGGCAACAACCTCAGAAGGCCAGAGAGGAACCAAAACACACAAACAAAAAGCATTTACGAGCGATGATTTTTCTCAGTGTTTGGTTGAACATTCTTGGCAGAGATAGCAGTGTCTACTTTTCTAGATTAGATCCGAGGAATATTCAAGTCGACAAAATTAGGAAACATCAAGTGAAAGATAGAATGGTGGAGATTGATTTTCTAAACATGCTCAACAAGAGAAAGGGATGTTATCCACTGATAGGTCTGAGCATTCCGATCAACAATTAACTATGACACATTACATGTCACATTAGCATACACAATTCTACAATACTAGATTAGATGTCGAATTGGCACACACACACACAGCTTCCATACGAAGCATTCCTCAAATTCAAACAAAACGGCTGTGTTTGTTAGTAAGCATATACACGTCCTAAAATGAATATTTATGCTTCTTCTGGTTCCTCCTCTTCTTGGAGAAGATTTTCCCTATTGTCATGTGCCCAAAAACCACGTACATCTATAAGCATGCTGGCTACAGTACCTCCCTGTTTGCATGCAAGAAGATCAGCCAATGTTATCCTGAGTGGATCAGCTGGCTTAACCATATCCCAGATTTCATCCCTCACATCCTCAATACACAACTCGTAGTTTCCACCCTCAATCCATTTTTGGTGTACATCCCTGTTTCAGATATCAGGAAAATAGATCTATCAGTTGGCACCATTTACCAAGGATGCCAGTGTAAAGCATATTTATAATTGCATAATGTAAAACAGCACTAAAGCATTAATTTCTTGAACGTTTCAAAGATTCATTTCTCTAAGACTTCTAGATGCTCAAAGACTGCAAGCAGAAAATACTAGAGGTTCTGTATCAGAACATATCCTCTGGATGCTCCCTTCTTCCATATTGAGCCCTGCTTGGTGGCCTTGAATAGGATGAGAAGTAATCTTTAATACACCAACAGCCAAGGAAAGCACTAGATATGTCGTAGACTCATTTCTATGAATCTGAGACCAATAAATACTGCTCATATACTGCAACTAGGAAATACTAGAGGTTTTCTGTAGGAAGGTCGTATCAGTTAACATCCTTACATCCCATCATTGGATGCTCCCAACTTTACTTTCATACTCAGCCTGATTGGTGGCATTATCTTTAGCACCACCAGCAGCGAAGGAAAGCACAGAATATAGTATAATCTTAAGTCCTAAACAGTATTTCATTTCTTCTTTTCCATTCATGTCACTAATCCCAAAGTGCAAACAATATCTGAAATTTTGTTCTATTCAATGACAATATAGATCGCATAAGTTGTTGAATATGTTCTTTGGATTCATGTCTCTGAGAATCTGAGACTTGCAGATGTTGCTTAAATACTGCAAGCAGGAAACACTAGAGGTTTTATGTAGGAAGATTGTATCAGTTAACATCCCAGCTTTTGGATGCTTCCCTTCTTTACTTCCATATTTGGCTCTGCTTGGCTGTACTCAGAACATGGTGAAAAGTATTTGTTTTTCACAACCAGCAACCAAGCAGAGCCGTAGTAACATTTATTAACATCAATCATTCTACCAAGTAGCAAAACAAAACGAGTCTCTTGAACTTTAGTTTTCACATTTGGTTTTTCTAAATGCATGCAAAAACAAGTTAAAGTATTTAACTGAGGGATGTTCACCTGAAAAGAGAGTGTATATCAGCTGTTGTAAGGTAACCCCTTCCATGAAGATCAAGGCATCGAAACAAATATGTTAGCCCTTCAGGAGTGTCTTTGTTTTCTAAGGCCAGGACAAAATCCAGAAAACTTTCGAAATCCATTTCCCTGGAATTTGCTCCACCAATTTTTCCACGGCGACAATGCTCATCAAACACTGTTGAGGGTATATCAAATGCAAAAGCATGAATAAACAGGATAAACAAGGAAAACCAAGTTGCATGATCTATATATACTATTTAAGGAAAAAACAATGAACATTGAGTCATATTTCAGTGATTCTTTAGCATTTTCGAGTAAACGAATACAGTGTAGATTATGGATTATATTTTTTTTGCATACCTCTTTCAATGATGATTTCAGTCAACGTCCCATCTGCATATTCTCGAAGTTCTTGCTTGCTTAATGATCCATTATTATCTGTATCAAGGCCAAGGAACACGTCTACAGAAAGAATGAGGCTGCAATTAGTGATATCATTATGGTAGTTCTTAAGTTTCCAGCTATCATGAACATATTTAGTTTGAGCAAGTGTACACGATAGATATTTAAGTTTGGTTCTTGACGATTGGTAAACACATAACCCGTACCAGTGGAGATATCGAGAACATGAGACTTTGAGAGGCTATCAAAACTAAAGGTGATCAAGACATAAGTCAATATTGCATCTGCAACAATAGGATAGGCTACACAACCCAGACCGAGACAAGGTAGAGTTTAGAGACCATCTAACTAGTGTTAATATAACATGTGCCCAACGCCGATCTCTGACCACAACACTATTAAGTCTTAAGGTAGATAGTTGCACATGTGCTAGTCACTCAACTGCAAAGTAGTTCAATGTTTTTTTTGCTTGAATAAATTATTATGTAATGCAAAATTTATGAACTCTGTATGAGTCTATGACTATTGTACTGTGTAAACTTAGTATATGATACACAATTGTACATAGATAAACTCAGTAGTATATGATGAAGTAATCTGTACACACAATTGAGGGATAATTAATATCCAAGCAAATTCCTAGACACTCAGGAGCTCGGCTTAATATAAATACAACTGAAAACAAAAAACAAACGAAAATCTAAACAGTGAAAGATTATCAGAAAAACCTAGAATAGTCCTATTCATCCCCGTCTAGGATAGTTTAAGAACTTCCACAAAAAATACAGCAACTTATTTGCAATAGAGATTGGTTATCAGGCTTTCTCTTAGGAGCAAAGAGAATTCATTCAGCATACCAAAAACACAAACAGGCACTCATCCTTACCCTTCTGCCCACCCTCACTTTAGTCTATCCCTTGGACCTCTAACAAGTTTTCTAGTATCTCCGTAACAAAATACCTTTTTCTCTGTAGTGGTTGTGTAGCACAGTACCATTTTTCTTCCATATCATTAGTCATACCGAAATAGGAATGCGTAAGTGTTACACCAGAATGGCAACAGATATATGTGACAAATAGATATAATCATACAAAAAAAACCCACCACATATTCGCTGGGCAGATGTCATGGAGAACCAGTTTTCTGCTTGCTCATTGTCAGTGACTTCTTCCTCACTTTCCTAGTATCATATAAAAAGTCAGAACATAAAGTTAGACAAGATCACAGTTTGTTCGATGCTTAATAGTTCTAATTAATTGCTTTCCGGAATAATATAAACACCTAATAAAACAGTTCCATATATAGCATAAAAAATTGTGAGAGATTCTTTCAAAACCTACCTGGTGCAGTTCCATTAGCTCCTGGAGACAATTACTCAATAACACCTTCTTTATGCAGGCTTTACCTGCATGCCAAAACAAATTTTAAGCTATTCTTAACAATAAGGGAAAAACATACTAAATAAAGTATTTGCTCAAGTTAGAGCATCAAAACCAAAACCAAAACCTAAACCTATTTGCCACGAGTTTAGCAGCCCAGGATTTGATGTCTAATACAAAGCTTTGGATGACTTTAACTTTTCACTTTTGAACGGTATCAAATTTACATAAGAGAAAAAGATAAATCAACAAACCACGTCTATGAGGGTCACAAAAGAAGAAGAACTTCTGTGCAGCTATGCGGCAATACATGTTAAGAAATCCTGCAGGCATGTCCCGCAGTTGGGCTAGATTAGGTATGAGACCTCGTATATATGCTTCCATCTCCTAAATAAATAAAAGAAAGAGCACTATAATTATAGCCAAAGATTAATAAAGATAGCATATTATTAATCTGTGTATTATCATATAATAGACTATGAAGCCAAAGGAAACCATACATGACGTTGAAGGAAACCATCAGAATCCTCATCAAGCTCACTCATGTCAATTCTAGCTTGTGTCAGTGAAACCTGATAAAAATAAATGGATGGTAAGTAGCAGCAGTCACATTCTACGAGAGAGAGAGAGAGAGAGAATGAAATAGAGGGAGCTTTTAATCAAAGAATGCGGTCTCATTACGCACCGTTCTCATCACATAAAGATAGAAGGGAAGAATGGCAATTCTTCCTTGTTCATCTTTCTCAAACTTCATGAAATTTGAAGGGCTGAAAAAGCGACGACATTTGGGTCCTATCTGCTCTGTACATACAGAGGCAATGTGGCAGAAGTCTTCATAATTCATCTACATGATAATTAAGGGGCTTATCAGCCAGAACTAACCACACAATTAAGAGGTAATAAGGATGCAAAAGTCATAAATTGAAGATTGATAATAAAATTAAAGCAGATGAAACATCATAATACTACAATAGTATACTGATCTATCGTTTCCAGAAGGAATTAATGTACTATTTTTCAAACAATAAGGGATATTTATAGCACAAGGCAGATCTTTAAGAAAATTAATATGGCCAAACTACAACAGACCTTTTCTGCACCTGTTGCATCATCAATCACACAATTTTCCCTTAAGCAAACCCACATGGAATCTAAATCATCAGCATTTAGCAAAAGATCAGATTGCTTCTGCAAAACAGTAATATACCAATAAAGCATTATGCCAATTGCCTAGCCAACAAAAGAAAAGGAAAAAGAAACAGCAAAAGCATCAGCAACATAGACAATCAGCTGAACAAAGAAAGGAACATTCACCTTTAAAAACCGATATTTTGCGAGCCTCTGGACTCTTTGACTAATAGATCCTTCTTCTGGTTTCTAAAGAAATGGAATAAACGTGCAACATCAATGAAAGAGTACTTACAAGAATGTACACAGAAGCACAACCAAAATCTATCAGCGTTGCTTACTCAAAATGCCAGCATGAACATAAACCCAAATACAAAACAAAATTTACCACATGCCTTCTTATAGAAACTTGGGATTGAGGCAGCTTCAGCACTTTTTTGTTGCTTCTCCTTGAAAATGTCAAGCAAGATTCTCTTTGTTTCAAGCTCTACAAAAGAAACAAGAAGAGCGCATTAACCTTGGTCAAATTTCTTTGTTTCAAGCTCTAGAGATAAGCAAAGCCAATTACAGTTGCCACTACTAACTGAGAAACTTGGGAAGGGACTCATGTAGTCAACAAGCAAGTCACAAGTGTCTCCAATTTCAAATAAAATTACCAAGTCGAAGAAACCAAAAATAACTCTTGAGGTTGGGTAGCACAAATGAACCATCTATTCAGTTAAGTACTGGCGTACGCTCAATTTTAACCATTAACCCAAATGAACCACAGTGAGGAAATTACAACAATCTGTCACCCCAACTAGTGTGACGTTGTGATACAGAAGAAGGCTAGCACTTGACTAATTGGTTCTAATGGGAAGTTTCTAATTGGTACGATAAACATCTTACTAATGCTATGCTATCCCAACACTGCTTCCGAAAACCGAAGCTTCAGAATCTGTTATGCTTCAGCATTGCTTAGCTAACTAGTTTGACATTGGGACACATTGTTCTAATTGAAATCTAATTGGTATTTCAAGGCCCATTTGATTGAAAATGTGAGTGCAGCTAATACATACAACATGGAAGACATAATATACAGTAAACATTGAAACTTGATGATGAACAAGATGGGAAAATGAGAGAAGAACAATACCCATGAGGGCCTCGGATCCGAGACCGGCCCCGGATCCGATATAGCGGCGGAGGTTGCGGACCCACAACATAGAAGAAGCCGGTGGGATCTTCCTCTGCGTGGTGGCCTCATGGCTTTCGCCGTCACTGGAACCACCACTGTACATCTCAAACCCAACTTGGGTTTTCCGGCGAGGTCTGAACTGAGCGGTGGAAACAGGGAGAGGGATAAAGGTCGAAGTTTTGGTTCAAGTCCCTCGCTAAAGATCGAAGCTTTGCTCTGATCTAATTGGGAAAGTGAGGATATATATATATATATACCCTTTTGATTTTTCTTTCAAATGGAGTCGAGGCCTACCCTGATTTTTCGAAATTATATAATTGAATCTTTTTTCTATTAACATGTAGAGTCCTAAGTTGAGGTACATAACTTCGACGACCAAAAAAAGAGGTACATAACTTTGTATCGAGTCACATTTATATATATGTTGATGATGGAATAATGGATTCTAATTTGCCGACCGTCAACATATGTTAGTTATAATGACTAACCAATCAGAGAAGGGATGGAAAGAGAAAGATAGTGAGGTTTGAAAAATTATGACTAATATGACAATATTTGATTGGTTGGTCATTATAACCAATATATGTTGGTGGTAGACAAATTTAAATCCTGAAATAATACACTTTATAAACGAGTTTCGACGTGAAATAAAAATTGTGTTAAAGTGGCACTAGAGCATGATAAAGATAGAATAAAAATTTGTTTCTCATTCTTTATAATTAGTAAAAATATGCGTCATGTTAAAAATTTGTTTTTAACCTAATTTTTATTATTTCACTCACTTTTCACTACCCATATTTTTCTTTTCTCAAAATCTATTTATTTTATAAAAAAATCACCAACAACTAGTTTTTGGTAACTATTTCCTATTGGCAGGGTCCGTCTCCGCTTTTCCCAATAGCAGGTTGTGTCTCCACTTATTGTTAATTTAATGATTCTATTAGTTTTAATTTTACGAAATTACCTTTCCATCTTTTCTGATGTTTCTGTGATTTTTTTTTATAATAAAAGTCTCTCTGTGTGGTTGTCTTTTGCATTCAACTTGCTTCTAATGTCCTGCTTCCTTTAAAAATATTTTGCTTTTCAATCGCTTGATAAATCTCCCAGATGAGGTGCTCATGTTTATCTCAAGCTTTATTCCATTTAGATCAATGCTACTGAGGTGCAGTAAGATGTGCAAATATATGAGTACCTGAGGTACAGTACGATATGCAAACATATGAGTGTTTATAAAGCTACTGAGGTTGGGTTTGGTGCAGCTGGGCTTATAAGATATAAGCTGACTTTTAGCTTATAAGCAGAAGGTGGGTGTTTGCAGCTTCTCCTTTTTCCCTCAAAACACTTTATACTTTTTTAAAAAGTAGCTTATTTTTGGACTTATCAAACAGCAAAACCTTTGGTGCTTATAAGCTCTCCCAAACCTAGTCTGACACCTAGTAAGTTAAGTAATTAAAGTCTTACGAAGATGCAACAGCAAACTAAAACTACGAATACTAAACGACAACACTAAATCAATGTTACTGAGGTACAATTAGATATGCAAATATGAGTACTGAGGTACAATATGATTGATTTGCAAAACAATACTACTGAGCTTCAATAGCGAGTAAGACTACTGATATTCAGTAGCAAATGGAACATAAAAGAAAACCTATGAGTCAAACAAAGATTTACAATCAACAGAAAAGAGAAAGCACCCAGTCTTAGAACCTACTGACCCTCAGCATATTTGAAAAAAGGAGTTCGCATCAAATAGCAAACAAATCGATACTAACCTTCAGTGGATAACTCAAATAGCAATTAAATCGATATTAACCCTTAATATATAACTCAAATCGTTCGCTCCGTCATATGTGTGATTCTCGCGCGTCACCATAGCCATGACTCTCTAGCGCCACAGTTGCCTCGACTCTCTCGTGCTGTCGTGTCCTCGAATCTCTCGCGCAGCCGTGGCCTCGAATCTCTTGCACCGTCATGGCCTCGATCCTCTAGCTCTGTTGCTCCTCCCGCCCGTCAGAGCTTGCTTCCTTGCGCTAGGGTCAGACTGAAACTGAAAATGATGGAAATGAAAGTGGTGAAAGCAACGATGGTTAGTTTAGTAATTTGATTAGGCTGGTAATTGACCTTTTCTTCTGGGCCGTTTGGTTAAGTTTTGCGGGTGGGCTAAATATATATCGACCGTGCTTGATATTGTAGTTAGTGGTAAATACCTCTTTATTTTATTTATTTTGTTTTTCTATTTTTTAGTTATTTACCTTATCATTAACCCTTGTATATATTATTTATTTCTATTTCTTGGTAGTTTTGGTATCTGATAGGCATGGTTTTAGAAGTTTAAAAATTTAATGAAGCTGATGACACAATTTTATAATAATAAAATTATACATTTTATAATGACACTTTTCAATAAAATCAAATTTTAACAATTTCAAATCAAATATCGGATGGCAGGTCAAAAACACTTTAATTGTTTACAATTTATGCATAATCAAACACCTCTTGGAATCCAGTTTGCATTGCAAGAATATTTTTGGAATTGCATGAAATGACAGATCAGCCATTATAATAGGAACGCACCTCACGCGTTGAAAACCTAGCGAACTTGCGTGATTTTTTTTGTCCTCCTCTGGCCGTGCTGACACACAATGAGTGTGGCCGGACGGGGTGTGTTTCTGGTGGACGTATCAGTTGTCTGGAGGATGGGGTGGGAGAGAGTCTTTACTCGTCTTGATTGGTGTCGGATAGCTGCTGCATCTTGGTTAGTGTTAGGGTGGTGGATGGTGATTAGACCAGAGATGGTTCGGAGCAGATCTGGAACGTCGGCTCGCGAAGATCAACGGGTGTGTAAAGATCGATGGGTGACAAAGACGACCTTTTGGTGCTCGGCTAGCGAAGTTGTGTCAACTGCGATCGGTATCCACATAGCCAGTGCGCATGCAGCGTGCACCTAGGTGCACGTAGCAATCAAACACCAGGCATATGTCGATGAAGCATCAACCTCAAATAGGGAGCGTATCGAGTATGCCAAAACTTGAATATGAGCAGAATGTTACCTTGCTCATGCATACAAAACCAAACTGTTCTGATACTCGATAGATGACACAAAACAATGCTTTATTGGTTTGTCATACGGTACTAACGTTGATCAAATACAACTCGGATTGACACAAGCAATCCTTTAATATCATATAATAAACTCGTGTTGGCTACAACACAACGCGGACCTAAAAAATTCGGCAGCTGTCGACAGTATCGACACCAACCCCAACACTTCGCAGTTGTTGTTTGACACTCGGCAGTTGGTGCTCGACAGCGCTCAACAACAATCAACAACGAGTGCTCGACAACACTCGGCAGCTGCACTAGGCAATTGTCGCATCCCGGGGACTATTCTCGGTCCCGGAACACGACGGTAACCGCCGTAATCCCGATCTAGCAAGTAATCAATACGTCTTTCGACGTATTGATGACTCGCCGGACCGAAACCACAAGGCTATAAATGAAATATACAACACATGAATAATAATATGAATGTCAAATACTGAATGACAAATGATCAGAGTAGCATACAAATGTTTTACAAGCGGAAGATAATAGAAAATACCCGAGACAGAAATAGTACATGAAAAAGTCTCGGAACACTGGGCCCGAATAAATGTCTCAGAGTATCCAACAGATTACAACATACGAAAATACGGAAATCAAGAAACATGAAAACCACACCAGAATGGGAGTCTTCGAAAAGTGAAGTGCACGATAACCGACGCTCCGCGGTCTAGTCCAGCTCCTCTAGTGACGGGTGCTGTAGACCTGAAAAGATGTAGAGGTGAGCAACTCGTCCTCGCTAACCCAAATGGGGCCAAAGCCATCCAAGTCGGGGTTTAAAACTCATGAGAAAACATTTCGTATATATGTATATGTACTCGTAAGTACGAAAGAGCATGTGGAAATGTAAATGCACGGCACGCACACAAAGCTCGGTAAAACATGTGACCACATATGAAAGAACTCTCTGGATCTGAGCGGCCGAAACCCGGGTTTGTCTTCACTGCAAACCGGGGCCAACTATCTAAGCGCCCAAGTGCGCAGAATAGTGAGAGCGTCCATTTCCAGCTAACGCCCAACAAATAGCAGGCCACACTTACGTCACGTTTTACTCTGTTCGAGACGAGCGTAAGCGGGATAAATGAATGAAATAAACAGGGCATAGCCCCTCCGGAGGTTAACGGTCATCGACACCGTAGGAGTGCTAGAATACTAGGTCCCGTCGCTCTCAGGCCAAGCACCGGAAATCAGGACGACGGTACTACTTTTCGATCCAAAACTCACGCACACACACCAAGTGCTATAAGAAGCATGTGGTCAAGCTTAAAACAATGCATCTTTATTTAATACGTAAAAAGTAAAAGAGCCGCCGACCCAAGAGGGTTTCGGCTCACCCAATGGGCGTGCTCCCCCTACCTGGTATGATGGTACAGCTGGCTGCGCTCCAACTCCTGGTCCTCCTGAAGTCTGCGTAGACGAGCTCCTGAGTCTGTGGGTGAGACAACAGTGATAGTCAGGTATAAGTAATTCGAGGTCTATCATCTACGACTAAGACTTGATAAACACTCTTTGTTTATCTTTCTGACATTAGGGTTTGACTTGTTTGACACTCCGATTCTCGAACCGGTGAGAAGTCGGAATTATTTCTTATTCAGTACTTACGTCGTTTTTGCCACGTTTACAAGCTAAAAGTCCTTAAAACGTTTAACCGTAGTGTTCGAAAACGTAAAATAGGTGTTCTACGGCATAAGTGAAAAGTCAACTTTGGAATAGTAAAAGTCAACGGTCGACAGTAACTGTGAATAGTAAAAAGTAAACAGTAAAAGTAAAACTGTAACAGTAAAACTGTAACAGTAAAACAGTAAAAGTAAACAGTACAACAGTAACTATGAATAGTAAAAACTGTAACCGTAAATATCTTAAACAGTCAGGGGCAAAATGGTAACTCTGCCCCTGGGTTAAAGTAAAAGTAAAACTGACACGGTAAAAACCAGAGTTTTTACCGTGCCGGTCTCCGATCCACTGTGCCGCCGGATTTGGCCGGTTTTCCGGCCAAATCAAGCCTTCTGATCTCCTCCAACACCTTCTAAACAACCTAAGTTACCCAACAAAGCTTCAAACACCAAGAAAGATCAAGATTTATACCTCCCTCTGCCTCCACTGTGTTTTCCGGCGAAACCTCTCCGGCGGAGCTCCGCTGGTTCTCTCCTCCTTCCTCCTAGCTCCTGGGCAGCTCCTGGTGGCGCCTGGGAGTGGCTTGGCACCTCAAACAACCTGGTGCGCCTCGATCTGCTCTGCACAGTGTATCCGAGCTTCTCTCCTCGGCTGGGCGGCGCTAGCGGCGGCGCTGGCGTCGCTGGTGGTCTGGCTGAGGTCGCCGGGGTGAGGCGAGGCTGATGGGAGGGGTGGTGAGGACTGACGCGCTGCCGGTGGAGGAGGTGGTGGCTGCTGTCGAAGAGAGAGGGAGGAGAGAGCTTTCTGTTTCGCTCGAAGAAGAAAGAGAAACAGAAAGGGAAAGTGACGGAAAAGGAAGGAGAGAAGAAGGAAAGTAAGGAGAAAAGGAAAGAGTTAGGGTTTTAAAGAAAAACGAGTGGCCACGATTCGTCGATCGAATCAACGGCCACGATTTAACCCCAATTCCCAAAATTATTTCAAAACCAAAACCATTTTCGAAAATTCATTTCAAATAACCAAACATCAAATTTAAACGTAAAAGTTGTACGAAAAATTACGTGAAGTGCCGGAAAATATTCCGTAAATACTTTCACGCAAGTGGCGACGTGTCTAAACGTAAAAACGTTAGACGAAAATGACGACGTACTGAAAAGTAATCGGAATTAAACCCTAAGTGTGTCGGAAAATTAAATTAAAATTTCGGGGTCTCACAGCAATGCTCAACAGCTATCAGCAGCAGCAATCAACAATGCTCGGCAGCTAGTGCTTGACCGAGCTCGACAGCTACCCTAGGCAGCGCTCAACAACTATCGGCAGCCATCACACAACAACGGCAAATATGCCAAAAAAAGAGCTCGGCAGCAGCACACAGCGACCAGCAGCTAGGCATGTGATGTCGGCAGCCAAGTGTACACATGTTTTAGGGTTTTTGAAGTAACTTGCAAATTCACCAAACCAAGCATAGAATGGTGTAGGGGAAAGGAAGAACCGATTTTATCCTCTCCGAGGTCATTGAACTTTGAAAAATTTTAGGATTTCAAGAAAACATACCTGTCGAATTAAGCTTCACAACCTTGTTGGAGAATTCGACACAAAAGAAAGCAGTGGCTGCCGTGCAGAAGCGACCGAGAGCTGGCGAGTGGCTGGTGCTCGACAATGAGTGAATGGTGCGCGGAAGCGAGCGATTGGTGTGCGGCAGCCAGCGACTGGTGCGCGACAGCGAGCGGCAGTAAGTGGATAGTGAGCGGCAGCGACTTGAGCGAGCGGAAATGATTGGCGAGCGAGCGGCGAGCAGAATAAAGTAATATAGGGGAAATATAATATTAAGATAACTAACCGTTTAAAAATAAAGTAAAATAGTTTTGATTACGACATCTTTAACTTCATCCCGGTGAAAGGATATACAAGTAACACCATATAATTCTCAAAGAAACGGCTCACTACAAGTACCAGATATTACATAGTCCCAACTAATATCTCACTTGCAAGTGATGAAGTGAGTTTATCAAAAAAGATTAAGGTGGAACAACCCAAACAACTGCTTTTTTAGCCATCTTCAGTAAGGTCATCGCACATATGTTGTAAGGTTGTGAAACAGTTTGACTTGCGACATCATAGACACCAAAATCAGTAAGAGGATCATGGTTGAAGTATATACAATTTGACATGCAGCCTGGAAGGTGTGAAGCCAACACGGATATTGAAGAATGATCACCCACAAAGAGAGCAATATAACCTAGGGTTTCTTGCTCAATCCACTCACACATATCAGAATCCAATTTGTAAACTTTGAATTTCGTTGTGTTCCTTACACCTGTTTGATACCTTGCAATCATCAGTAGTTCTCTTTGATTGTAACCAGAGATACTCGTCTTCTGATACAATGTTGATTTCGACTAGTTTTGGAGTGGATGTGCTGGTGGAATGAGTATTGATTTCAAAGGTTGAAAGTTTCTGCGAATCCTCCTCATCCAAATAGTGAATCAATCACCTGTATTTATAGTTTACCAGTAACCTAGTCCATTACGGTAAGTAGGATAGTAATCCTCATTCTGAAAGGAAATACGGCCATGTATCAAAACGGTGCGTTCCAAGTGATCCAAATGGGACACGTGGCAGAACTCTCACTCTCACTCTCACTCTCACTCTCACTTAGACTATAAACTTGGAGGAGCCACGAGTATGGTTAGTTTTGGATTTTGCCGCGCCTGAAAAAATGGCGACGTCAATGAGCTGCGTCTTCACCGCCTACGCTATGGCTCGTCCCAGCAGAGTCCGAGCCCCACGCACTCCTCGATCGACGAAGCCGAAACCGCCCAACCCTAACCCTAATCACAAGCAGCTCAGGCTTAATCGGACCGCCGCCAAGGAGCTGACCTCCATCGGAGTCGAGGCCACCACCTTCACTCGCCTCCCGCCCAAAGACGACTTCTTCCTCCCTTCCTTGCTCGAATTCTCCTCCGCCGAGGAGGTCAAGCTCTCGGAAGCAAGCCTCGCCGTCGAGAAGAAGCAGAAGGTTAGAAATGTTCAGAAGAAAAATGAGATTGTTGAGCTGATCGAGGAGGAGGAAGAAGCTGATGACGTCAGCGATGGTGAATTCGAGGTCTTCGGAGGGGGCTATGATTCTGAATCGGGGGATCAGGATGAGGAATTTGAAGAAATTGAAGGTGTGGAGTATGAGTATGAGGAAATTGAGAGGCGGAGCGATGTGGATGATGGTGAGGAAGAGGAGGAGGTGAAGGAGAAGGGAGTGCCGGCGGTGATGAGGTGTTTCGACAGAGCGAAAATCTATGTGAAGGCGGGGGACGGCGGGAACGGCGTTGTGGCTATGCGGCGGGAGAAGTTTGTTCCGTTGGGAGGACCGTCGGGAGGAGACGGAGGGAGGGGAGGGAATGTGTATATAGAGGTGGATGGATCGATGAATTCGTTGTTGCCTTTTCGGAACAGCGTGCATTTTCGGGCGGGGAGAGGGGACCATGGGAGGGGGCAGTCACAGAATGGGGCCAAAGGGGAGGATGTGGTGGTGAAGGTGGCGCCGGGGACAGTGATTAGGGAGGCTGGGAAGGAGGAGGTGCTGTTGGAGCTGTTGCGTCTGGGGCAACGGGGTTTGTTGCTTCCTGGAGGGAGAGGTGGGAGAGGGAATGCTTCGTTTAAGTCTGGGGCTAATAAGGTGCCTCGGATTGCTGAGAATGGCGCCGAGGGTCCGGAAATGTGAGTTTTGCAGCTTTGAATAATTCAAATTGGTATGCTTCAGTTGTTTGTTGTTCTTCTTAGTCTTTTTTGGCTAAATAGTTGTGTTAGCTTAGCATTTCTCTTTGATGGGCAATGTGGACTGGCACAAACATGGTTAGATTTTTGAGTGAGGTGGAGTTTTAGAAAAAAAAAAATGTATAGGCAGATGAAGAATTTATTATAAAAGGATGCCCCTTTGAGGTGTTTCACTAGCTTCTACTTGCATGCTTCTGTTGCTACTTTTTAGTAGATATGAAACCATTTGCTTCTGTTGCTAGTTCTGAGTTGATATGAAACCATTTGGATTAGGTTAGTTTTAGTAATGTTGGATATTGGTATTGGTTTGGTTAGGTTGGCATTTCAGTTTGATGGTTCGCCCAACTATTCATTTTCATTTCTAGAAAGGTTGAGCTTTTAGAAACCAGGCCTGAAAGGATGAACAGTATATCACATTTTAGAATAAAAGGATGCCCCTTCTAGTGTTTCTGTAGCTTCTACTTGCATACTTCCGTTGTAGTATATAGCTAGTTCGTAGCTGATGTTAAGCCATTTGGATAAGGTTAGTTTCAGTAACTTTGGATAGTGGTATTTGTTTGATAGGTTGGCATCACTTTGATGGTTTGTTTAGTTTGAGTAGGACAATGGTCCGTGGCCCAAATATTGGTTTCCTTTTCTAGAGAGGTTGAGTTTTCGTAGACCAGGCATGAAGTCATAAACGGACTGTATATCGCATTTTAGTATAAAAGGATGCCCCTTTCTAGTGTTGCTCTAGCTTCTACTTGCATACTTCCAATGTAGTATATGGCTAGTTCATAGCTGATGTCAAGCTTTAGCCATTTGGATTAGGTTAGTTTCGATAACTTTGGATATTGGTATTTGTTTGATAGGTTGGCATTTCTCTTTAGCGGTTTGTTTAGTTTGAGTCGGACATCCAAATATTGGTTTCCTTTTCTAGAGAGGTTGAGTTTTCGTAGACCAGGCATGAAGTCATAAATGGACTGTATATCACATTTTAGTATAAAAGGATGCCCCTTTCTAGTGTTTCTCTAGCTTCTACTTGCATACTTCCAATGTAGTATATGGCTAGTTCATAGCTGATGTTAAGCTTTAGCCATTTGGATTAGGTTAGTTTCAATAACTTTGGATATTGGTATTTGTTTGGTAGGTTGGCATTTCTCTTTAGCGGTTTGTTTAGTTTGAGTCGGACAATGCTCTGTCACCCAAATATTTGTTTCCTTTTCCACAGAGGTTGAGTTTTCAGAAACTAGGCAATGAGTGGATCTATAATATCTCATTTTAGTATAAAGGGATGCCCCTTTTCTAGTGTTTCTACCTTCTACTTGCATTGTAGTATATGGCTAGTTTGTAGCTGATGTTATTAGTTTATAAAATGTGAGTTTTGCAGCTTTGAATTATTCTCATTGGTTTGCTTTTGTTTATTGTTGTTATTTGTCTTGTTTGGCTCTTACCTTACTTATTTGTATTAGCTTAGCATTCTCTTTGATGATTTGATTAGTTTGAGTAGGATAGACAATGTGGACTGGCACAAATATTGGTTAGGTGGAGTTTTGGAAACCATGCATAGACATAGGAAGGGCTTAGTATAATGGGATGTCCTTTTGTAGTGTTTCACTATCTTTTACTTGCATACTTCTGTTCTAGTAAACAGCTAGTTCATAGTTGCTATTAAACCATTTGGATTAGGTTAGTTTCAATAACTTTGGAAATTGGTATTTGTTTGATAGGCTGGCATTGCTTCTTGATGGTTTGTTTAGTTTGACTAGGACAATGCTCTGTCGCCCAAATATTGGTTTCCTTTTCCACAGAGGTTGAGTTTTCAGAAACCAGGCAATGAATGGATCTAATACATCGCATTTTAGTACGAAAAGATGCCTCTATCTAGTGTTTCTCTATCTTTGACTTGCATATTTCCCTTTGAGTAAATAAGCAGTTCATAGTTGATATCAAGTGGTTCGGATTAGATTAGTTACATTAACTTTTGAAATTGCTAATGTGATTTCTTGCAATTATTGGCCTCTCTTAGCTACCAACGAATTAGTGATGCTTCTAAATCAGTAATGCGTGTATCCTTTCTATAATATTTTTCATCACTTGTCAGTAGGAATGATGCTATAATGAATCAGGTGGTTGGACCTGGAGCTAAAGCTAGTTGCAGATGTTGGAATTGTGGGGGCACCAAATGCAGGGAAAAGCACATTGTTGAGTGTTATAAGTGCAGCACAGCCAACAATTGCAAATTACCCCTTCACTACTTTACTTCCAAATCTGGGTGTTGTTTCTTTTGACTATGACTCGACAATGGTAGTAGCAGATCTACCGGGTTTACTTGAAGGTGCACACCGAGGTTTCGGATTGGGCCATGAGTTTCTGCGCCACACTGAAAGGTGTTCTGTCCTGGTATAAGCTTATGCACCGTCAACTTTCAAGTGATTTAAAACTGCTTTTTGAATTGTTTGTTATGGTTTATGTTAAAGGTAGATAATTGCCATTACTGATTCTACAATATAATTTATCTCTCAACTCAGATACATTGTCTTTTTTTCTTTTACTCATTTGTTTTAGCAATTTCTTGTAGTACAAACTGGGCTTGTGTTATACAGTAGACTAGATTCAAAGTTGTGAAATCAAAACTCTGTCTCCTTTACTGTCTGTGCAGTAAAAACTAGAGATACTACACTCAACCCTCTACTTACTTTCATTTAGATATAAAAGTGATCTATCTATCATCTTTCATTCGATCTTTTTATACTGACATTACCAACATCATTTCTCTTTACAATGACATTGAATACTGATAAAACCCTCATCTTTCTGGAAATGGCAGATACATGTTGTTGATGGCTCAGGCCCGCAGCCAGAATTTGAGTATGATGCAGTTCGTCTGGAATTGGAACTATTTAGTCCTGAAATTGCTGAAAAGCCTTATATAGTTGCTTTTAACAAAATGGACCTTCCAGATGCAAATGAACAGTGGCCATTGTTCAAGGAAAACTTGCAAGCCCGCGGGATTCATGTTTTTTGCATGAGTGCAGTGAAAGGAGAGGGTACACAAGAGGTTATCAGCACTGCTTATCAGCTTCTACGAAGGAGCAAAGTGACCGAGGAGGAATTCACAGGTCATACTTTTTTCTTTAATAGTTGAACTTTCTTTAAAATGTTGCCACACACATTAAAGTGTCTGCTAAATGACGGCTGTTGGCTAAATTTGCCTTATGCACAAAAATAATGTGTGTGTTTCTATGTTTGTTACTTTTCTTAAGATGGGTCATCAGACACAGGCCATTAGTTAACTAGAATTTATATATAGTTTGATACATAAACATAAGTATTCTGGAAATGATTTTTTTTGACAAACCCCCCAAGGCGAAAGTACTATCGACGTGAGACGTCCCTTGGGTTTGGTCAAGGGGGTGTCCCAAAGGCTTCCTGGGCCCAAAGACTAATCCCCTGCGGGCCCTTCTGGCTGTAGGGGAATTGCAGCCCTCCCCTGGTCACATTTGCAATTCAGGAGAAATTAGTGTGTCCCCCAACGTTCGAACTCCAGACCTGGTGGTTAGCCAAGACAGAGATACCCGTGGTGGGAGCCCACTAAAGCCAACTGAACCACTTGCTGTGGTTTGGAAATGATTGATTAGTAGTTTAAGAGAAATGACCGGTTTGGTTATAGGGATATACGTGTGCATACTATCTTCTGCAGTAATGTAGTTTTGAACTCTAATGTATTCAGTTAATGTTTTTCATCCATTCTAGTGTAGGTAAGTTTCAATAAGTATATAATATTCATTCACTGTGTTGACAAATCTCCTACTTTTTGGTTTAGAAGATCCGATTGATTTAAATCATGTAGCCGATATGGTGCATAAGCAGCAAACCGCCTCTATTAACGAGTTTGAGATCTCTTACGACAGCGGTACCAATACTTGGCATGTTGTGGGAGCTGGATTACAACGGTTTGTTCAGATGACAAATTGGCGGTAGGTTGCTATGTGTAGGTAGCAGTTATATCTTCTATTTTTTCTTGTCTTTCGTTATATCTTTCATATTATGCCTAAGTCTGAGCTGTTATTATATCACATTTGCACCATAGCACAAATTTAGTTTCTAGATGCACAAAGACTACAAATGAAGACACGCTATATAATTCCTTTGTGACTAGAGTGGAAAATTCACCTCCATGGTTTCATTTTAATGAGTAAACCTGTATAATATTACAATTTTGTGCCTTTGATTGGTCTGTTTCAAAATCGTTCTCTTGATTTAAAGGAATTGCAGAATTTGAATAGCACACGTACAAACAAGACATGGAATGGATCCAGCTTATATGGGGTAAAATTGGGGTTTGGACATCATTTACTGGCTTAGGATTTCCTGCACCCTTTGGAAATGATGTTTCTGTAGCTTTTTTTAGTTCTGTTTCGAGTAAAGAGGTTATCTTATGCAAGGTATCGTAGTTAGCATTACATTCTTCTGAAAATTTCTTACACTGAATGTTCTTTATAATGGTTTCAGCAAGTTAAAAAGAGCAAGCAGTGTCTTCACTAGGACCTCTTTTGTATTTGTAACTAGTTTTACCCTTATCATATGTAATATAAGTGTATCGTGCTCATAAGTTACTTCTGTTATCTGAATTTGCATACTTGCTTAATTGAATAAATGATGATTCCTCAATGCTGGTCTCTAGAATGATTTGCATTTTTATTCAGACCTGGTGAGAAACTTATGAATGTTTTCAAACAGATATATGGATTCTGAGACGAGATTCCAACATGTTTTGGATGCTTGTGGTGTAAACAAGAATCTTAAGAAACATGGTGTCAAAGAAGGTGACACCGTGCTTATTGGAGATGTATGCTCTTTTCATCTATTATTTCTTTTCTGTTCTTTGGATCAGCTAACTACAAGTTTAGGGTTTCTGATATAATGTCTGATGATGGTTTATCCTCATTCGCTTCCTCCAGATGGAAATGGTGTGGCATGATTCTGTTTCTGGTCCATCAAATTTAAAGAAGGGATCTTCAGAAACAACCAAGTGGGCTCAGTTTAAGTGATCTTCATAAGTTACTCAGTGAAGCCAAGCTAACTCGACCTGCGAAGAAGAGGTATGTATTTCGGTCTCTCGTTTTGGTGCATTATAAGAAGTTACTTATGTCCATCATGTTTCTATATCCCTAGTTAATCTTCAAGCAACTCTCGAAACTTGATTACAACTGTTGAAAGTAGAATAGGAAGAAAGAAAAAGTGTATTATAAGAAGTTACTTATGTCCAACATTTTTCTATATCCCTAGTTAATCTTCAAGCAACTCACGAAACTTGATTACAACTGTTGAAAGTAAAAAGGAAGAAAGAAAAAGCTTGGTATAGTTGTATATTATCATCAAAACATTTATTATCCATGATGTAATAGCAAAAATTGATACTGATGTGCAACAACGCTTGCTGATTTGCAGTTCATAGCGGAGCTACTAGTTAAACAAGCCGTCGAGTCAGACAGAGAATCAATTGTGTAAAGAAGATCGTCTACGAGTAAAACATTCTCTTAATGATGTGATGGTGTATTTGAAGCTCATCAAGATCCTACATATTGCAATAAGCCAAGCAGATGGATGTCCAAGCAGGGCAAGCCTCCCTCTACCATGCCATCCATCCTTACTGCACTCCATGTTGTAACAGCAGCAGCTCTAGTAAGTTCACAACTGTAGCTCTTGTAAAATATTTATGTAACTTTCATGGAATGAAAATAAAGGTTGGAGTTTCTCTATTCCGGTTGAGACTTGGGGAGCAATTGTCGTGGTCTGTGCCCTACAACAAAGACATAGAGGACGAGTAGGTGTCACTCACCCCTTGGCCTTTCTGACAGTTTGACCACTCTCTCTTTCTCTTCAGTGATTGATTCTGCTCCCCTTTAGATTCTCTCACTATTTTCTTCTAGGGGGTTCTATTCTGAAAGGGCATCCTACCATCTGCTTCATTCCCAACAGGTTTTCACACAGTAGCTTCCCTTTACATTGTTAACCTCGTATCGGTCTTTCCGTGATTTAGGTGTACCCAGTACGAAGATCTTGATCTTCTTCCCCCGACCCCAACTCACCATGACTCCCCACAGATCGACACGTCTGGATGTTCTAGGAATGGTTAGTCTGCTGATTGATTCGTGGTGATGTAGCAACAGTGTCCACGTGTTAGGATTGCAGGCCTAAACCTCAAATAGTAGTCCGTACAAACTACTACCGTTCTAAGCTTTGGTTTGGAAACTTTAGGCGATCGCTTTCTACTTGCCTAGTCTTATGCTCAATTTTCCAAATCTTATGCAGTGTCATGGTGACTCAAGTCTCTTAGGTTGGATGGCCTCTGCCCCTCAAAGCCATTGGGGACTCGATTAATCATAATGCATCCTTAAGTGGATGCGTTATTCACTAAATTTAAGCATATCAATAGGCGGAAGAAACAAAATTTACAGAGATTCATTAACGTGTAGTGAACCGGGAACAAGGGGCAAACTCATGTTATCTATACTAGTGTCCTTAGACTGCCTCTGAGGCTTAAAAGAGAGTAATGCTAACGATGCCAGTATATGCATCAATAAGGCCAGACTTGCTGCCTAAACAGAAGGACTGGTCTTTCATTTCATGATGATAAACAATAAGAGAGCACAGGTAGTGGTCTGCCACATTGGGATTTTGGTCAGAAACCAATCATAGCAGCAGCACGCTACAACACCCAATGCAGAAAACATAATGTTCATTCACTCGAACAAAATTGCATGGCAACACCCTAGCTATAATACCACTTGTTTAGTATTATATCCATGGAAAACAACCAAAAAACAAAGAAACTGAAGCAATTGAAAGCAGACAAGTATTATGTGCCTAATGTCACTGATGCTTAGTGGAAGGACACGAGCGTGTTGTTCTACCCAAAAGACAAAGCAGAAAGTTGCTAAACCACAATTGGCTAAAATCTAACATGGGATTTGGACATTTTTGAATCAAAGAGACCACTAATCCCACCTCAATATCTCTCTTCCCTTGTCAAAGTCCAAGTTCTATAACACAAAGACACATCCATCTTTTTCCCTAAAACCCGGGAGAACCTTTAGCCCTAATCAAAATAGTTGGGTGTGTGTTCCAGTTTTTGAGGATTGTGCAAAATTCTCATTTGACTCTAAAAGAAAGAAAACTTGGAAGAAGGGAATGACTCATTGAGACAGAGAAAGAGGCCCCTACCTTGTCATCGAGATTTTTGATCAATCTTAATACAATTTGAAAGCTCATCCATTTTATGGAAATCTAAGTACTTTGTCTAGTTGCTGGTATTCCATCCTTTCCAACTAGCTCCTCACACTTTTCAGATGCAGCTTGACTATGACTGAGACTAACCTTTCTGCTTATACATGTAAAACATTGCATAAAACATTGCAAAAAGAGGCAAAAGAAACCTTGATTTTTCATTCTTAATGAAGGTGGGGTTTAGTCAAGAGTCCTAGATTCCTATGGAGTCCATCTCAATCTTAAAAGAAACAATTTTTGTTTCTTTGAAAAGAAAAAATTGAGCATCAGTTTTCTATCTATAACACTTTCTCATTATTAATATTTAGGGTTGATGATCATTATTGAATTGCAATAGATCATGACAAGGACCAGTGGCAAAAGCATTGCCAAGATCTGGAAATGCTAAATGAACTGAAATTGGTTGACCCGTTTGATATTGGCATTAGTTTATGACATTCCCAATGCCATTTAGGCAGGGTGTGGTTCAATCAAAGAGAACAAATAGTAGTTTTCCTTATTGGAAGTGGTAGATACTTAAGTGGGATTAAAGTCCCCACTCATAGCTTTTGTTTGGGCAGACCTATAATCAAACCTTGCTTTGCAAGTGCAAATGTATTTTTCTTGAAGCTTTTGATTGCCTTTCTCTGATTACTTTGGGAGTTCGGAAACAAAGACCCATGTCTTAATCAAACTATGCTGGGTGCTTCTTCTTTTGAAGTAAAAGATGCAACTTAAGAGGGTACTTTGTGTTGTGGGTAACTACTACTTATAGTAAATATGATCATCTGTTTGCTCACTTTGCTGCATCTATTAATCCCTTTTCTCCAAGTTTACCAGTTGGATTCTCTATCACTTTTCATTATTTGATCCTTAGGTGAATAAAAATTCCCCTTGATGCATGTTGGCATGCTGTACTTTGGTTATGATAGATTACTATATAGATAACATATGCAAAATAGACTAATTGAAACTGATCACGAGCTAATCTATCATTAACATACAGTCGCTAAATGTAAACACATAATAAAGTTAAACGATTTCTCAAACTTTGACCGGTTTCATTTTCTTCTTAAATAACTTTAACTTGCATGTTTTTTTTAACTTGAACTATTATCAGTTTCCCTTGCATCGAATTGGTCAGCCTCTATGTTAGATTGATGGGGATTATAGTGATTTACTAGTTGATCCCTTCCTTCATTTTATCTCCCAAAGTTCTAATTCTGTGTGTTATACTCTGTTTGAGTTGTAAAAAAACGCCAACGAAGTTCAAAAGGAGCAACCAAGGATAAATGTGCACACAGTACAATTAAGGAGCAACCAAGCTAAATGTGCACACAGTACAGTACAAATAATGAAAACTCAAGAAAATCTATAAATCACAGTAAATGATGTTTAAATTAAGGGCATATGTAATTGGAAAGCTTCTTTAAGAGGGGGGAAGCTGCTAGATACTGCTAGCAAATCTTTTTGACAGTGGTAAGAAGCCCATAGTTCTGCAGAAAGGAGTGATGTCCTAGTGGTTATACTTTTTGAAGCTTGTTAGAAGCAGCTCCATGAACATCTTCTATATTAGAGCCTAGCTACAACTTCTTCACACTGCCCTTAGTGGTCAACTGCATGATTTCACTCTGCATATGGCTTAGGTACTTACAATTTCTACTGCTACCAAATAACATTATAGATTTGATCGAGGGCATATAGACCAACAAAACAAAACAAGCGTATAAAATAAAACTTAGAGAAATGGGACCTCAAACCTAATGTTTATGTGCTCTTATGTGGGGTTGTTTCCATGATGCAGACAGAAAAATCGTCATAGAATATGCCAATTTCCTTCATAATTTTTGGTTCAGTAGAGAAAATCTGAACTGCTCCGTTTGAAAAACCATGAAGCAGACAAGTTACAAAGAATTTGGTTGCACACAATGCGGTTTTGCATGTGAATAGTGGATATGAATTTTTGTTGGTACATAAGAAGTTCAAGAAAAACTAAATCAAAACTCTTCGTTAGGAGTAGGTGCAACCAAGAAGCACTTTAGCTGGTTTCCTGATCTTCTGGTTTTATAATCCAAACTTCTCCAGGATTCTTATAAATCATCTACCAGTCATATTCATTCAAGTTCTTCTAACTTCTAACTCTTAAAACTTTGACATTTCAACTTAGATTAATGGCCCTAAGATTTTAACCCTAATATACTAAGGATCCATGGAGCTTTCAAGAGATTAGGCAAGTTGATTAGGTCAGTTTTCTTGTAGCTCCAGACATGACCTAATCATAGTTACAAGTCAAAGTCACAGTGTCTTCTTACTTAATAAGGCTTACATACAAGTGATGTAATTATTAGATCACTAATGACATAGTTAAATTAAAAACTATGGCCATGCAAATAAGAGAGATTATATTTATTAGGGTAGCTCTTATTGGAATTTGGAGGAAAGTGACTGTAGCTAGAAAGTAAAAAAAACACAGCAGTTAGTAGGCTCCCATTTTGAGTTTTTGACAAGTACTGCCCTGCTGGGAATCTACATTTTCACCTACAAGTTCTAGCTTATTATTTTCTGATTTATAAGAGCTATAGGGTTAAATGGCAATGAGAAAAGGAAAGTTTTAATGTAAGTAGGTGAAAAGGGTGATAATGGTCTTCCACAGAATGACATCTGCAATGTCTCCTTCCTTTGCTCCATGATTTTTTCATCAATCTCATACATAGTCTTTGATAGTGATCTCACATCCCTTGTTTGGATTTTGTATGCTTGAAACACAGTAAAAAAATTGTGCCACATTTCGTTTAGTGTAATGTCGCGACCTTTAGGTTTGTAATACACGAGTAAAATGAATCCAAACGTACATGTATATCTAAATAGTAGAATATCCAAATCTCATAAAGTACCAAAAAAACTACTTCCATTTCAAAACCAAAACCCATCACTTTCTCCTACCTTTGCCTCTCTCTATATATATTTCATCAACATGTTGAAGACAGACACTTTCTGTAGGTACTACACTCCTATAGACTATAGTCCTCACACAAAGTCTTTAAGAAGCCTACTTCCTTTCAAAATCCAGAACTCATTTCTCAAATCCTATCTTCTCTTACAAATCATCTCAACACTTCCAAACTCAGCGCATTTTCTCATTACCATGCCAATTTCCACCTCAAAAGCCATGGAGAAAACTCTCACCCAATCTGGTGAGAGATCAAGAGGGAGAAGGAAACAAGCTGAGCCAGGTAGGTTTCTTGGGGTGAGGAGAAGGCCTTGGGGTAGATATGCAGCTGAGATCAGAGACCCAAGTACCAAAGAGAGGCATTGGCTTGGGACGTTTGACACTGCTCAAGAAGCAGCTTTGGCTTATGACAGAGCTGCTTTGTCCATGAAAGGAGCTCAAGCAAGAACCAACTTCATTTACACTGACAACTCCACTTTCCACTCTCTCCCCTTTGATGTTCAAACACTATTGCCACAACAATCACTTGAGTTCTTCACTTCCACTACTACACAGACTCCTAGACAACAACAACAACAAACCACCCATCAGAACACTCCACCTGCTCAGTCCAGCATGTTTTATCAGAATGAGAGCAACCCCAACATTAGGTCCAATGAAAAACCTTCACTTGATGCTCTCTTCTTCTCCAATGACTTTTCTTCTGATAACTCAGGTTACTTGGGTTGCATAGTTCCTGATAACTGCTTGAGGCCTCCTTCTGATATTCCCAAGAGCACTGAGTTTACTACTATTCATGCTTTGGATATTGATCATCAGAATTTTAGCTTTACAAACTCCTCCATTCAAACTCAACCACGTTGTGATCAAAGCACTACTGCTGCTACATTTCCTCTAGACGTAATGAACGTGCCAGCTTCGATGATGGCAACTAGTAACCCCGGAGATCAGCCTTTTTGCTTTGATGGATTCAGTCATGGACTCTGGGCCGGGGATAACCAGCAGTACTCGTCATTGGATCAGTTGAACTGTAGAGAGCTTTCGACAATGGTGGACAGCAACATATTCATGACTGAAGATGGGTGCAACATTGAAGCTTTGTATCCGATCACCGAGAATCCTAGTACTTCTTCATTCTCTTGCTCCCCATCAGTTCATCCTTTTGGTGATGTAGTAATCGAGTTTGGCCATTCCCTGTACTAGGTTTAGCTTCTAGCTAGTGCATGTCCACCTATGGATAATAAATTGAAATAATCATCATGGTTCCATTTTATGTGTGCATGCTCTTACTTGCATCTTACCACTCGATCTTTCTTTCACTGTAGTTAGTTACCCAAACCAAAACCTCCATATTTGGGATTTGCTTATCATGGTTCTGCAAGCTTTAATGGAAACTGTTGGGATGATGTTCAGCTTTTCCATGTCTTAATATTCTTGGCATCCCGTATATGATAATGGTGCTTGATTAGCCGAGTGTCTTTATGGCTGTGCTGGCCTTCACTTATATAATAGAATAGCTGCTGCTGCATTATGTGTCTCTCTTTGCGGCTATTTGCCTAGCCTTTTGCTGACACAGCGTAAAAAATCCGTGTAACTTCAAACTTAATGTATAGATAAAAATGGATCACGAAGCTATTAGCATCAAATGTGCAAGCTTTTGGTGTGTAATGGGACTAATAACACTTCGGTTTACTTTGTGTTTTATGTGTAGTTGCCCTTCAATTAATGGTCTGCCAAGTAAAAATCTCTTCATCACAACCAAAGTTCTAGAGGTTTTTCGTGACTAACGGAATGATTCAATAGTGTTTCGGGGTATTAAAACTTCAGACTCAGTCATTCCTTCGTCAATATGCTTCGGAGTACTAAAATTAGAGACTCGAACCATTCCATCCTCTATTTGGCTTGTGAGTTTTTGATTACCAAGTGTCGGGCATTAACAGTTGTTTTTATCACCAAGTGAGTGAAGTGACCAGTTGTGTTCTAATCGAGAAGAATAAGCAACTGGATTAGTATTATTTCACATGTAGACATTGTGTCGACTTCGCTCCTCAAATCTGGATTCATTTGTTCTCAATTTTTTGAGCCATGCCTTGGCTTCAAACCAATAGTAGATTTATTGACAAATGATCGAGTCACATGATAGGGAAGTTTTTGATCGAGTCTATTTTACTTGCCCTAATAGGTTAATATGGTTGCTGACAAAGGGTGTGTCATATAAAACTCGTGCAAAAATATCTTTTTTTCCTGGGGAACATCTTCTGCGCAATCACACGTACCTAAGGCAAATCTTAGGGAGGGGTGAGGGATAACACCAAACCCATAAAGTTTCTAAACTTCCGCACGTCCCATCAATTTCAATTCAATATGATTAGGCACTTGTACTCTATTATTGTTTTTGGGGATACCCTGTTGAAAAGTAACCGAGCAAGACTTTGTGCCCTAAAAAATGGAGCAATTAGAACAATGGATTAAACAAATAACGTCCAAAAAGCAATAGAATCATCAAAGGGAGGACACCAAACATTCCCAAAACAAGGATGGATGTATTATGTACTGGCTTAGATCTGTTGAAATGGCCTTAACAAGATCACTCATCGTTTGCTTTTTGGTCAACATAGTTCACCCACATTCATTTTCTTCATACCAAAACAAAATCATGTACCAACATATTCTTTCCTGCATGCAAGAACTTCGTCTATGATTTAGCATATACGTAGAGAAAGCAATAATATGATCAGGAAGAGAGCTTATAATTATACAGTCAAGAGTGCTTCTTCATATACTTTGTATTTCATAATAAATTTATCAATAACATGGTCAAGCAATTCATTGACACAACATAAACTATGTATCTAATCCCTTATAAAGTAGCATTGTTGATGCCTCCTTGGGTCTTTGAATTACTGTTCTCAAAATAGACTTCGGACAAAAAGTGGGGGATACATGAATTCGAATTCCCAAGTTGAACTGAAAGCTTGTTTCCCCAAATTGAAAGAAATATTAGGAAAGGATGGACATGAATACACGGTAAATGTGAAACCACAGACTGGAACTAATCTTTTCATTCTGGACAGATGAAAACACTCCAAAATCGGAGAACTGGAGATGGAATTTCCTAATGGACGCTTTTTTCTTGGTTATTGAAGAGAAAGGTGGAAGGCTATATGGATCTGCTAAACTTTTGACGGTTGGCCGTTTTATTCATGATAAAGAGAAGCGCCATAAAGATGATATGACAGATGAACGTCACTGAGGTAATGCTAAGCCAGTGAGAATATGAAGCCTCTGTTGGAGGACTTGAAAATAGAAAAATGATGTTTTGGTTGGAGAAAGTTGAACAAATAAAGAACAATGGAAAGTCCCTTCACCTTGCTTAACTCGAACTATGAGACTTTGTACTGTTGTCGCTGGTAGTTGAAGGGCCAGAACCCTGAGCAGATTGTTGGTCACCCAAATGGGCAACACCATCCTTAGAAACAGTGGAACCAACTGATTCACTAACAGTGCTCGGTGATGAAGACATTCTGGTAGAAGCTGAGTCCTTGCTTGTGTCTGAATTAAGTTCAGGCCGCAATTCTGACGATGAGGATGATGGGGCTAGCATACCTATTGACGATCCCACTGGATAGGGTGCAACTGGAATATCGGTGAGAGAAGACGCTGATGGACTGTAACTGATTGTTCCCACAGGGTGGTCGAATTTGCATGCTCCTCTTGCAGAGTGAGTGCAAAGCGGTGCACCCTGATATCACATAGAATTTCAAATTCCAAGCATAACTTACCAATAACGCATTCAAAGCACCCAGAAGAAAAACAAAAGAAAATACCAAACAGATATATTGCTAGGCAAGAAGACCCAACACTCAAATTATATGCTCCCTCGGTGAAAATTTAGCTGAGCAGATGCACACCCAGAAAATGCTTACTTAGAAGTTAGAACACCAGAATGATGTATCTACAGAGCATTTCAACCAAACACTGTTCTTGCTACATCAGGCTGTAGAAACTTAAAACAATCATCAAACATTACCAGCATATCCAGATGGTACGGACAATTCAAGCATGTTTAGCATGCTCACATGCCACCAAAAAGAAAACCCAAAATATAGCCATATAGAAGAAACACTGGTTTTGAAGGGAGGGGAATTATTCCTTATTGCCTCCTAAGAGCCCAACTCAGAAATGCAGAAAAACATGTATAAACATGTACATGCATTGCATGCAAGAAATCCTGCCACCACATTGGCAAATCACAATGTACACATACATGCATGAATTACACAGTAAAAAATCTTTCTTTACAAATTCATATTCAAACTGAAACGACCTAAGCTTATTTTAATTCTATCAAGGCCAAGTAACATTTTAGTGAGAGGGCGAAGGTAAATGAATCTAAGACAGGTGCCTAAGTAGCTTTTTATTATTATTTTGATAGTTTGCTATGCGACAGAGGAAGAAATTTAAAGGAGATGGGATGAGAGCAGTGTAGTGGGATAAAGGCTGCAGTTCAAGACCAGTCCTAGCGAATTGACTATATCAAACAGTAGCTAGTTCACCCCAAAATAATAATCAAACAGCAACTTTGGAAACAACATTAATCAAAACAAGTGTAGGAAAGAAAAAACATGTATCCAAAGTCATGCAAATGGGTAAGGATGCTGCATTTTACCCCTAACTTACACAACTTTCCAGTTAGAGAGACATTCATCAACACCAAACAACAAATATGTTTCAGGGTTTTAGCACAGAATTCGGCTGTGGTTTATAATATTATTCTTTAGTGAGCAGGTGTTTTCCTCAGAGTTGCAAGTTGCAACAATAAGCTTTCGTGTCAATTTGGATACCATTTAAATAGTACAAAAGGACCTCAAATAAGTCCATATGTTAAAATTTTTTTTACTATGCATAAGAGGATGATAAAAAGAACCTAACATTCCCCAATATGAGAGAGAGAGAGAGAGAGAGGGTGGGTGGGAGGTAGAGTAGTCAGATAGTATATAAGAACCATTCAACAGTAAATTTTACAGCTTTAAGATAAAACAAGCTTATGATTGACGACCTAGTAAAAGCATCAAGATGCAGAGGAGTTGAAAGAGCGGCTCACCAGGGGCGATGGAAGACCAGTGGAGCTAAGCGCAACAGGTGTTTTTGGTGGAACAACTTCTGCTGGATGATGATATCTACACGAGGACCCAAATTTGCATTCCCCTGTTCTCAGGTAATACTGACATTCTGCTTGGCCAGGTCTTTTAGGATGAGATTGCTCCTTCTGGCCAGTGGTTGGAGGGCCAAGAGAAAAAGGTACAGTTGGAAACATTCCTGTATATGCAGGTGCTGAAGGAGATATTTGATTTATCCCATAAAGTGTCCCTGAACCAACAGCAGTTTGAGTACCAGGAGAAGCTAATGGGCTTGCACCAGCCTGCAAGACATAGATAAGAGCTTGACTGAGATTCATGCAAATTACAATAAAATGGGGGAAGCAAATGTTACTGAAATGCATGCTACTTGGCTAACTTAATGGAGGGAACAATATTACTCGACTGAAATTCATTAAACTTTTAATGGAGGAAGCAAATGTTACTTACCGGATATGGACTCCAACCTGAGAAAGGAACCATTCCAGGGGGAATCAGCATTTGACTATAAGGGCTTTGAACGTATGAGCTAGGTAGCAAAGGAGGCCTTGCAACCATTACTGTTCCATATGGCTGTGAGGAAACAGATGGAGATTGCACAGTCTGATACAATGTAGGTGCAGGTACAAATGAAGCTTGGGCTTGTGATGGCACTTGAGGTTGTGTGCCAGTCAGCGGTGGATGATGGAATTTACAAGTTGTACCAAACTTACACTGTCCAGTTTTGACATAGTATGAACACTCTCTTTCACCCTGTAATTATTCAAAAAAACAATTCATTGAATGCAACATTATCCCTCAGTCATGAAATGAGAATACCAACATGACAAACAATTAAAAAAATCAAAGTTATGATCGAGAAACACAGACCAGTCGCAATGGGTATCCGTAGTAGTTTAGCGATACAGGAGTTGCTGAGCCTCCTCCCTGCTTAGGGTGGTGATACTTACAAGTGGCGCCAAATTTGCACGACCCCGTCCTCACATAATACTGCAATTAAACAACCAATGCACAATCAAACAAGAGAAAATCCATAATCTCCCACCACCACCAACAAACAAACAAATCATGAAATGATCCACATCGACATTACTCCACACCCAATAAATGTGATCCGCCTCCAAGAAACATATATCACCCTAAACCTCAAAGCCTCAAAAAGCAGTTACACAAACTCAAATACCTGGCACACAGGCTGCCCCACTCGCTCCGGATACTCAACTGACCCAGCTCTCAGAGCTCCGGTAGCCTGCAAAGCATCACATTACATCCAACTATTAAACAATCATCTTCCCCCAATCCCCCATATCAACTACCTAGATCTTACTGAATCACCCCCCCCCCCAAAGCAACAAAAGCTCAATGGAGCAGTGATCACAATTACATCAATATCACAAGCAACGTCATCAAATCGGTACAAACAGATAAGATCAAAACCACAAAACCAGACAACCAAGCCCTGAACTGAATCAAACACAAGCAGTAAAAATAAAAAGACAAAAAATTACCGCCCTACGATCACGGGGGTGATTGTACCGACACCTCGAGCCGTATCCGCAAATCCCAGTGCGGAGAAAGTAACTGCAATCGGCCTCTTCGGGCCGTTCCGGGTACGATTCTCCGGGTCCGAGGCCCAAATGCCACATGGATTCTGCATTTCCCAACAAAAGATGAAACCCAAAATCCCAGCAAATCCACGCCCCAAATTCAAATGCAAGCTTGAAATGAAAAAGAAAAAAAGCTGTCTCACCTTCCAGGCCGGTCTCGGGTCCCGGAGCGATCCACTCCGGCGACGGATCCGACTGCGACCCTTCCGCGCTCCGACCGTACCTCTCCATTGTACGGCCTTAGAAACAGACAACAACGACAGAACCGGGTTCGATTGCAGAGTGTCGTGAACAGACAACCTCGGCTGGTTCTCTGATCAAATGGGGGAGACTAACACACACATCAACAACAACAACAACAACAACAAGAAAGAAGAAAAAGGGTCTGGATTTACAGAGCTCTGTTTCTCTCTCTCTTTAACACACACAACCACTGTGTGTCTCTCTGTTTTTGTTTTTGGTTTTTGGTTTTTTTGGATTTCTCTCTGTATCAGTTTTTTGATCTCTTACTTTTCTCCTCCTCAATTTTTTTTGGTTACAAACGAGGCCAAAAAGGCCTAAGCAAAAATAAAATAAAGAAAGCTAATGACTCTACTAGCCCTTGTTACTCAGCAATGTCATCACGAAGAGCATGAACAACATGAATTAGAGGACTGTCAAAAATGATGAGGACTAGCTCATGAAGAACACTTTTTTGCCCTCTGAAAATATGATTAACCTGAGTAGCTCCCAAATCAGCCATGAACTTCTTACAACCTTTGAGAAGAGAACCAAGAGAATGTATATCAAGATCACCACATCGAACAAGTTGAACCAACACAGCAGAGTCAGACTCTATACTCAAATTATTAAGCAAGTTCAAGGCCATAGAACACAACTCCAAGGTTTATCTGAAAACATGAAATCAAACTACCTCTGTGATCTCTTATGATTCCACCGGCTCTAATTTTTCCTGACGAAATACTTCTAGTGCCATCAATATTCAGCTTAAAGCAGTTCTCAAAAGGCATTTTTTAGGAAATAAATTTTTAACTATAGACAGACACAGACTGTTTTTTGACATTTGCAGCTGTTAATGTATGCCTTGAATCAGCCATCTGGAGGTACCAGCTATTCTGGGATCTCGCTGTCCGGTCAGCGATTTGGGGTCCAGGGGCAACGCGCCCTGGATTGGGGGTTCGGGGGCGCGAGCGGAATTATTCCCGCGAGCGAAAGTCGCGCGAAGGATATTTCTCTCGCGACCGAAACTGCCCCGCGAGCGACAGTCGCGCGAACGAGAGTCTCGCGAACAACAGTCACGCGAGCAAGATTGTTCAACCAGTGTCATCGAAGGGCAACGCCCCCAAGGCCCACGAGTCCCTGTTATGCTGGGTTATGGTTTCCTATTGGATCTAGTATATAGGGTTTAGAGTCCCTGTTATGCTGGGTTAGGGTTTCCTATTGGGTTTAGTATATAGGGTTTAGAGTCCCTGTTATACTGGGCTATGGTTTCCTATTGGGTTTAGTATATAGGGTTTAGGGTTTAGTATATAAACGACCTAAACCTAATTGTATTAAACACTCTGTATGCTCCGCACTCTGTATTCAGTACTCTTGGAGTACTCGGTGGTTGTGTTTCCTCAAGATAATAAAACTTTTCTCATCTGGTCGTGGACGTAGCTAACATATTGTTAGTGAACCACGTAAATCTGTCTTCTTTCTTCCGTCCGTTACAACAAACTGGTATCAGAGCCCAGGAGGGGTTCGAATTCTGGGAAGAAAGATGTCTGGTTTGACCGTGAAGATCGATAAATTCACGGGGAGAAACAGTTTCAGTTTATGGCAGATCAAGATGCGAGCCTTGTTAAAACAACAAGGGATGTGGGCGCCGCTTGTGAAGAAGCCGGGGGATCCAGAAATCGCTGAGATGGCCAGTCTGGAGGAGAAGGCACACTCGACAATCTTGTTGTGTCTTGCAGATGATATAATCACTGAGGTCGCAGAGGAGGAAACTGCGGCTGGTCTGTGGTTGAAGCTTGAGAGTCTATACATGACGAAGTCTTTAACCAACAAGTTGCTTCTAAAGCGACGTCTGTTCAGTCTGCGAATGGAATCTGGCATGACTCTAAGAGACCACTTAGATCGGTTAAACACAATTCTATTAGAGTTGCGTAATATTGATGTCAAAGTTGATGATGAAGATGCTGCTCTAATTCTGCTGGTATCTCTACCTTTGTCGTATGAGAATTTTGTGGATTCTTTTATTGGTGGGAGAGATACAGTGACTCTGGAGGAGGTTAGATCATCTCTTCATACTAGAGAGATGCGTCATAAGGCCACCGGTACAAGTTCAGACAGTCAGGCTGCTGGGTTGGTAGCCAGCGGAAGGATGGGACAGGGAAGCTTGGGTGAGAAGAAATTCAAGAAACAAGTTTCAAAGAGTTCCAAATTTAATGATGTCTGTAACTACTGTAAAGAAAAGGGACATTGGAAAAACGAATGTCCAAAGAAGAAAGAGCAGCATGAGAAAGCATCAGGTACTGCTGTTGTAGCAGAAGATGACATCAATTCTGAAGAGGATTTGGCCTTGGTTGCAGATGCAAGCTGTTAGTTGCCCTTTGGGGGCAACATCTGAGGCTGAGGAGCCATCTGGTACATCTGGCACTATTGCGGTGCATCTGGTACATCTGGCACTGTTATGGTGCATCTGGTACATCTGGCACTATTGTGGTGCATCTGGTACATCTGGTACATCTGAGGCAGAGTGGTCATCTGGTTCATCTGGCACTGTTGTGGTGCATCTGGTACATCTGGCACTGTTGTGGTGCATCTGGCACTGTTGTGGTGCATCTGGTACATCTGTTATGAACATCTGTGAGGCAAAGGAGTCATCTGGTACATCTGGCACTGTTGTGGTGCATCTGGTACATCTGGCACGGTTGTGGTGCATCTGGTACATCTGTGAGGAGTCATCTAGTACATCTGGTACATCTGGCACTGTTGTGGTGCATCTGGTACATCTGTGAGACAAAGGAGTCATCTGGCACTATTGGAGTGCATCTGGTACATCTGTTAGTACATCTGAGGTAGAGGAGCTATCTGGTACATCTGGCACTATTGCGGTGCATCTGGTACATCTGGCACTGTTATGGTGCATCTGGTACATCTGGCACTATTGTGGTGCATCTGGTACATCTGGTACATCTGAGGCAGAGTGGTCATCTGGTTCATCTGGCACTGTTGTGGTGCATCTGGTACATCTGGCACTGTTGTGGTGCATCTGGTACATCTGTTATGAACATCTGTGAGGCAAAGGAGTCATCTGGTACATCTGGCACTGTTGTGGTGCATCTGGTACATCTGGCACGGTTGTGGTGCATCTGGTACATCTGTGAGGAGTCATCTAGTACATCTGGTACATCTGGCACTGTTGTGGTGCATCTGGTACATCTGTGAGACAAAGGAGTCATCTGGCACTATTGGAGTGCATCTGGTACATCTGTTAGTACATCTGAGGTAGAGGAGCTATCTGGTACATCTGGCACTGTTGTGGTGCATCTGGTACATCTGTTAGTACATCTGAGGCAGAGGAGCCATCTGGTACATCTGGCACTATTGTTGTGCATCTGGTACATCCGTGTTACATCTGAGGCTGAGGAGCCATCTGGTACATCTGGCACTATTGTGGTGCATCTGGTACATCCGTGTAACATCTGAGGCAGAGGAGTACATCTGGTATATCTGTTATCTGGTAGAGAAGTTATTTGTACATCTGTTAGCTGGTACATCTGTTATCTGTAGAGGATTCAAGTCAAGGTGGAGATTTGTTAATATATGCCTTGAACCATCCATCTGGGGGTACCAGCTATTCGGGGTGATGCATCTGGTACATCTGTTATCCGTGAGAGGAACCAGCCATTCGGGGAGGATTCAAGTCAAGGTGGAGATTTGTTAATATATGCCTTGAATCAGCCATCTGGAGGAACCAGCCATTCGGGGAGGATTCAAGTCAAGGTGGAGATTTGTTAATGTATGCCTTGAATCAGCCATCTGGAGGTACCAGCTATTCTGGGATCTCGCTGTCCGGTCAGCGATTTGGGGTCCAGGGGCAACGCGCCCTGGATTGGGGGTTCGGGGGCGCGAGCGGAATTATTCCCGCGAGCGAAAGTCGCGCGAAGGATATTTCTCTCGCGACCGAAACTGCCCCGCGAGCGACAGTCGCGCGAACGAGAGTCTCGCGAACAACAGTCACGCGAGCAAGATTGTTCAACCAGTGTCATCGAAGGGCAACGCCCCCAAGGCCCACGAGTCCCTGTTATGCTGGGTTATGGTTTCCTATTGGATCTAGTATATAGGGTTTAGAGTCCCTGTTATGCTGGGTTAGGGTTTCCTATTGGGTTTAGTATATAGGGTTTAGAGTCCCTGTTATACTGGGCTATGGTTTCCTATTGGGTTTAGTATATAGGGTTTAGGGTTTAGTATATAAACGACCTAAACCTAATTGTATTAAACACTCTGTATGCTCCGCACTCTGTATTCAGTACTCTTGGAGTACTCGGTGGTTGTGTTTCCTCAAGATAATAAAACTTTTCTCATCTGGTCGTGGACGTAGCTAACATATTGTTAGTGAACCACGTAAATCTGTCTTCTTTCTTCCGTCCGTTACAACAGCAGCATTCCATTCCTCAATGTAGTTCCAGATCACCTTCTTAGGGAATAAAGGCATGGAAAAATCAGGATCAAACACACTCGTATTCCTCTATTTCCATATAAACCAGCATATAAAGACGAATAAATTGCACCACTTCACATTATCCAATCATCCCAGTTTAGAGTAAAAGAGTTAAAAATACAACCTGGACTTAAAAATTCTTACCAAATAGAAGAAGATCGAGGACAATCTCTTAATAAGTGGAGGAGAGTTTCATCATCATTATGACAAATGGGACATGACTTGTTAGAGGTCAAAGCTCTTTGAACATTAGTCAAAAGCTTCTTATGCAGAAGGACCAAAAGAAAGTTTTCACCTTAGGTGGAATATTGAGCTTCCAGAGAGCTTTCCACAAAGGAGTGGCATCAAAGAAATTGAAATTCAGATTGTAAGCAGATTTAACTGAGAAGCTTCCATTAGAAGTATGACCCCATATAGGAGTATCAGCACCACCACCACCAAGGGTGTAGCTAGCGAGTGGGCAAGAGAGTCAATTGTCCCCTTTAATTTTTTTTTTTAAATAATTATTCTTAATTTGTATCGGATATTAAAAGAAATAAAACAAAAATTGACGTTTCTCTTTTAAGAAATCTTTGATCAGTCTTTAATATTCTTCAATAATAATAAAACAAAATAAAAATTTATACTATTTTAAATACTTAATCCAATTAATACAAACTGTGTGAAGAGTTTCTTATCTTATTGATCCATACTAATATGTAATTTAATGCTTTAAATTTCATTTATGATTTTTTAAATTTTTTATAAATAAGCTAAATTGAAACAACACATTGATGTTTACCGCACATTTATGTCACAAAAATAACATATTGAAATTATAAAAATCTGAAGTTTATTAGAGATGAATTAATGGTTTGTTCGAGAGCGCATTTTTATTTTGAATTAGTAAAAGAACATTGTTGAAATTAAGTTTGTGTCACTTTTTTAAGCAAAATCGTGTTGTTGCTAAAGAGTAACCGAAGATCATTTAATTTTTTCGTTAATCAAATTTGACAATTCTAAGTGAGATGTCTGGCTACGCCATTGACTACCACCCTCAAAAACAGTTGGCACATTGATAACTTGACAAATAATATCATCAGGAAGCATAATAGAGAGCATATCAATATTCCATCCATCCTCATTCCAAAAATCACAGATATTAGCATTTAAATTGACAACAGTTTCAGGAAGAGCAAGTTCCAAGAGGGGAGTGGAAGACCACCAAGTATCAGTCCAGAACTTGATAATCTTACCACGGCCAATACGTCATTTAAGGCCTTTTCTCAAAAGAGAAGCACCATAAACAACATCCCTCCATGAACTAGAACAGGCAGAAGGAATAGCATACCTATTATCAATAATATTTGCATCTTTCATATACTTGTGAGTAAATTGAGGCCCAAACGCCAGCATCCCTTTGAAAAATTCTCCAACTAGATTTAGTCAACATTGTCTGATTCATTGCAAAGTTTTTTTTAAGAGTAAATTTCAACAGTTGTACCCAAACTTTTGTGACACGGTCAAAATGATACACAAACTTATAAAACTACAAATGTGGTACCCAAACTTCATTTTCGCTACCAACAAAATGTCTGATGTCATTTTTTCATCACCATGTCGTTTGTCTGATGACATGTCTTATATGAGACCCACCAAAAATATTTCTTGTATGTAGATAACCACATCATTAGTTTCCGAACTCTTCTGAAATAATCAATGTGATACCTAGAATGAAAACCCAGGTTTTCATTTTCAAACTAGAAATTAAAATGGATCTGCAAAATATAATTTTGGAGATTTTAGAAGGAAATGAGATATAGAAAAAGTATAAATGTCATATAAACCCTAAACCCTCAATAAAAAATCTTTAAACTCTAAACCCTTGAAAAAAATGAGATCTAGGAAATGTCTGAAAACCATCTAAACCCTAAATCCTCGATGAAAATAACCTTTTACCTATCCTATATCACATTTCCTTCCAAAATTAAATCTTGTGGATCTATTTTCTCTCCTAGTTTGAACATTGAAAACTTGGGTCACTATGTCATAAACATAATCAGACGACATTTATCAGACGAAGTAAAAAGCCACATTTATCAGACGATGCGGTCAATATTTGTCGATCACTCTTTAATAATATCAGACTACATATATATGTGGTCTGATGAGTACTTTAAATAAGACATTATTTTTATGTTGCGTAAGTAACATCCCCAATTAGATTAGAAAGTTCTAAACCCTAAAGCCTGCCTTTACATTTCCAAAAAAACGCCCTTAACTTTCAGCCTTTTTCACCAAGTCTAAGCTAGGCACTCGACATTCTCTTTTCACAAAGGCTCAACAGTCAAAACACAATCTCTCTTCTTCTCAACTTCGAGCACAACACTGGAGTTCGACCCAACTATCAATCTCTCAAGCTCTACCCAGTCACAAAATTTCAGGACCCACCCCGGGTTAACCTCTTTAACCTGAAGTAAATCATACGGGGACCACCTCAAGGGAACTTCTTACCGAAACCCCCTTGAAATGGACAACCTTTCCTACAAACAAACTCAACACTTCCATGAATAATTTAAATCAACCCCCAACTCCTGGAGTCATCCTGCTCTCAAAACCACAACTACGCTTCCCAAAAATGTAAACTAAACTAAGTTGGGGTAATCAGAGCAAATCTACATAGATGAGATACCTAAGTAAAATTGCTAGCGTCAGCAGATTAGTTGGATATGCCTCGTCTTCTATACGCACGACCTCCTCTCAGCATCCCTACAACACTAGGCATTTGAAAACGAATGGTCCAGGGGAAAACATTTAAAACAGGACGTTAGAGTGAGTGGACAAAAAAATATCCAAGCTTGTGAAAATAATCAATTTATGTCATCCCTTTGAATTTCCGGAAAATCCATGTGCATGCCTCAGGATGAAAATCAACAAACACCGACTCTAGCCTCGCTAGATAAAATATTGAAAATGTGATCATATATGTAACTAGCCTCGCTAGTTAATATCATGCAGTAAAGTGAGCCTCGCTCAAACACATGACCACACATGTATATCCAAATCGGGCTACGACGCTTGTGTCTCGCGCTCACGTCACGCTCATAATGGCGGCATCAATGGGCAACTCCATGATGGCGGAGTATACCCATGATAAGAATATAATGTATAATCATGATTTGACTCTATGTATATATATTAATATATGTATACTCATACGATGCTATGACGCTTGCGCCTCGCGCTCACGTCGCGCTTATAATGGCGGCCGTTAAATATTTACTATAACATTATGGCGGAGTATACTCCCCGTACGAATATAATATATTTTCATCACAACACGTATATAAAGAAAATATACATATGCATGTGACCAAATAATCCACCAATGAAAATCCCATAATCCTCAAATCAAAAGAAATACCGGATAAAAATGGATGATAAAATAATCCAGTAAATTAGAAAATATCAAAAGAGGAACGATGCATATAAATTTAATTTAAAACAAACGTCCACTCACAGATTTAGGCCTTAGCCTGACGAAATCCGGATCGCTTCCCAAGCGAGAACTCCACATCTCTTGTTTAACGAATAATATTAAATCTTAATTGTCAAATGAATAATTATTTAATATTGGAATAACGATACCATCGACCAAAACCCTTAAACTTAATCAACAAAAATCTTTGACCTTCAACAAAAGCTTAGTTGTCCTTAAAATATTTCTTAAACCTTAACCGGTAATAACCGATGGCCGGAATAATATTTTATTATCCGCCGATAATATTAAACTTGAAAAATTCTAAAACCTAACCAATACTCCTCCAAAAATTACCAAATTTAAACCATAGACTCCTCTCATTTTATACTATTTAATGGACATGAAAAACTGCCTAAAAAGTGGCGGCAGCCGGCAAAAATTCCGACGACCTCCGATCGCCACCAAATTTTAACAGTAGCTTCGCCTCATCATTTTAAACAACTTTGTATTCAACTCGAAGGCCAATTCAGCCTCTAACTAGGTCAATCGAACAAAAATGTAAAAACACGAAATTTGTTTTTAAACTTCAAATCTTCGATTCTCCTCCATACTCCAAATCAATTCACCAAACTTTAGGGGTGAGTAGTACTCCTAAAACTCATTCTAACCATATATAGAACTCACAAATTGGTGGCATGAGGAGGGAGAGATCCGATCTAGATCTCATATTGTACACTCGGTAATCAACTTGAAATTTCTCCTAAACCATGGAGAGATATGTCGAAAAGCTTACCTAGATTTGAAGTAGACTCAGATGCGCTCCTTTTGGGATCGGCCTCACCACCTGAGGTGGCCTAGATCGGCGGCGGCGACGCCGAGAAGGTCCGGCAGAAAATCTGCACGATTTTCTGGTTTTGGGGCTATTTATAGCCTTTTTACGAAATTATCCATATGCCCCTAACTTCAGACTCTTATAACTTCTTCATACGAACTCTGATTTGAGCGTAATACATGTCCACGAACTCGTATCGACGTCATCTACAACTTTTATGAAGAAAGTTTTCCCAAATTCTTGACTCTACGAAAAGTCAACTTTACGGTCATTATACGGTTAAACAGTTACTTTAAATGGTTAAAGACCAAAGTAACCAACTGTAAAATAATTCTAGGATCGAGATGTGACACAAAAACTTGATTAGGTAACTCAGTCCTCTCCCTCTCTCTTGTACTTCGATTTGATTTGGTTTTAGGGTTTTATAGGAATGTTTTTATTTGGTTGTGCTAATTTCCTTTCAAAATAGATGTTGGTTTATTGGATTTTGTTGAGTTACAAATTTCTATCAAATTAGGAATCCTAAAGGGGAAAATTGTAGGCATATAATAGTCATATGTTGTCATTCCTATACAAGATTAAATTCTCAACAAATTAATATCCTACTTATTTTAATATTTGATTGACCAATTTTATTGCAGGTGATAATCTTCCTTTTAAGGTGATGATTTTATGTAAATATGATTCTAACATGGTTATATCTGTTTACATTATTGTTGTGTGAGAAAAAGAATGAAACCTAATTTGATTAGGTTTTATACATGCTTGAATATCTGATTTAATTAATATAAATATCGATATTATTCTTGATATTCTGATATGCTAATCTGTATGGAAAGAAGTTCTAACCAAGATTATCTAATTATATTCTTTCATTGATTAACAGATTTTTTTGGAAAATATTTATTCTTGTCATATATTTCTGTTATGGAAAATATATCTTATTATGGTTTCAAAATTGGTTTCCATATTTATCCCAATCAATGATTAATGAGGATCGATTGTGTGGGAACTTTATCTCCCTCTATATATAGAGATGGAAATATTTTTCCATACCACTGAGTTTTTGTGTGTCATAAGATATTATATGATGCATTGTCTTTGATAAACTCATGTCAAATTATATGATTGTTTCATTATATCTGTCATTCTTGTGATGATCTGGATTAGTGGCTTGGAAAGCTTTGAAGACGTGTTCAGTTCTTTCATATATGCAAATTAGATTTAAGAAGAGTTAGAATAGGGTTAGCAGTTCATAGATCAAGTTAGTTGTGATGATAGTAAAGTGATTGTGTAATTTCACTACTTGATAGATCGATAATCATTCTTCTCTATAATGAATTTGATTTAGTGTGGACTACTTTTAAAGCCTTGCAGCGATGTTTTCTCGTGGGAGGTTTACACTGTAGTGAACAAAATCTTGTGTTTGTGTCTCTATTGTTTTAATTCGTCAAATGGTTGAATCTACATATTTAATTCTTCCATACTTTGTTCCATTTGACTACTTTCACGCCACCGGACAAGATACGACCTCCAAACCCTAGGTTTTTCCCCTCCTGTTTTTGCGGTGCTCCCTCTATCCGCGTTGTTTTATACAATCTCCTGAATTAACTTTTTGAAAAGAAAGATTAATTAGCTTCTACGAATTGTGTCGACATGAATGCCACTGGTTACTTGGTAGGCACTACATAAAAGAAGAAACAAGAGCAAATAAATAAGAGATAGGTCCGCGCAACACCCGTACACCATGCAGTTAAGCACCCTAGTCAGGTGTTGGTCGTTTTCTCTTGTGTTGTGGTTTTCCTAATGGTTATCGGTTTTAGACGTGTAGTATAACATGTTAGAGCAATATCTATATCGTCTCAACTTATTTCCATTTTTCAAATGTGCAACACGACACGAAAGAGTCAAGTGTTGGTCGTTTTCTCTTACGTTATGGTTTTCCTAATGGTGCCCGATTTTAAACGTGTGTAGTATAACATGTTAGAGTATATGTAGCGTCTCAACTGATTCCCATTTTTCAAGTGTGCAACATGACGCGAAAGAGCATGCGCAAAACATTACGTGTGGCGATTGTTTCTCGACGTGTGTAACCTTACGTGTAAGAGTATCATGCAAATCGACTGATCAAAACTAATTGACTGATGAGTGATAATACTCTAAATGCTTACTTTGTATTTCATAAACAATCATAGTGAGTGATAATCACCTATACAATGCGTGCATATTCTAATTTAGTAGCTTGAATGTAATTGAAACTCGGAGGTTCTTCAGTTAATCAGGTGAAATTTCATCTAACTAATATGATAACATCATAATCACTTATTTCGGTTAAATTTAAAAATTAAATTAAAATAAGTAACTAATGGTGGCAGGATAGCTTGGTGAAATTTCTGGTTATGAACGAAGAATTTGCAATTGAAACTTATGTATAGTTATTTAATCTTGATCGAAGCGATAACTAAAATTGAGTCCTATAACTTAATGAATTTTTTAATAGAAAGATCACACACAAAACCACTGTCTTACCGTCATTTCGAAACACGCCTTTGACAGTCAAAATTAAAACATCCAACCACAAACAGACACACAAGCATTAAAGACATCCATTCTCACCTTCTGTATAAAAACACACGCGCCTAAACAGAGCGTTCAGACTCGCTAACGCGGCTGCCGTACACATTGTACGGAACACTGCCCCAACTCCCTTTAGAAAAGCCTGATATTTTCTAGCACTTGTCATTTACCCGCCTTCTAAAGCGCGTGAGAAGAAATCTCAGTACCAGGCAAAATCGAATATCTAACTGTGCTCTACATCTGGGGTAGGTTGCTTGCGTCGCAGTGATTCTCAGTTTCCTTATAAACTTAAACGGCTGCGATTCGCTCCCTCAGTCCTCAGATCCAACGGCTGAGAGACTCTAGAGTGAGGCGTAGTAGGTACGAAGTCCATAAATACAAAAAAAATTGGTGAAACCTGTGACCGGGTGTAGCCCGTTAAGCAAAGGAGGTGATAGCGACGGGAGAACCAGGTAAACCGGTGGGTTTATTTGACTTGGGCACGATTTGGCCACAAGTGGCACTTTTAAAGATTTGGTGCAAAGGGCTGTTTGATTTGGACTGTAGCTAGCGTATCTTATCGAACTTAATGTCGGCGAGCTCAGTGTGAATTTATCATTTTTATTTATTAGTTAAAGAAATTAATCATTTGTGGAGTGAGTTTTTGTACACTGATGTGTGGCGGGCCTTGATGATCCATGAATCATGAATGCTTATCCGAATATTGGGCTGACAGAATTCTCTATACCATCCGTAAGTGGTTTCATTTCAGACCAGATATGGAAAGAGGTATTCTAGTTTCATTCTTCTTTTGTTTAGATTATTAAATTTTTTCGGTTATAATTATTTATTTTATTTATTTAACCAACCGATGAATTTAATAAAATTTTGTCGACTATAGTTATTTATTTATTTAACTTTAACCGATAAATTTTATTAAAATTCGTCGGTTATAGTTATTTATTTTATTTTTTTATTTATTAAAATTCGTCGGGTATAGTTGGTTATTTTATTTTTTTTATTTAACTTTACCCGACGAAAATAAAATTCGTCGGTTATAGTTATTTTTTTATTTATTGTATTTTTGATTAATTTTCTTTTCATCTTTTTTGTTTTTCCGTTGGTGGTGGAGGAAAAGAAGGAGAAAGAGAAGAGAAGGAGGAGAAGAGAAGGAGGAGAAGAGGAGGCCGAGAAGGAGGATGAGAAGAGGAGAAGGCTGAGAAAGAGAGGAGGAGAAGGCTAGGAGAGGGAGAAGGAGAGGAGGAGAAGAAGAAGAAGAAGAAGAAGAAGAAGAGAAGGAGAGGGAGAAGAGGAGAGGGAGAGGGAGAGGGAGAAGAGGAGAGGGAGAGGGAGAGGGAGAATGAGAATGAGAAGGAGTGGAGGATGAGGAGTTGCTGTCGGAGGAGGGGGAGGAAGAGAGATGAAGAGGAAGAGGAGGAGAAGAATGAAAGATATAGAAAAAATTCAAAATTTTATGTGGGCTAATTTTGTCGGCTAAGGTTTAAAATTTTCAAAATCCCTTCCGAAAAATTTAAATTTTTAAATAAGTTTAGCCAACGAATCTTAATAAATTTCGTCGGCTATAGTTATTTATTTAAATTTTGCCGACGAGTTGCTCTAATTTGGTCGGCTAAAACCCTATATGTAAAAGCTTCAAACAAAAAAAGTCAGGAAATAAGATATGACCGAAATGGTGAAATACGTCTACGATTGAAAAAACACGTAATTCCGGTAAAGTCTCGGTGCTGATAGTTTCGGCCAATGTAATTTTCCATTCTTTCTCTCTAGAGATAGACCTATCTCTGGTGATTATTTTTCATAAAATTTTTATACCACTGGTTGCGTCTCATTGATTTGAAATTATTTTCAATTGAAGGCCCGGGCAAAATAAGTAATTTAGACGGTCAAATGACTGTTTTTGTGTGTTAAGGGGTTTGACTTACGGGATTGACCGTAAGGATCGAACCCTTAACGTTGTCGGATCAAGATGATTTTTTCTATAGACATATTTCAACATAATGATCATATCAGACGGTCAGATTTTTGTTTCTCAAGTTTGATCATCAGAATCACAGCATGCCTACTAATGTTGTATAACTTGTTTCCTAAGTTTTAAGTAAATGTTTCGTTTCAAAAACAAACTCTACGTAGAAACTTCAAACGCAAAAAAGTCATGAAATAAAATATGACCGGAATGGTGAAATACGTCTACGGTTGAAAATCACGTAATTCCAGTAAAATCTCGGTGCCAATAGTTGTGGTCAATACAATTTAGGGGTTTGACTTACGGGATTGACCGTACGGATCAAGCCCTTAAATTTATCGAATTAAGTTGAATTTTTTACCATAGACATATTTTGAAATAATGATCGTATCAGACGGTCAGATTTTTGGTTGTGAAATTTTAGCATCAAAAACACAACATACCTACTATTTACCATTATTTATCCTTATGGGGAGCCCTATCATCGATGGGTAAATGTCTCAAAATTTGTAGATGGACAGTTGCGTCTCATCATGGTGAGAGTTTGTTGTGTTGAAGGTTCGACCAAAATACCTCATATAGATGCAGATATAGACATTTTCGTATGTTAAGTGTTTAGAAAAACTGCATTTTGAAACCTTAAACGAACTCGGATGGCCAAAAAAACACATATGTCATTTCAGTCATGGCATATCGATGAGTTCTACTCGTACAGTCATTCCGCTTCCAGATTAGTATCATAATAGTCAATTGACACCGAAATATCCATAGTACAATTTTGTAACTAAAAGGTACTTTAGCCGACGAAATACCCTAATTTCTTCTGATAAACTTTTCAAATTTTATCGGCTAAATTTCACAGACAATAGCTGACAAAAAATTAGTTTAGCCGACGAAAGATTTTTTCGTCAACTAAAGTCTACTTTAGCCGAAGAAAAAAAAATTTTGACCTGTTTTTGATCATTTCGTCGGCTAAAGTTTTTTTTCTGGTAGTGAGGGTACCTATACATGCATGTTCGCATTCAAAGGATATGCAAATTTTTATATTAGTATATGTATTGCCACGTTTAAACTAATACATGCACCATATATTAAGGTAATCAGAAAATGCATAACTTAAATTAAATTCGTAAAATAGAAATAATATTTATCACACATTTATATCGGTAGCTCATGAAATATTTTGATTCAACTAATAAATTTAATTTTAATGAAGGTATAAATTTTCATTTTATGATATTAATTTTAAAAATGTTAATTTAATTAACTCACCATATTCACGTATTTCCCTCACATATCCTTGTTTCTCAAAATAATTTTTCTTGTGCCTTCAAATTGTAATAAATCTACAGACATTGAAATATAGTGATTAAATAGGTAAGAAACGATCAAAAATCAATGAATTGATGTTGTTTTGGATTTTATCATTTCAAATTATTTGATATCAAAGGATCTTGAATATCATTCTTGTATGAGTTTTAATAAAATATTCCATATTAGTCCGTAAGGACCATTAATCGCCATCTATAATATGCTTATATGCATAGAAGACAAAAACTCAAACTTTAGTGTTTACCTAACTAACTTGTATCAAAGACACAGAAAATGTAAGTTATTTTCTTGTTCCTTCAAATTGTAATAATAATTATTTACTCGTTTTTGGTGGTAGGCAAACTTCTATACATACGGTAGCAACACTTGCTCACTAACATTGTGAACATGCATCCACTTGTGATGAACATGGACTTTGTTGAATAAGTTCAATAACTTTATTGTGCTTGCCCCGATCTGTTTCACTGAGATTGTTCAACGAGAATTTATTGTTCAACTACGTATTTCCTTTCAAACTCTTCCTTAATTTGGTCACTCAAATTTGTCTATAATTATATAACCCTTACTTGAGTTTTTACTTTACAAATGGCAACAGCTCAATGGAAAGAGAATCGAGTAATTGAACATGTCTTTTTAGAGCAACTTAGGTTTTTGCCTCTGCTTGGACAAAAGAGAAGGTATTGCAATGATCAATCAAACAACACTCTTTTACTTGAGACTCGGGGAAGAGAGGAGAAGCCAATTTCAATCAAATCAAACCCACGTGTGATGCAGTCAGTGCCAACCAAAACGAGGTCAGGACAATGCACACTCAAAAGGCCATAGATTATCGAAGTAACGAGGAGAAAGATTTACACACATAGAAAGAGAAATTTAGGAGGAAAAATAAGGCAAAGAGAAGAAAAGGGGGAGCTAAAGAACCGAAAGATGACATTCCCATATGAAGATGGAGCTAAAGCGAAACATTGTTCTCCTTTCCTTGCTCTTGTATATCATCTAGTTTAGACTTATGGTAGATGTTGATGCTTCTTGCTTGGTTTGCACATGCTGTAGATAGTGGAATAACGTTGACACAAGATTAAGAATGTCTCCAATACACATCAAATAATGAGACCAAATTGCTACCGTATAATGAGACCATCAAATTGGTAGTAATGAGACCATCAAACGAGCAGCAGATCGAGCAACAAAAAGAAACTAATGCATTCTGTTAGCAACACACTGCACGACAACCTTATAAGTTTTATTGGTTATGATTTTGTTGCAAAACATGAATGTGAGGCATGTAGCTTAGCTAGCAAGGTTATTAATAAAAATGTATACATAGATGAACACTTGCAATACAGTGGTGATTTGTATCTTTTATTTGTTATACTATATTATGTTATCATAATAAAATATATATAATGGTGACGTTTAAATAAATTGGTCTAAACTTGCAGAGTAATTAAACTTGCAACATTGAATTTGAAACATGAAATAAGGAGGAGTAATTTTTAATAAGTACGATGCCTTCTAATTTTGGTGCAAATATATGCCATTAAGATAGTCCTCACTGTAAACTCTAAACCCCAAACCCTAAGCTCACTATTAACTACATTAGGCATAGTTCTCAAATCCTAAACCCTAATTCCTTAACTATAATCCCTAAAACCCTAAAATTATTTGTGTCGTTTTAATATGAAATCCACAGCAAATAAATGTCAATAGTGAAGTGTACTATAAATTACACTATGCATATGATAGATTTGTATTGTAGTATTAATATGTCACTTGGGAAACGCTCTCTAATACATGAACATTACTAGCTCATTATCGATTACTTAACTCATACGTTACTATAAGACATTTTTTGTGACATTTTTTTGAGAATGATGTTTTTTACTTTTCAGTTTCAATGTGAATAGTGACTTTTTCTTCTTCTGGTGAGTATGTAATAAAATGACTTTGAATTCAATGTAAATATGTCATTAACGAAAGGTTCCGAATGAATATTACTAGCACATTGGCCATGTGGTATTTAATTGTTTTTAGCAGATAATTTTTTTAGATCAATTATAAGGGTTAAATCCAAATTCACATTTTCTAAAATTCGAAACCTAAACTCTAAACTCCATACCCTAAACCTTATAAACCCTTATATGAATTAGTATTTTTTTTTAAAAAATAACCATGGTGAGAAAGACTTAAACATGAGAAATAAATGGGTATTTGCCCACCCCAATTAGTAAATGTCTCATGATTTTTGTCATTGATTTTTTTTTCTTTTAAGACCTTGGAAGAGACCTAAGAAGATTTCCTTCAAACCTTTTGTCACCATGTATACTTCGATAATTATAAAATGTCATGTGAAAGACACCTTTTAATTTAGTCGGAACATGACATTAGAGAAAGCTAGGTTCCCCAATGAACATCTCTAGCTCATCTAGATGAATAAAAACACCCTATATAACATATGCAAGAACCATTTAGCGAAAAATGTATATAATTGGCTACACATATTGAACTCATTTTTGGATGCTTAGTTAATCATATAAAACATTATGTTAGCTTATGTTAATGTGATTGATCGATGAATTTTAGACGTTTCTTAACTGAACACGTTCTTTAATTATTAATGTGTATTGTTCATTGGAGTCACTAAATGATAGTTTGACGACAGTTTATTAATTCAAGTTATTAATGATAGTTTATTAAATCTAAAAACTCTATAGTTATTAATAATAGTTTATTCTAAATTTCATGTGTTGTAATTATAATGGATAACAAGCAACAAATGATGAGTTGCCTAAAATCACCTTTTTTTTCAAATCAATTTGAAGATTTTGATCCTCCATTAATTTAATTTATTAGTGAGAACCTTACCTTTTGAGTCATTATATTTCATACTGTACATAATATATACTCTTTCCATTTAGTGGATCTAATTGAATTTGTTTCATTAATTATATTAAATTCATTTATGAGGAATTTAATATTATATTAATTCACCATATTTTAAGAGTTAAGAGTAACAATATTAACATATTTTGTTTCCATTTTCGTGGCTAAAATTTTTCAATTTTTTAATTAAATATATCCAAACTTTTTTCGTGTATTACTAGAAATACGATTTTAATATAATATCATTCTATTGATATTTTATTGCACAATATATACACACACATATATATATATATCAAATTAAAAAATTAGAAAAATATAAATTTTCTTTGCTTTTTTGATGAATTATATATATAATTTTCTTTCCTTGTACCAATATATACATTTTTTTGTTTAATCTAAATAATAAGAGTTGTGAATATATATAAGATTAATTTCAGTTTACCTACCTGAGATTTAAGGCTAACATCATTTTATCTCCCATACTTTTAATTTTAAAAGTTTACACCCAAAGGTTTTCAAATTTCATTAATCATGTCTAATTGCTCAAATTTCAACTAATTTAGACTTTAAATGTTAATATGAAGTATTAGAAAAAAGGTTCTAAAAGACGAATTTTGCGGTTAGATGACTATATTTGTCTTAAAATGAGTTATAAAGTTATAATAAACGTATAAATTATACAAAATTTCAACAATTGAGCATGATTGATGAAAATTAAACACTTTAAAAGGTAAATTTTTAAAATTAAGAATACGGATAGATGTAAAATTAAGACAAGTTAGATGTGTTTTAGACAACGCTATAAATAAGGACATAGCTGAGCTACATGCCCACATATCATACTTGAGTTTTCACATAATTCTTGTAGTTAGTACAGAAGTGCTATCTTTTTGTTTGGTCTAGAATTTGCAGTCCTTCAAACAACCGGCTTGTATATTGTGTTAGGCGTGCCAGTACCTTTGGGTTAGGTACAACCTTGAAGTTGGATGCTGCTCGCGTCCCTCTTCTGACTTCTTCTCACAGCGATCGTGACAGACGCCGATCTTCTTCCTCTGTGCTGGGTTCTCTTCTCAGACCTACAAGGGAAAAGTCCCTCTAGGATTTTTTCTCCACCCCTTGCGGATGGCCGAATCTTACTTAGTATGCATGAATACTAAGCAGCGGGTATCAAGATATGCAGGATATGAACTGGCGAACGGATTCTCCAGAACTGGTTGCGGGAGTAAAACTGCTCAACGGATTGAACAGGGGAGTAGTGAGACTTCAACGGATTGAAATCTGTCAGACCTAACGAATTAAGTCCCTTGTGCAGCTGACGGATCAGGCTTGGTTGCTCCGGGGAGGCTTAAAGACGTTCGCGTGGTGAAGTTGTTGTCTGTTTGTTGATAGATGTAGATGTTCTCTTTCTTGATCATCAAGTCCTTTTATATATATGGCACCATACTGCTAGGGTTTAGGAATCCTCCTTGTAATGCAAGACAACCTCTTAAAGCCCAATCCTCTAAGCCCAATACTTTTCTGTTTATAACTCAATCTCTTGTGGCCACGTGTTTTCTCTCTTCTGATACTCTCGCGAGCGTGTTTTCATGATACACACCCTCTTCCGCAAGCGCGTCTCCTCCTGCGAGCAAACTATCTTCCCTCGCGAGCGTGTTTCGTTAGTGCCCTCCTCGCGAGCGCATTTGACTTTTTGAGCATTCTTTGACCTTCCTGACCGCAGGTATCGGTCCACTTGTGCTTTCATAAATGGGCTTTCGTCATTTACTTTTGGACCTAACACTTTTCTTCAAAATTTATAGGGTATTTAATCAACGAGTTTAGATAAATGGAGGAAGTTCACAACATCATCCAGTTCTTAAATCACTTGAGATGTGAACACAAAAACATGATGTATAATTATTAATTAACATGGACATAATTTTTCACCCATTCTGTGCTTAATCTTGTCAACTGTTGCTTTTTTTAACTGACGAACACTTTTTTTTAACTGACGAACCCTTGAGACGCTGAAATTGGTCGGATTTACTAAACAGTTATAACTTTTGTAAAATGTCATTGTTATATTTCTGATATTAGTTCCAATATAACAAACTTCAAGTCTTATTAAAATTCAACCAATCCTCTTACACACAGATCCAATGACATGTAAAATCACAAGTTAATATAAAATTACCGATACACCAAAAAGCTAGAAATCATTGGACAGCGAAAAACATAATTACCGATCGTTCTGAAAAGAAATTACATTTACCGCAATGAAAATTGGAAAGAAAATAAAAAACACACAAATTTTTAAAAACAGCACAGGGCGAAAATTCCAAAATCGTTTTACAGTGTTTTAAAGTTTCGCGGTTCTGCCCCAATTTCTCATTATCTCCTTCCTTTCTCTCTCACCAATAATCTGTTTCAGTTCCCCACTCGATCTCTCTCTCTCTCTCTTTGTATGCTAGGGTTATCTAATTCTTCAATTCCAAGCTGATTCTGGATTGCTGCTTTGGGCTTTCGCTTCTGTTCGGAGCCGGATTTCAGATTGTTTGCTCAGGTTTTTGATTTTTTGCTCTTTTGCTTTGGGCTTGGTTTCGGAGAGTTCAATTTCGTGTCTTGTTTCATTGCAGATAACAAGTTATTGATGGCCCCCGTAAGGAAAACAAGGGGTGTGAATAAGAGGTTTCCTAACGAGGTTTCTAACAAAAACAAGCAGAAGGTGAGCTATTTTGTCTGCAATCATTTCTTATTGTTATGAACTTCCTGGTAACTTTTTTTTGGTTTTCTGTTTTGTTCTAACAATAATTTGGCTGTGTCTTGAGGCTAATATCTTTAGTTTTTAAGGTTTCAATCATTTCATGGTATTGCTTCAGAGGATGGTCCGATTATCGGTTTGGTGTCTGGTTCTATTTATTTAGCTGCATTAAAAAAATGAAGAGGCAAACTGGGTTCCTTATTGTATAATGTTCAGTGAAACACAAATTTAGAATCTTGATTTCCTTTTCCTTTTGTTTTTTGAGGCAACAACATCACATTCTCGTTCTAGGATTATGACATTAGTATGGGAATTCATTCTGTTACACACACAGACACACTTGAAAGGGCTCGAATAGTAATCCTATTGGGTGCTTTTACTTTAACTTAAAATTGCAAATGTTAACTAGTTCTAAGTGCTTTTCTCCTCTCCTCTTAATTGCAGAAGAGAAAGTTGTCTGATATGTTAGGGCCTCAATGGACCAATGAAGAGCTAAAGCACTTCTACGAAGGATATCGCAAGTATGGGAGAGACTGGAAGAAGGTTTATACAAATGTTGTGATATGCTTTACATGACTAACATGTCAGTTATCCCCAGAAACTTGCTAATATAGTTATATTTGTGTTTTAGGTTTCTTCTGTATTACGCCACCGATCTGTGGATAATGTAGAAGCCCTTTACACTATGAATAGGGTATGTGCGGGATACGGTACCTGTATTATAATTACATGCATCATACTTTGTGTGTAAACATTTTCGATTGTCATGGTAATTTCCTCTGATATGAGGCTTTGCAGTTCTATGAACAGTGTGAGGTTTGCGTTTACGTGCAAGTTCTGATGTTTTCATATTGGTAGAAGTCCCCAATTGCTTGTTTGTGTGAGGAAACTCCAATTTGGGACCAGTTTAGTTTATTTGAGCTCTGCAATTCATACATTTCTTTTAAAATGTGATCACTTTTATAACTGTATACATGTTGCTACAAGTCCACCAACTGGTTGTAGTTTGTTATTGTATACTGACTATACTCTAGTTGGGCACCATTTTGGTTTTTGAACTTTTCACACTAATATAAAAATATAAAAGAGCACTTCTATCAGCATAGCTTAAACTCATTGCATTTGTTGATTACAACTTTTACCAACTTAGTTTATTCCACCATTTCGAATGTCTCCTTTTTCCCAGAGGAAAAACATATGTTTATACTTTGTTCATGTTATATATGCTATTCTTGTTGACAATTTTATTTCTTGCTTTTGGGGACTCATGAATTTAGTATTTGCAGGCCTACTTATCTCTTCCTGAGGGCAATGCTTCTGTGATTGGCCTAACAGCAATGATGTGTGACTATTACTCTATGCTGGTGAGTTTGGATTTCATCTTTCCTTTTCTGGTTTGCTGGTTGTATATTGCCTTTGAACATAAAAATTAGTATCGGTTCACTTGTTTGAATTTAATCGTTCTGCTTCTATTCCACTGAGGGGCGGGTGTTAATAGTTAAGACAAAGTGTAAGGAAAATTGGAACCTGCCATTTATATTGCTTAAATTAACAGTAATGTACTTCTTTTTTAGGAAGTGAAAAACTATGTCCATTAGGTACTGAATCTCTTGCAACTTTCTAGTAACTGCTTATTCAAGGTTATCTGTAACTTTTCATTTTGGTCATTGTGTCGTGCAATATAAGGTGTCGAGTTTTCTATCATTTTATATTGAGCATGTTACAAGCTTTATCAATTTTTAATAAGGAATAGTTATTTTTTAGCCACTAAATAATAATAATAATAATAATCTTGATGTCAGTTGGGCTAATGTATCAGCAATGGCCCATATCGAACTCATATAAGATGATCTGGCCTTGCAGGAAAGAAGTGAGTGTGAACAAGAAAGCCTTGACGATGCAGGAACCTCTAGAAAGCCTCGAAAGCTTGCAAGAGGGAAATTACGGAATGATGCCTCAAAAGGATTGGAAGGAAACATTCCAGATATTTCTCAGTCCCGTTCAATTGCTTCAGATGGCTGCTTGTCATTGTTGAAAAATAGGCGCACTGGTGGGTAGTGATTGTAATCTTTCTGTTTATTGTATAAATTTTGTTGATGTCTTTGCAGTGATAAATCTGGTGCAACTTTGTGAAAAAAATGTCTGGTTTCATGTTTTTGTTTATTTACTCATTGTCTTTGAACAAAGAAATTGTTTTTTTTGGGGCGGGAGGGATGAGAAAATAATGTAGTCAGACAGGTAACTTGAGTTTATTTTGAAAAGTTTAATTAAAATATAATATCAGTCTTTGATTACCGTAGATCTCTTGGAAGCACAACAAAATGTTGGCATACATAAGCATAAATGTCAAAACCACTGGATTGCAATTGTATTAAGATTCAGCCTTCTCAACTTTATGGCATTCTTTGTGCTATGCTTACAAGAGAATTACTCTGCATTGTTATATCAGTAAATAATGTCAATGAATTCAAGTTTTTATATCTTGAATTGAAATTAGACATGCTATTAGCTTCTCTTTGTTTTCTTTTTTTGTTTAGATTCATATCTTCATGTAATTGATGCGTTCGGAATATGTTTTCAGGAATCAGGCCTCATGCGGTTAAAAAAAGGACTCCTCGGGTCCCAGTTGCTTCTAATGATAAAGATAATATTAAAAAGTATTTTCCACCGGCCAGGCAAGGTATAAAAACCAGTACAGATGGTAATGATGTTAACAATGCTCAGGAGATGGTGTTTTCATTGACTGAACCCTCACAGAGAGGTAGTTCTCCCCAAGTTTCCAGGACTCCCAAATTAAAAGCTAAAGGCAGTACTCCATCACCTGTTCAAAATGGCGAAAGGATGGTAATTTTATTATTTAAAAGAAATCTGCTGTGCTTTTGTAATTTTTTTTTCAAGATAATTAATAAATAATCCTTGATCCTTTCTCGCATTTAGTTTGCAGGAACAGATATGAAAATTGCCAGGCCCCGTGGTGGGGAATTGGATGAGGTTGGTTGTGAGTTAAGAATCCTAAACATGCAAGCTGATTATGGCATGGAGAGATACTATTTAAAGAGGCAAAAAAGGGATGAAAGTGAAAGCAATCATTTGGAAGACAATGAAGGTAGTAGTGGAACAGAGGAAGAACAATATAAGATTAGTACTGTCGAGGGAAAACTAGGAACTAGAGTTGTGGATGCTAAAACTGCAAGTCCCTTCCACAAGAAGAAATCTAAAACAGCAAATGTTGGAAGAGGTATGCTTTCAATCCCTTTCACATGAAGTCTTTATGTATCTTTTTATACGACCTCTTTCCTTTGTGATGTTTTTTTGGTCCGAGAAAAATAATTATAGGTGTTATTGCTAACTGTTGTGGAAAAGCAATCAACCTCAATCATACTTTTATAACCTTTCGAAGCATGTTCAAACATTTTTCATCCCAAATCTTCTGTCATTTCAGATGAAGACTCTTCCTTTGATGCGTTACTTGCTCTGGCAGACCTATCCTTGAGGATGCCTGAAGCAACTGCTGAATTGGGTAAGACGTTGTGATTGGAACATGGGAGTTTATCTCAGTGTCAGTCCTAAGTTTAAAGTTATGCCAATCGTGAGAGATTTTATAGATTGTCTTGAACTGCTAACCATTGTTTTTTACTTGATCATTAACTCTTCTTGGTTCTGCGTGTCCAGAATTGGCTGCACCTGTGGAGGAAGAAAACGTCAACATTGCTAAGAAGTCTAAACCCAAAGGGAATTCTTCAGTAACCATGGTTGAATACACCGCTATGAAAACCTCGCAGTTTAACTCTGGAATGCAGAAAAGAAAACAGAAGTTGACAGTTAAAGTAAGGACATATTTTACTCTCGCTATAAATTGTTTCAGGTTCATGGTCCACCTGGTTAGAGCATGAGTGATGACCATAGTTGGTATTATGTAGTTGCAGATAAATGAGAATGAAGCTCAGACTGAGTTTTCTTGGAGTGACATTCAAGTTCCTTTCAGCTTGACTTCAAAATGTATTTCACTTTACAAATGACTGTTATTTATTGTTTAGAAGTCTCTTTGTTCTACCCAAGTACCCAACTCTAGGTTTTGTTTAGTTTCTACCAACAGAATCAGGGTTGGTACAAATACCTTCAGAAGGCACCTGTGCCCTTGAATCTAGTGTTTTCGCATATACTAAAGATCAAGATAGTATTTTTTTATAATGTTTTTATATATATTGCTATTTTTTACAAGGGGATCAAAGTGTATTTGACATTCTTGCCCGTTTAGTTATCAATTCTTCTAAATCATATCAAACCTCCCTACTTGATTCGGTTGTCTTCAAAAAGCATGCTACATCTATCTGATATTTGAGTATAGACTTTTAGATCTTGAAATTTTTAATGTATTTTTAAATGTCTTAAAGTAATAGTAGTCACATGTTGAATCATTGATGTCTCTCTGTTTTAGTTTCAGTCACCTATAGTTACATTTAACTTTGGCATTTTTTCTCTGCAATTGGTTTCAGGCTACAGATGAGGCGAACTATTTGAATAAAGGCAAACGATCTTCTCATTATAACATGCACCAAAAGCATGGGAAATTGGTGAAGCCTCTAGGGAACTCATCGTCTGCTACAGAACATGAAAGGCAAAAGAAAAATGCAGGTTTTTCAACTGTAGAATTTCAATATGCAAACCAGGCCAACTTATCCTTGAGAGACATGAGTAAACGAAAGGAGGACATACAGAAAGATGCAATGTCTCTACATAGCACATATGGCCAGCCTAATAAACTGGTTCGTTCAGTTCATAAAATGGAACTGGATCTTGAGGCCATAGATCTGCCTTCATTTAAGTTGCCAACTGAGTTTATCAAACTTTTTGTTCATGTACAGCGCAGACTTTTTAATTGCTTATCTCGTTATCAAGTTCGGAGATGGTGTGCTTTTGAATGGTTTTATAGTGCAATTGATTACCCATGGTTTGCTAAAAGGGAGTTTGTTGAGTACTTGGATCACGTTGGGTTGGGTCATGTTCCAAGTTTAACTCGTGTGGAATGGGGTGTTATAAGGAGGTATATACCCCTGATCTCTGCTTCTTTCACAGGTATTTCATAATGCTGTTCGGTAACCGTGAAAGTTAATTTATATATATATATTTGTCACTTATTGCAGTTCCCTTGGGAGACCACGGAGATTTTCTGATCAGTTTTTGAAAGAAGAAAAGGAGAAACTTCATCAGTACCGGGAGTCAGTTAGAAAGCATTATGCTGAACTTAATGCTGGTACAAGGGAAGGACTTCCAACTGACGTAGCTCGGCCTTTATCAGTTGGACAGCATGTTATTGCTTTTCACCCCAGATCTAGACAGATCCATAATGGAACTGTACTAAGCGTTGAGCATAGTACGTATCGTGTTCAGTTTGACCGCCCTGAACTAGGAGTTGCAGATATCATGGTAATTAGCTCTCAGTTAGAAAATTTATGACATGATTTACATTCTCTTTTTCTATGTAACTTGCTCCTTTTCCACTGACAGGATTGTATGGCGAAGTGTCATTTTCTGTTTAATTAGTTTTTGCTTCACTCTTAGTACTAATATTCTAAAAGCATATTAAAAGTCTTCTTAATGTTCAGACATTTTTGTTATGATGTATTCATCATTGATTTCTTTTATTGTTCTAAAGTTTGGAGATATTGCATTTCTGAGAGCACATTTGTCTCTATTTTCCATTGTTTCTTGCAGCCACTCTTGCACTAAATTCTTTATGTTGGTAAAGGCTGTAGCAGTCTATCTGTTTGATATTATTCCTTTTTCGTGAAATACTTTCATAATTTTATTGCAGGATATTGATTGCATGCCATTAAATCCATTGGAAAATGTACCTGCTTCTTTCACGAAGCAAAACATCATTTTCAACAAATCCGAGAACTTCAAGGAGCTCAAGATTAATGAACAGCAGAAAGAAGGGTATATGAAGGTTGTTTCTACTGGCAACTTGAACAGCCCTGCTGTTTCTAGTCATATTCCTCCGTCAACTCCTCAAACTAACAAATCATCAAAGCATATAGAGGTTAGTTGTGTGGATATCAGACTGGCGTTTTTCTTGAAATTGTATTGCTAAATTAATAAAGGTGTATTTTGGCATGCTTATCTGTGGTCGGCTTCCAGTATGCTTTCCTTACCTTTGCATTGCTTGAGGGCTCTTTCTTTCCATTGGTCATTTGTTCTTGCTGACAACTTGACGAGTAACATTAACTGCTATTATAACCTTAAATATTAAACACATCAAATTGAAGAAAAAGCATGCTAGTATGAAGTGAAAACTGTCATGCCTAGGGTAACTGTTTTCAATTTTTAATAAAGAAGCTAAAGTTGGGCCTGGTGAGACTGCTAAAATTACAAATTCTTAGCCTTCAATTTCTGTGCAGATGCAAGCTAAGGAAGCTGATGTACGAGCTCTGTTTGAGTTGACCCGTGCCCTTGACAAAAAGGTGCATTGCTCGACATACATATGTTGTATCAATCTTAAATCTTAACCACTTGAAATTTAGGGGGTTTAGTAATTTTATTTATTCTATTCCTGGAAACTTGAGAATTAAGTTGATGGATCATATTGAAACTTGTAGGATGCCGTGGTTTCTGAGTTGAGGCGCATGAACGATGAGGTGTTTGTGGAGAAGTGTCGAGACGGAGATGACTTTATCAAGGATTCTGAGTCTTTTAAAAAGGAATATGCTGCCGTACTATTGCAGCTGAGCGAAATCAATGATCAGGTATAAGTTTCTATGACTTGTTTGTAGTTTTATTCCCTTTTCTTATATCATGTGCTATCTATTCAGCAGTTGAGTGACGTTTTGAGATGGAGAGGAAAACTAATTGCTTTTCATATGCAGGTTTCTTCTGCTCTTCTTTGCTTGAGGCAACGAAACACATATAGAGGGAGCTACCCACTTATATCGACAAATCCTCTGTCCAGCTTTAGTGACTCCAGTGGAAATTCAAGATCTTTGTGCCATGTCCAAGAACCGGCTACCCATGTGTATGAAATTGTTGAAAGTTCAAGAGCAAAAGCGAGGGAAATGGTTCATGTAGCTATGCAGGTATTGTAAGGCCATCAAAACAATATTGGATGTTTGGGCACCCACTATACAATCATTGTTGTCTAAGCTAAATTTATGTTTCAGTGAATGATAGTTGATGAGTGTATTCAAATAAAAATGGTTTGATCATTCAATGGGTGTTGATTTCTCTTTTCAAAACATTGGAGTATTTTAAAGTGTATTTATTTGATAGGAGCGCGTGCTAGAGCTTGAGTTTTGGTTTCTGTTGATTGAATCTGTTTCTGCCACACCACCATCATACATGAACTTTGGAACATTCAATCTTTCATATCAGTCTATTGCTTGAAGCAATGAAGCATTAGTTTTTCTTCTTTGAAAATTTATCATATTAATTACTATTTCAGGCAATCTCATCCTTGAAGTGGGAGAATAACATTGAGAGAATTCAGGAGGTTGTAGACTTAGTAAGTAAACAGCTCTCAGAGGATGATACTGGCATGCTATCACTGGGATCTACCCCTGCAGCTCCAATTCTGGTTTCTGAGGATCAGTCAACTGCTTGTACAGAAAAATCTGATTCTAAGTCAAAGAGTTTATCCAATCAAAGCGAAGACCAACTCCTTTCAGACCTTATCACAAATTGCGTGGCAGCTTTGTTCATGATTCAGGTAATAATAGCTTGTGTTGTATATTACTGGATTGCATGTTATTCCTTGGCAAAATATCTTTGATTGCCAATCCTGTTGATTCGACATAGAGCAACGGTCTTTTTTAGGAATGAATCCCCTCCTCATTTCGTATACCTTTTGGTATTCAAGTGCTGTTCATTTTTTTTGCAATTACTATTGAGCCTCTGCCTCTTGAATTTCTTGATTAACGAATTGTCTCTGGTCAAATTTGTCAACGGATTTCAAAGCTGCAGAGGCTTTGAGTAGGTGCTAGTTTTGTTTTTTTCCCTAAGTTTCCAGTTACAAGGTTCTATGTTTCTCTTTTTAGTATCCAGATAAAAGCTTGCCCCTCACTTTCATTTTCATGTACAAATGCAGACATGTACAGCACGACAGTTTTCACCGGCTGATGTTGCCTGGGTATTAGATCGCGCTGTCACTAGTCTGAAGCCTATTTGCACAAAGAACCTACCAGTTTATGGAGAGATCCAAAAGTTCATGGGAATCGTTAGGAGTCAGATACTGGCACTCGTGCCTTCATAGCTTCATTCTGCCTAGATACTTGTCTATATCAGTATATAATTATGTATCTTCGGCATGTTGTATGTATAACCATAATCAGCTCAGGAATCTAACATTTCATTATTTGTATTCATGATAAGATAAATTTTGTAGAGGAACAGTTGACTGGAGAATGTAGCTAGGAGAAACACGCACATGGAAACTGGAGTTAAGTACCTAAAATATTTTTAATTAATTAAAATTTCAATAACTATGAGTAAAATAATAATTGACATTTAACTTATGAATTGGATTTCATTTCCTTAAAAGAGAAAGGAGATGAAAATTGAAATTAGAGAAATTTTAAAATATTATTAAATAAAAAGAATAATCAAATATTAATTATAAAATAATTTTGTAAAAGCAGAAAAACAAATTAACAGCATGTAGTATAGAAAGTAACGGAACGACCAAATGGGGAGATTTTTCAAGTGCAGATTAGAGGTTTCTAATTTCTATCATTCTTCAAAGCCGAAGGCTCGCGTCAAACTAATTGTTGGAGCTTTGCTCAAATTCAGAACCTTGAAGTAGAATAACTAGCTCTCAGTTGAAGATAAACACCATCTCACCAATTCAACTCGGCGCACGGCGTTTAGCAACAGTATCATACTTTCCATGTTAAAGCTTCTGCGAGCGATCTGAAAGCGCAAGTATTTCAACTTTTCGAGATGGAAAACTTGAACAAGCAAGGGCAACAATGAGGGAGTGTACCTTTGTATCATATACTTTTTGACCTTGAATTAGATCACCTCCTTTAGAGAAGTGAAAATGAGTTCCAGAGTGCTCCAATGTCTACCGTAAATTCGTATCAAATGATTGACGTTACCAATTTGGCCAAAGATGTATCAAAAATGAATCTTCAACCGAGTCTTGAACCTCTCTTCGGGGCATGCACTTTTCCCTGGAGGAGGATGCCAAATAACCTTATCTTGGGTGGGTTACATAGATTGAGCATCAAACGATTTTGCAACTATTTTGAATGAAGTTCATAGAGCCTTTAGCAAGACGAACTGCTGCTTGAATATGAACTTCAATCAGATGACAAATCATGGATTCATGAACTGCCCCCATCAAACCTCTTGCCAAATGTAGTGTTCCTGTAAGCACTACGATCCTCAAAACCAAACCCCAAGAAAAAGAAAAATGGCAAATGAGATTATGAAACAATGCTTCCATGAGATGAGACACACCTGTAAACAAGGTAGGAGAAACACCCAAAGCAATCTGCTTTACTAGTTCAGCCTCGGAGGCAAATGGAACATTGTAGGTGAGAGGTGAACAGGAATACAAAAGATGAACACAATGAGCGACACTAAACCATGTCTGACGGTTTTGATGGGTCTAACAATAATACATTGTTCAAGTACTTGCTTGGCGTATCAACAAGCTTTATTTACAGCAGCAGCCTCACTAGCTAAGCCTTCCCTTGCACTCGACACTTTGTTCAAACTAGTAATGGTCTCCCGAGAGTTCTTATGCATATCCCATGGAAAAATATGAGCACCAGAAGCTTGGCAGTCTAGACTGCACAATGCTGGTCACCTATGATGCTTGGAGTTTTACTCTTCCAGCTAAACCCCTGAACTAGATTAGATTACTCTACTTAGATTTTGAGACATCTGAAAAAGATGTGGAGTTTTGAACTTGACTATTGCAGAGTATTTGCCAGGCAACTTTCATTCACACAAACTTTCACGACCCTTTCAAAAAATAACTCACACGACAAAAATGTACACTACTCTGAATGAAAACTAAGGTACTATCCAGTATCCACCCTGATAGTATGAAGATCTACGTCGCAAATGCCAAATTGCCAAGAAGGTTAACACACTTATTTTTTGGTCAACGTGTTAAGAGACACTGGTGCAATTAAATCCATTATCATGAGCAGAAAACAAAAAGGCCAGCTTCTACTGCTACCAATCATATATTTGATGCAACTAATTTAGCAAAAGAAGTCAAGAATATTAGGAGACACTGGTGCCATTAAATCCATTATCATGTGATAGTATCATCATCTGCACATAAAAACTGCAGTGCAATAGGATTGAGCAGAAAACAAAAGGCCACCTTCTACGGCAACTTACCTATCATATAAGTGATGGGCGACTAATATAGCCTAAGATTTCTTCAGCAAGAACTCTTCAACTGAGTTTTGATAGGTTAAGCAACATCTATTCATGCAGATGTTAAAATATTGAATTACATTCAAAACATGAGGTCGTCCTAATTCACAACCATATGTTGAATCTGTGAACTTACTACTCTCACATATAGGGTTGGGTAACGATGTAGAGAAAATTCATAAGACCAATAGTCGGTAGTTATTTGACTTATTTCATTTCTGATTGAATCATGCTGTACATTGACTACATTCTATTTTTATTTCCTCTTCCATACCCTTTTACATTCTATTCTATTTCTACCCACATACAAAACAAAATTTATTAGTTATTCTGGACACTAAATCTGACATAATGTTATGGGACTATGATTATCGAAAGCATTGAAATGGTTTTTCCCAGATTCCCAATCCAGGAAAAAACTATCCATCATCTCCCTCCTCTCCCCCTTAGACTCCCAAAAGACACTATCAAGGTAAGCTATGTCAAAATGAAAACGAAAGCAACTACAGAAAACATAACTGCAAAGAATGAACACTTGCGAACATTTCGAGCAAGTGATTAGAGATCAAATGAATAAACTGCCCCCTAAACAAAGTATCAGATTCTACAAGCACAAACATGAGGAACACTTCTTAACCATCTACAGGAGAAACTAGTCACACATGTCTCAATGGAGAAAGCCCTAGAATCTAACGGCTAAGGGTAGTCCTATGCAATTCAAGTGTTTTTTCTGTACCTTGGACTGGCAAAATGATGTTGTATACAAGCCATCAACTCCAAACTTCTTCCACAACTAGCTTTCTGAAGCCAACATCCACTTCCAGGCACCAAAATTATATCACAATATCTTTCTATCACAATTTTCACTTCTTTTTCAACTTTCTGACCACAGCACCCCCAATGTTGATAGGTTCAGCAACATCTATTCATGCTGAATATTGCTGATGATAAAATTTTGAATTACATTCCAAACCTGAGGTTTCCTAAAATATTAAGCAAAGAGCTAAACGAGCTTCTACTATTTCGAGTGCATAATAATTCACAAGCATAGGGTTGTAAATGTGTACTCACTACTCTCACATATGGGTTGGGTATAACTGATTAATTTTGACCTTGAGATTTCTAGAAAATTCATAAAGACCAATAGTCAGCAGTTATTTCAGCAATAGTCAGCAGTTACTATGCTATTCTTATTTCCACTTCCACACCCTTTCACATTCTATTCTACCCACCTATATGGATCAAAACTAAAAAGTTATTCTCGACACTAATATCATGGGACACTATCAACGAAAAATCAAAAGCATTGAAATGGTTTTTCTAGATTCCCAATCCAAGAAAAGACCGTCCCTCCTCTCACTTTTAAACTCCCAAAAGATACTATCAAGGTCAGCTATGTCAAAATGAAAATGGAAGCAACTTTGGATGAAATAAGCCATACATAAAAGATAACAGCAAAGAATGAACACTTGCGAACATTTCTAGCAAGTGCTCTGAGATCAATTAAATTAACTTCCCCTAAACACAGTATCAGATTCTACCAGCACAAACATGAGGACCAATTCTTAACCATCTACATGAGAAACTAGTAACACATGTCTCAATGGAGAAAGCCCTAGATTCTAATGGCTAAGGGTAGTCCTATGAAATTCAAGTGTTTTTTTTCAGTACCTTGGACTGGCAAAATGATGTTGTATACAAGCCATCAACTCCAAACTTCTTCCACAACTAGCCTCCTGAAGCCACCATCCACTTCCAGGCACCAAAAGTATGTCACAATATCTTCCTTCACAATTTTAACTTCTTCTTTTTCGGCTTTTTGACCACTGCACCCCCAATTTCCTCCACTATCTGCACCACACCAATATTCGAACCGATTTAGCTAAACAGACAAGGATAAAACAATGAAACAAAGTAAATGATAAATACCCATCAATGGCACATTTCTCAGTAGCAACCTTTCGCTTATTCTTATTCTTTTTCTTTTTCTTCTTCTTAGGCTCAGAGATTCCCACGCATTCTACATCCTCCTGAAGAGGGTCCTGCACATTTGCACACAAAACATGAAAAACCACTCAAAAATACAACCTTCAAACTCAAAACAGCGAAAACAAACCTCAGACCCAGAGTCACCAAAGGAGTTCACATGTCGTATTCTTCCTTGAGAATTAGAAGCCGAACCTGATTATTTCCCCAAAAATCCAATCTTTAGCAAAATATCGATCAAAATTATATCTTTGGTCACCAAAACGCAGAGTAAAGTTTAGGGTTTTTACTTGCTAAAACGGTGCGTTTAGCGTCCAGAACGGCGCGCTCAACTAGCTGTGGATTCATGGAGCCCAATCCATCCGGTTCCTGCAGCTTTCTTTCCAGAAATTTGGCCAACGCCGCCGCCTTGTTGGTCGTCAACGGACCCCCTGGATGAGCCAACCTATAGATACACACATTTATATATAACAAAAAACCCTAGAAAATTAGGAAGATGAATCGAATTTGGATTACCTGGGTTGGGACCGAGGAGGAGGTAGAGATGGCAGAGGAGCGAATTTGCTGCCTCTTAAAGCCTTCTTTTCGTCTTCGCTTAACTCTTCTGCTATGTTCTTCGCCATTGCCGTCGTGGTGTGGATGTTCCGGCTCCCGTTCAGATCAGACAACGGCGACGCAAGTTTTTGAAAGTGATTTGCTGCCCCCCCCCTATTATTGTTGTCCTTGGTTTTTAACTGTTTGAGAACTCACCGTGGTGATTTTTGTGTTTCGTTAATATATAAAATTATAACCGATATTATCCATTAGGATTTAATAGCAAGGAACGGTTGAGATTGGTTATTTACTATGGGTTGAGTTCTCTTTTACCGTTCATAATGGGGCAAAATCGTCATTTCTCTGTTTTCCATCAACTTTACTAACATATGACAATTTCACTTTTTTCAGGTGGCCAAGAGTGTAAGACTTTCATCACTAGATGCTTTAGAGTTCAGTTGATCTTTAGTTTTATTGTGTGCTGTAACTGTGTATTGAGGTTAATAAATTGTTGTTTTCTTAACAAAATTGGTCTTTAGCTGAACTGTTTTTTCATGATTATCTTCTCTTTTTAGTCTCAGGTGTTGGATGTTTGGTCTGGCTGATACTTCCATTTGTTTTCCTATGCAGAAAATGAAGGAGTGTTTTGGGTTAGACCAGAGGCTTCAGTTCATGTTTAGCTTCTCAACATCAACAATATCAACTGATGGGTAAGGTATATAGTTTGTTTTTCCCTTTTCAATCTTGGCAACAATATTGCTCAGTTTTTGTTTTACAGTCCTCAATGTTTTGGTCTATGATTGAGCAGGGTAAAAGCAAAAGATCGAACACAGGTGATCGAAAGCTCGCTAGGCAACATGTGAGCAGTAGGGAGAGGTATAGGTGGATTTTGATTTATTTCTCCTTTATTTCCTCGGATAAGAAGAAGAACACTAAGGATGAGAAGAAGGGCTACATATGTGATGAAATAGGGATCCTTGGTATATTTGTCACTTGGTGCTTAGTAATTGTTCAATGTTTTTCGAGCTTCGGATTTTAGATTTTGGTGAGGGTTTTGACAGATAAGGGACATTCTGTATATTAGTAAAGATGATGTAATTTTTTGTTCTCAGCCTGTTTGTTTGAATTTAAATGATAAATTATGTAATGTTTATAATGTTATAATGATCCTGGTGTGTTCCCTCAGCAATTCTTGATTTTATTTTGATCACATGATCATATGATGTTTGTTTGGGGTAGGAGTAGGAGAGATAAAAGTGGTATATTTTGTGACGTGGTGCTTAGTAATCGTTCAATGATGTTTGATTTTGAGGCTTTTGAATTTTGGTGATGTTTCGTTCTTAACCTAATTGTTTTGAATCTGAAATTCCAAATAATATATATTATAAAATATGCAAATGTATTTGTCACACAAGAGTTTTCCCGATAAATTTGTAATTCTGTCCTCTTCCATAGTGAAACATGAAATATTATGATGTTCATGGAGATCTATCAATCTTGCTGTCCCAGAGTTTAGTGCGTGCCTTATACATGTAATTGATCTGATTCTGATGAAGTATATTGTCTGTAAAAGTACTGTTAATACTTACTGTATCTAGGATCGACGTCAACGTCGAACATCGTCTCCCTTCTGATCCGGCCTTGACATCAACGTCTCCTAGTTCGAACTTGACCTCCGGATCGACGACGACGCGTTCTGACTTGATCCGCTTGCTCTTCTCCCTTAAGTCCTTGCCCGGTAAGATGGACCCACGTAAACTCATAGAACTTTAACTATTTTGTGAAGTGACTGGCTGATTTAGTTATTGAATAAGATTTCTTTACTTCTTAGATCAATAATAGCTTTTCACAGAAGTAGTATGTTTTGAATACATTGATAGTATATTTTTGTCATTGTGATAGTTAATTTTTCACACCTTAATTGTATAGGGTTCATATGGAAACTGAAACACACTGATATAAGGTTTGTATTACAAATTATTTGATAGTGGATTTTATTATGTACAAAAGTAGCTTTTCTCTCTACCAGTAGTAGCTTTTTCTTTATTTGATACTGGATTTTATTATGTATAGTAGTAGTAGTAGTAGTAGTTTTTCTCTCTAACATTAGTAACTTTTCATTCTAACAATAGTAGCTTTTGTTATCTATGGTAGTAGTTTTGTTCCCGACGGTAGTAGCTTTTGGTGCCGACAGTAGTAGCATTTGGTCCTTGTAGTGGTATGTGGCAGCTTTTAGTGCCACTCACTACCAAAAAAAGACTTTAGCTGACGAAATGACCAAAAACAGGCCGATAAAATTTTTTTCGTCGACTAAGTTATATTTTTGTCGGCTAAAATCAACTTTAGCCGATGGAAAAAAAATCGTCGGCTATAGTCTGTGAACTTTAGCCGACGAAATTTGAAAAGTTTAGTCGACGAAATTATGGTATTTTGTCGGCTAAAGTACCTTTTAATTAGTTGCAAAATTGCACTACGGATATTTCGGTGTCCGATTGACTAATGTGATACCAATCTGGGAGCGGAACGGCCGTATGAGTCAAACTCATTGTCATGTCATGACATATAGGCTTTTTAGTTATTTGTCTATATTTGCATCTATATGAGGTATTTTGGTCGAACCTTCAACACAACAAACTCTCACCATGATGAGACGCAACTGCCCATCTATAAATTTTGAGACATTTACCCCTCGATGATAGGGCTCCCCATAGGGATAAATAATAGTAAGTAGTAGACATGTTGTGATTCTGATGACCAAACTTCACAACCAAATATTCGACCATCTGATATGATCATTATGTTGAAATATGTCTTTGGTAAAAAATTCAACTTGATCCGATAAATTTAAGGGCTCGATCCGGACGGTCAACCCCGTAAGTTAAACCTCTAAATTGTATTGACCACAACTATAGGCACCGAGACTTTACCAAAATTACGTGATTTTTCAACCGTAGACGTATTTCACCATTCTGGTTATATCTTATTTAATGACTTTTTTTGCGTTTGAAGTTTCTACGTAGAGTTTGTTTTTGAAACGAAATATTTATTTAAAACTTAGTAAACAAGTTATACAACATTAGTAGACATGCTGTGATTCAGATGATCAAACTTGAGAAACAAAAATCTGACCATCTGATAACGTAATGGCTCGATCCTTACAGTCAATCCCGTAAGTCAAACCCCTTAACGCACGAAAACGGTCATTTGACCGTCTAAATTATGTATTTTGCCAGGACCTTCAACTGAAAATAGTTTCAAATTGACTAGACGTAACCAGTGGTATAAAAATTTTATGAAAAATAACTACCGGAGATAGGGTTACCTCTAAGGAGAAAGAATGAAAAATTGCATTGATCGGAACTATAGGCACCGAGACTTTACCGGAATTACGTGATTTTTCAATTGTAGGCGTATTTCACTATTCCAGTCATATCTTATTTCATAACTTTTTTTTCGTTTGAAGCTTCTACATATAGGGTTTAGGGTTTTAGTCGACGAAATTAGGGTAATTCGTCTGCTAAAGTTAAATAAATAAATACTATAGCCGACGAAATTTATTAAAATTCATCGACTAGTTAATTAAAAATTCAAAATTTTCGGCGAAGATTTTGAAAAATTTGAGGGTACTTTAGCCGACGAAATTAGGGTATTTCGTCGGCTAAAGTACCCTCAAATTTTCAAAATCTCTGACTAAAATTTTGAACTTTAGCCGACGAAATACCCTAATTTCATCGGCTAAAGTTCCAAATTTTCAAAATATGCGCCAAAAATTTTGAATTTTTTCTATATCTTTCATTCTTCTTCTCCTCCCTCCTCCTCTTCATCTCTCTTCCTCCTCCTGCGCCAACTCCTCCTCCTCTCCTTCTCCACCTTTCGTACTCCTCCTCCTCTTCTTCTCCTTCTCCTAGCTTTCTCCTCCTTCTCTCTTTCTAGGCCTCCTTCTCATCCTCTCCTTCTCTTTCTCCTTCTCTCCTTGTTCCTCTCCCTCTCCTAGCCTTCTCCTCCTCCGCATCCTCCACCTCCTCTCTTTCTCGGCATCTCCGGCCTTCTCCTCCTTCTCGGCCTCCTCCTCCTCCTTTTCTCCTCCTCCTCTTCTCTTCCTCCTTCTCCTCCTCCATCACCGGCGGAAAAACAAAAAAGAAGAAAAAAAATTAATCAAAAATATAAGAAATAAAAAAGAAAAGAAATATAATAAATAACTATAGCCGACGAAATTTGTTAAAATTCATCAGCTAAAGTTAATTAAAAAATAAAAAAATAATAAATAAATAAAATAATCGACGAATTTTATTAAAATTCGTCGGCTAAAGTTAAATAAATAACTATAGTCGACGAAATTTTGTCGGTAAAAGTATATAAACTCGTCGGTTAAAGTCTAAACTTTAAGTCGATGAGGAGTCTGTCGTCAGCTAAAATATTGACTTTAGCCGACGAATTTCCGAACATTCGTCGGCTAAAGTAAGGCCGGAGACCTTTTTCCGACGACACTTTAGCCGACGAAGCCTCGTCGGGTATTACTTTAGCTTACGAAAATGTCTAACAGGCCGATGAATTTTTTTCGTCGTCTAAAGTATTTTGTCTGATAGTGACTGGTAGTAGCTCTTGGTCTTTGTAGTAGTAGTTTTTGTTGCTGACTGTAGTAGCTTTTGTTGTTGGTGGTAGTATCTTTTGTTTATGTTGGTAGTAAGTTTTGACTCCAGACGTAGTAACTTTTATTTCCTGATGCAGTAGGTTTTGTTGTCAGTAGTAGTATATTTTGTTGCCGGTGGTAGTAGCTTTTTATTGTCGCTAGAATCCTCATTGGAGGCCAATCGGAAAATTCATCTGAGGTCGGCTGGAAAATTCATCTGAGGTTGGCTAGAGACCTTGTCGGAGGTCGACCGGAGACTTTTCATAGAAAGAATGATGGTTTTGTAAATATAAGAGAAATAATCTATTTTTTTAGTTGGATCACAGTCTGTAATTTTGTTAAACTTCAATACTTAATATAAAACTCTGTTTAAGCTCAGGTGGACTTACGTGAACAAAAATGTTTGGGTGGACGTCCATGAGAGAAGATGTCTCAAATGAGACTTCTGTATAATTGCCTCATTCAGTAAAGGAGGAAAATTACATATACATGACTTACCCTGGAGGGAGAACTTAAGAATCAAGCCATAGACTACCCTAGAGTAATCCAATGTAATCATTTATCAAAGTTCGAAATAACCAACCAAAATCGAAATAAAAACGAAATGAAAACAAAAGCAACAAATGCAGAAGCAAACTAATGTTAGCAAACTAGCTATTACAGCATACTAACTCAAGGATTACCCTACGTAGAGGGGTTGTCCACAGAGTTCCATTAGCAAGCTTCCAGAGGTATCCTCAATGGCAAGCTTGAGCCAAATGAACCATTACCCATCTCCAAAGTTCTTTTTGTTGAAAAGCTACGTTTCTTGGTCTTCTTCTTACCAATAGTCTTTCCGGGGAGTGCAGCCTCCGGTTTTGGCTTGTTCTTGGAAGCATATGGACGTCCCGACTTTCTTTTCTTTGGGGAGAGTTAAGGAGGATTCCAGCATTGTGCGACAGAGAGAGAGAGTTCCGGAGCAAAGCCAACATCAAACTCAGAAAGTTATTGATGCATACCTCCAGTGGCGGAAGCACTGTGAGGGCTGGTAGGGCTATAGCCCTACCGAGATTTTGTCCGAAAAACCCGTAGGTATATATACCCAAGTAACCCGCGTCCAACTAACCCGCGTCCAGCATATAAAAAAAAAACAGATCTGAGATTCGGAGTGACTCTCCCAGCAGCCAGCAGCCCAGCACTCCTCCGGTCCTCCCTTCCCTCACTCCTCAATTCCTCATTCTTCACGACTTCACCGACAGGCACAAGAAGCGGCAGTGAGATCGGCGAGAAGCGGTTCGAACCTTGCCGGCGATCTGAGGGCAAAACGCTCACCGTCCTTCCGCCACTGCTTCGGAAGCTTCGAAGTTCGAACGGATCGAACCTTGCAGGAGTTGCAGCGCGGCGGTGCTGGAGATTGGGTCCTCCTTCGGATTTCGGAATCCTTCTGTTGATTGGGTCCTCCTTGAATGGTAAAGTTTCCATCTTGAATTCTTGATCTTGTTTTTCAGTATTGGGTGTCTGATCCCTAGTTCCCTACTACTGATTGTCTGATTCTCTGTTCATTTTGTTGGGTTTTGCTAGGAAGTAGGAATCCTTCTGTAGTTCTGTTGATCTGGAATTCTGGATGTTCGTGAATCGTGAGGTGCAAATATACATCTTGTGGAGTTGTGGTTTAACTGGTTTTGATGTTACCTATATAATATGACATATATGCTTCGTGAATTATAACTTGATGTTTCAAACTGGTACTAATATAGTTACACAAAGTAGCTTTTAATATCATTCTGAATCCAGTCACTATATGAATCATTACTTGTGCTACTGCTAGTGAAATTATGCTGATTATTGATCTTCAAAGAGAAAATTTGCTGGAACAGTTAAATGGCAGTAGCAGCATATTGCATAAATCTATATTGCACTACTGAATATGGATATATTAAAACTTTGTTATATCCAAAACTATTAACTGGTTTAATATGTATATGCAATGTAATGTGTTTATGGTAGTATGATTCAGAAATTTTATATTGGATTTATGCTACAAAAGTATTATCTGATGAATCTATATGAGGACTGTATATTTTGTTTCTGCAAAATTAAAGTTACGCCAGTTTATATACATTGCTTGAAACACTGCTGCAGTACACATACATCTATATTCATGAATTTTTTTGAACTCATACATCTGTGTATTTAAATTCATTTTAGGAATTGAAGTGGTCACTCTAGGACAAATCCATACCTCACTGGATTTAACATTTAGAAATGGAGAATCAAGTGGAGTTTTACATGTCCATGAATCTATACCATGGATCTGTGCTTCAAATCTTGAGTGAGGAATAATATGCTGGTTCCACCTATTTAGGATACTATGCTGGTCCCAGCTGAGTAAATTTTTTGTGTTCTTTAAAACCAGCCCTACCTATTTAGGATTCCTGGTTCCGCCACTGCATACCTCCCTCTGTTCTCAGCCTCTTTCCCAAAAGAAAATCTATTGGCATGGCATTGCGCTTCACTCTCACCATCGCATCAACAGAGGTAATCTGCATATTATAGACAGAAGGAACCAACGATAAACTAGGAAGATAATAAAGGTTGACACACATGAGGGGAACAAAAGTGTTCCAACTATTTGCTCAAAGCCGCTGCTGAAATTCCAGGAAGAGTAAAGGTCATAACCGGAGGAGCAAATGGATTCACCACACCTGTCATCGGTACCTGTTGCAGAAAATGGATCACCGCACTAGTAGAAAACACTCTTAAGCAGCGGAAGTAAACTATCGTTTAAAACCGATTTTTCGTCGCTTAAGTGCTTAACCGACGGAAGGTCCATTGTCCGTCGCCTAAGGCCAATCGCTTAAGGCCTAAGCGAAAAAAAAGTAAAATCCGTCACTTAAGTCTTGTTATGCAACGGAATATATTCGCCGCACAAGTACTAATGCGACAAAATGAATGGACTTAAGCGACCAGAGGGTTCCGTCGCATAAGTGTTTTATCTTTTCACCAAAAAAAATCAGGCCGACTCCAACCACTTTTTTCTTCATCATCAACACCACCTTAACTCATTGTTCTTTCAATAACTCAACCAATAGTCTCATCCCACACTTGAACCAACAACGTGAAACCCAGACGCCGTTATAGGTCGTTCCCAGAGTCGATAGTCGAAAATCGGGAAACTCATTGTCTAACCCAGAATTTTCAAAACATCACTGATCGAAGAAACTAATTATACAGACTTGTAGAAATCAACAAGGAGACTATGAATCTTACCACACATAGAGGAAACGGTGGTCGAACACTGGAGAAATCTCGCCGAAAAGTTTTGATGCCAAATATGGCGAAGATACGGCGGTGTTGATACGGCGTCGGTTTAGGTACGGAGAGGAGATGAGGGCCGAGGAAGAGCAGGAGGATGATGGTAAGATCCGAGGAAGGATGAGAGGGTGGTAGTGTTCAACAAATGCTGGCGCTGCTCCACCATTGACTGAGACAAAAATCGCCAAGAGCTCGTCGATTGCGGCATCGGCTTCGGCGCAGACATAATGGGCGGCAAAGATGGGGAAGGATGTGGGTTTGAGGAAGGATATAAGAGAAGTTGATTGTGTTGAAATTGTATTAAAAATTTTGAAATATTTTAGCGAAAAGTTTGAGCGGAATTTTGAAATTTTGAAACTTTGGATGATGGGCTTAAGCGATTGAAATAACTTTCGCCTAGGTAAATATTTCCTTCACAAGGACTAAAGCGATTCACAAGGACTAAAGCGATGGATATTGTTTGTTGCATAAGCTGGCACTTCCGTCACCTTAATTTTCAAAGTCGTCGGTTTTGTTGTTGTCGGAAGAATTGGTATTGGGTGACAGAATTGGGGCGACAAAATTTTTTCCGTCGCATAGGATGTTCTAAGGTGACGAACTCTGAGTCTTAAGCGACGGTGCAGTTTTTCGTCGCTTAAGAGCTGCTTAAGCGATTAAATCTGGTTAGCCTTGAAAAGTTATGTCGCTTAAGAGGGTTTTTCTAATAGTGCCGGAACCCTAGAGGTCAAACAAGAACTTTGAATCCTAGGCTCAGGAGGTGGAATTTCAAACAAAACCTTAGCACTCCCAAAAGGATTAGGGTTAGGGTTTCCCAGCAAAAGCCTCTTAGGCTGAGTTCTAATGTGGGCCTAGGTGTTGGGCAGGTAATAATGGGCTCGACTGATATCTGACTATTTGGAACTGAGGCCAATGTCGAGATGTTTTCTGAGCTGGGTGTGGGCCATTCTAAACTGATAGAGCTTGGGATGGGTCTTGGTTTGATCACAGGTGAGGCTATTGGGTTTAAACCTGGCCCATTTTCGAGTGGAAAGGCAAGGTGGAAAGCTAGAAAATGTAAGGCTTCGAACGTTTCCCTTTTGGATGCCCCTAGGGAAAGTTCCAATGACTAAGAGGAAACGTGAACGTCCTATTGGAAACAAGATCAAGAAGGAACATGCTCGCAAGTAAGCTGAGGTGTCCTCGCCACTTAGTTTTGTTTATCAATCTACACCTCCTAGCTCTTTAGGTAAGGACAAAAAGAAAATTTAATTTATTTTAATTTGGCCTACTACAGTGTGTGTTATGCACTAGTAGTAAACACACTCTAATAAATGAGTTTGGTACTGTTGAATGAAGAGTCTAACCTATGTATCAATGCGATTTTGGTCCAAACATTACATGTAATAAAAAAGCATTACATGTAATGAAGAGTCTAATCTATGTATCAAGACAGAAAGTCATGTAATAAATTAATATTGTAGTCGATAGAGGAAAGACATGTAATGACTTTCTGTCTTGAAATTATTAATATATCATTTTGATATTCTTAAAAAAATTGCAAATTTGAACATTGATTAGCAAAATATGTAAACGAAACATGAGAATGGATTGTTCATGTGCTGCTTCAGATCCCTACCAATTCCTGACCCTAACTTCTCTCATTCCCATCGTAACCTTACAAGCGTGAGAGATAGTTCGTGAGAAGAGGTATGTGTTACCCACGAGTATTGCCTGTACCTAGTGCATAAAACCCACGAGTATTTTAAAAATACTCATACCTACCCACTGTTGCAAATTACCCAAAATTAACACAATACATATTTTACGTGGGTACCTATACCCATTGGTTTAAATGTCATTCCTAGTAGCAACAAGACTAGACAGTTAGGCCCAGGCAGTAGCAGCATAACTAGATAACCAGATCCCGGCAGTAGCAGTAAAATTGAACGAAAAGAATAGACAATCAGATAGTAACAGCAAAGTTTAACGACCAGGCAGTAGCACCAAGTTTGGACGACAATAGCAACACGATTGGACATTTTGTTATTTCCCTTAAATTTCAGCTTTTAAGTCATGTGGGTTTAGCTTTGTCAATTGTCTGCTCTTCCGTTTGAAATGTACAACCAATTCGCCGATCAATCCTCCCTATCCAACAAGGGCACAAAGAGAGAGTACGTTCAGCAATGTCCACGACTCCGAAGATGGCGAGGGAGCCTTGGTCAATGCAATGAAAAGAATCAAGCTCTCATCAGATACTGGGGACTCATCATCTCAAGAACCAAAGATCATGGACACGAAGAAGAAGGATGTTGGGTACGAAGACGTAGGTGGTATGAGGAAACAGATGGGTCAGATTCGTGAGTTAGTGGAGCTTCCATTGAAGCAACCTAAGTTGTTTAAAACTATTGGAGATCATGCCTTGTTTCTGTGCATCAATGGGCCGGAGATCATGTCGAAAATGGCTGGGGAGAGAGAGCAATCTATGGAAGGTTTTCGAGGAAGCAGAGAAGAATGTACCATCCATTGTGTTCATAGATGAAATTGACTCGATTGCTCCTAAGAGAGAGAAGACTAATGGGGAAGTTGAGAGCAGGATTGTGTCACTACTCTTGACACTCATGGATGGAATGAAGTCGAAGGGAAGGGTAGTTGTTATTGGAGCAACTAAAAGGCCTAATAGTATTGACTGGACTCTTATACCAAGAAAATGAAGCTTGGGGAGGATGTGGAGTTGGAGAAGATAGCTAAGGAGACACATGGGTATGTTGGTGCAGACTTAGCAGCATTGTGCACTGAGGACGCGCTTCAATGCATTAGAGAGAATATGGATGAATTTGACTGGGAAAATGGGGAGACATTAGATGCTGAGATGCTTGGTTCAATGAAGGTTGGAAATGAGCACTTTCGGATTGCCTTGCAAGCAAGCAACCCCTCTGCTCTTCGTGAAACGGCTGAAGCGCCGAATGTGACATGGGATTCTATCGGGGGTCTGGAGAATGTGAAGAGAGAACTTCAGGAGACTGTTTGAGAATACTCAAAGGGGGTTCTTTTCTATGGTCCTCCGGGATGTGGCAAGACTCTTTTGGCCAAGGCTGTTGCCAATGAGTGTCAGGCAAACTTTATTAGTATTAAGGGGCCTGAATTGCTTACAAGTGGGTTTGGAGAGAGTGCGGCGAATGTGAGGGAAATCTTTGACAAGGCTCGAGGGTCTGCTCCCTGTGTCTTCTTTGATGAACTAGATTCCATTGCTACTCAGAGAACTAGTAATGCTGGAGGTGGTGATGGTGCTGCTGATAGGGTTTTAAACCAACTGCCAACAGAAATGGATGGATTGTCTACCAAGAAAACTGTATGAAATATTCAAGGCCTGCTTGAGGAAGTCTCCAGTTTCCAAAGAGGTGAACAACAGAGCTCTTGCAAAGGGCACTAGAGGATTTAGTGGTGCTGACATCACAGAAATATGTCAGCGTGCCTGCAAATATGCCATTAGAGAGAACATTGGGAATGATATCAAAAGGGAGATGAGCAGGAGTATGAATTGTGAATATATGGGGAGAATGAAATGACAGAGATCGGGGCAGCTCACTTCGTAGAGTCGATGATAGGGTTGAGCTCGGGCCCGACCCCGTGCGGGATGGGTTTTATAGTTAAAAAATCAAGGTCCGGGTAAAGCCTGATCCGGCTGAGTTATTTGTAGGGCCCAGTAAAGTCCAGACCAGTACCAACCGGGCCGAGCCCTCCCGGGTTTCAGGCCCAAAACGATGATTTAGGGTTATTTAGTTATGCTCCAGTGTCATTGTACTTATTCTATAGGTTTAGAACCACTTACGAAAGCCAATAAGATAATGACACTTATAGTAACGAGTTTTTGGTTTTTTTTTGTAAGGATATGAAGACCCTGGACCAGCCCGGATATAACAAAGCCCGGCCCGTTTATCACATAACAACTTATAAGCCCGGAAAAAAGTCCGGTCAGGTCTGTCGGTCCGGGTTTTTTTCCTTCGGGCTTTTTGCTCAGCCCTCGATGAAGTATGCTTGTCGAAGTGTTCGTGATTCTGACATCCGAAAATACAAGGCATATGCACAGACAGCAGTCTAGAGGGATTGGAATACACCAGTTCAAATTTACAGGGAGAGGTTCCCGTGCTGCTGTCTGAGCCTAGAAGGTCCAAGCATTACGAACCAAAATATGTAAAACCAGGTTTTTTTGAACGTGGAAATGTGCATGTACAAAGCATTGTAGACTTCAGCCTTTCATTAATTTTCATGTTCAAATTTCCACTGCAGTTACACTGCCATTCATGTAACTTCAGTTGAGAAATACAATCATCACATTTTTGAAATCAACCTTGTATGCTATCCTTCTCTCACGTCATACTTGTTGACAATCAAGTAACAAAAATTAACATTGCGCAGGATATACATGATATGGTTCTTTATTGAATTCGCCTGCTACTTGCAATGTTTGAAGAACAAACCACAAGAAAAAAGATGAACGGAAAAGCCAATTACATGTCAACGAGCATATCACATAATAACTTCAGTTGTTCACCAATCCTCCTACACTCCACCATTGTTGCATTCTTTTCCCCTACTTTAACAGGAACTAATACAGAAACCCTGCTATTCAGTACCATGGCATCTACATCAGCAGCATAATACACAATCAATGATGAAGGGAGGAAGATCCACCAATTTTGGAGGAATAAAATCCTTCAATTTACAGGCCTCTCCTATTGCCTAAAATACTAAAACACCAGGCGAACCAAAGAGGCCAATCCAATGTAATTGATCAAGTTACCGTGTGAAGTACTGGATTCTCAAACCAATAGTTGGGCATGGATCCTGTGCTTATAAAGCCCGTCTGCAATTGAGACCACTGAACAAACACATTCCAACTTTATCATCCATTACTTTCTGCTATCCAAGCAAGAACTTGAAAATGTCACTTAGTGAAACAATGCCTTCAACTCGCTTACTGCCAGCTTCAACAATGACAAGTCGCCTGACACCTGAAATCCATATTTTAAGCTAACGTCAAGTTCCAACGGAAGCCATCCAAACATTTAACAAACAACCAGAGAATCTGATAAATGATTGCACTTCTATTTCAATAATTGAATTTCTGCCATTGATCAGCTGGCTCTACAGCTCATAAATCATATAGTGCTCTACTATAATGTATGATCAGGACACTACACTCCAACAACTCGGTGCATTTAAATCTTTAGTTAAAAGAAGAGCAGAGGTTATTCATGTTTCGTATGAAGCAAGAGTAATGAATTCACCTGGATTGGCTAATCTCTCCATCACTTTATGAAGCGAATCAGAGCGCAAACACATCTGACATCTCTGAGTTCTCTGCTCAAAAGGAGAGTATGAGTCTTGTCCCAACTGCAACGCCTGGAAATACAAAGAGAAAGGACTTAGACAATAGCCTGAAGCTTCTTTTCACATCGATACATCTCAACATTTGAAAGTTTGTAACCAAAACCACCTCAAATTTCAGAAATCAGCACAACATAAACCCAAAAATATATAAAAGGGTTTATGTTCTGGTGATTAGAAACCTGTATCTGGTTAATCTTTTAAGGTACAATCCACAAGACATTCAACATACACACTGGAATGTGCAAGTAAATTATTACAGAAACAACAATATTCAGAGAGGCCCAGAAATTAGAGCAGTCACCTGCTGAATGGTCATTTCATTGAGATTGATATGTGTGTATGCTCTATCTTTAGCCAGAGCTGTAATGTCACTGTAAAGAAATGCAAATGAAAAAGAAAGTATCAATCACAGTCTACTCACTACTATTCAATATATGATGACTAATTTGCAAGAAATTAAAGGAAAATAAATAGAATTACCACTAACCTACGACAATATATATCCAGCAAAGAGTCATTATCATCAACCACGGGTATTGAACTTACTTGAGCTGCAAAACAAAGGTACAAAAGCATGACTTAACATGAAGGAAATAACGGTCTAAATACCCATTGATCTGCCTGTGGATTGATTCAACTTCCCACAATAGAAGATCAGATTCATGCAACGAAATTTTGGATATATACAAGACTACAATAAACATGATTGATTTGCATTTTTTCCAACAATAATATACCATAGTGCACTAGATAAGAACACATGGCTAACCTTGAACTAATAGGTTTAAGGCTGCACTAAGTGGCGCACTTGGCCTCAACATTGCTAATGGCCGACAATTTGACTCTCCAATTTCTGGAACCCAAGTACCCACATGAAGTGCACATATTGGTGCTTGGAGAATGGGCAATGAGCTTGAACAATGCCTAAAGTATCTGCAAATACCTGAAAATTAAGTTCAATTAGCACCACGTAAGATCAGAATCTATTGTGTTTCATCATCAAATATTACATGAATAGGTTCCGAATAATTTACATTTCAAAATACATGACAGTGAAGCAAGGTGTAATAGCTGTGGAAATGAGCCATCTTCGGAAGATGAATGGATAATTGGAATCGTAGCCACCTCATTTTGCAAAAATTTCAAAGCAAGATCTTTTAAATTATCATATGGCCCAGCCTGCAAAATCAATTAACAGTGTGGTCAAGGAACCAAGAAAAGAAATGGCGAATTAAAGATTCAGAGACAAAAAGAGAAAAGAAAGTATCAAATCTATCAATAGAAACATTTATTGTTCTTTAAACCGAAAAAGTAACAAAATATGTAAGCAATATAGTGGAATGCCCATAAGGTTGACAGTTTAAATTATCTCAGTATAAATTTGCTGCTAATGACTAAGGTCATAAGGGGATCAGTTTAACACAACCGCTGCAACTTTAGTAGAGCTTCTACACCAGCATAAATGTGGGCTGCCTCTGTGCTTTATGAGTGAAAAGCGATGTTTTTTTTTCAACATCTAGTCAAAACAAATCATTTTATATGATTCTTTTATACTCACCAGACCACAAAAGGAAAAAGATAGAACTTAGAGAATGCCTATATCAATTTCATTGCATTAATTCCTATAACAAAATATCATAACTTTGAGAATGCCTACATCAAATACAGACATACTCATACAAAAACATGCTTCCACTGAAAAATTTATGATTATGTGAATGCCTAGAATGGATGTTATTACTACGAGATTGTCTATATCAACATGCACACATTGCAACAAAGCCAGCAATTCAAAAATGCCAGGTAAAAAACTCACATGGATGAGAAGTCGTGGCATTGCTCTTCCATGACCATCAATTTGTCCATTCAGATATGCTTTTCCTTCTTTCCAAGCAGATATAGTATGTGTTTCAAGCTCTTCCTCTGTCAGATTAGACCCATGATTCCCAAGCTACAAAAATATAAGGTAAGTTAGCTATATACAAACTACTAAGCATCTCACACATCTCATATGCACACACACTTCTGAGCAAATGAACTTATCTTATTAAAGACTACCATACACTCCCCTAGCTGATGTTTCGACCCCATCAATAACCCTCAGGCCTTACAATTACGATCAGGAATATGTGGGGATTTTTTCTTAATAGGTGCGAAGGATTTTAAGACATATAATGGTTTGTCACTTGGAACAAAACTGACGAATTTGAGATTGTGGTTGAAGGGCAGAATAACTTGATTACCAACCCGACAAAATCGAAGCAAATTGGGGTGATTTACTGCCAGCTTTGTTATAGATTTCATAATCCTAAAATTCTATTTTTAGGTCGTACAAGAATGGTCTGCTACCGGGTACATATGAGTTGAGAACTTGACGGAACAAGGCGCAAAATAATTACATCATCTAAGAACTAAATAACCAATTAAAGTCAACATTGATTATTATAAAAAAATCCAGCAATAGCCAATTCAGTCTTCAATCTCTCACAAGGCTACACTACCCAACCACAGCTATTGGAGGCTACAACTAACATGTTTTTGCATTATAAGAATTGGACTTTTATCCAAAAATGTAAAATAACAGCTGCATGGAGAAGATCAAAATACCAGATCCCCTTACCTCTCTCAATATTAATATAAAATCCAACGCACTAAGAACTCCAACAAATTGTCCCTTGCAGAAGTCCCAAAGTGGTGCCATAGGGATCCCCTGAAAAAGGAAAAAAAAACTTGATTCATAAATATACATATGCAAGCTCATTATCAACACAACGTACTGGACAAAAAGTAATAAAAGCAAAGTACCAAGCAACTATAATAGCTTAAGTTAAGTCAACAGCACAGTTGCTACACGGCTTCATAAATGATCATGAGGAAACATTACATATAAGAACAATAATAGTAATTATGTTAAGGATGAAATCATCTGACTAAAGCTAATCTGTCTTATGATCAATAAAAGTTGTTTTGTTTTCAAGAGAAATTATAGCCAGTGGAAATCAACTTCATGAGGAAAACAAGCTCTTCCACCATTGCCCAAGGTTCAATAATCAATAAGGACAAGCGCAATAGAATGTATTTAAAGTCAATTCCAAGAATAGAAGACATTGAAGCATGGTTCAATAAAAATTGAGAAACAGCTTTAATTTGTATTTGTACGTACCTGCTCATGCAAAATGTGAAATGCTTGCTTCACAGGTAAATCAACATCCAACGCGACAACCTGTAAAGTTAATGATCAATTAAAAAACACATTTATATACATAACCAAATGCAGGACGAAGAAAGAGGGGGGCAATGGCAAGGCATCCAAACCTTGCCTGACTCCGGAAGTAGTTCGTAACTGGTGTGTGTGGACAAGAAGACAGAAATCCGATGACGTGAGCCCTGCACATCTGCCTCTGACATCCTTGGTATAACATCAGATGTGCCATCCGTAATCTGGACCTGCATTATATACACCATGGTTCACTATATAACTATAACTAATAGGAGAAACAAGAGCTAAACCTAATAACTGCATCTTTTATGAGCATAAATTGAGCTCTAAAATGCACACTAAGAAACCATCCAAACACAAGATGTTTGTTACCTATGCTAAAATACAAAAAATACAAAAACAAAAAAGGGGTAACTCGAACCTTGCTGAGTAGCCCCATAGGGTTCCACAAGGTTACGTTTTCAAAGGTTAGCTATGCATAAATAGCATGAGCATCCCAGCTTCAAAATAAAACTGAGTACGGATGCCGCCCCTTATGTACATGGTAATTAATAACGAAAAATAGGATAATACAGGCAACACTAAGTTTCCTTGAAACAAGATCTCAAATGACATGGAATGAGCATATCTTACCAAACGCTTAAAGGCCTCAGTGTCCTCTTCCATGTGAGAACCAGCAGACATCTCTGGAGCTATATTTGGTTGAAAAAAATTAGGGTCTGTAGCCAGGACCATGGTGTTCATTAACCCATATTCACCATTTGCGTAGGGTTGGTGCTCATCGTGTCGCCATTCCCCATCAACAAAGAATTTGTACTGTAGTAAGATGAACACATGCAGGTAAGGCTATTGGGAATTTAAGTCTTATCAAATTTAACGCAGAACCGTTCAGAGATCAAATGGCAGGGATAAGTAAGGCTTAGTATATATTCACAAATTTGAGCACTTCAACCAGTATCAATATCATCAATACTATAAAATTTAGTAAAAGTGCACTTGATATATTTGTGCCAAGAAAATTACTTCGCCTCCAGATACAACCATTGTTTTTGCCATAATTTGGGAAATGAAATTTGAGGATGAAAGGTTCATCTCCTAAGACTAGAAACACTCAGTGCTTAATATTGGCTATGGTTGGACAAAAACAAAATATGCAAGTTACAAAATGGCATTCAAACCACAGCTAAAACTTTAATCTACCACTTATATAGCCAAATTCAAAATTAGCAATCAGGTAACCCTTCATAATTTTGCTTGCCAATACCACAGTTTGATTGAAGAAAAATATCCCGAAGGTTGCAAATAGCTAGCTTATCCTTTGCAGGCGTTAGGGCATTGACTTGCCTCCTAACAATTATATTCAACACCATTAAAATGTTTGATTATCAACAAAAGACACCTACAGTACACCTGTTTTCCTGAACAGCAACCCACTTCAACTTCATTCCTATCGAATGTCAAGACAGATATGATTGAATTACAATGCTGGGTCAATAAATTCACCACGCTTATAATGAAACCAATATAATCTACAGCCAGCGAACTGAAGGTAAATGAATGCTCTTAACGATCAGAGCCTAAAAGTGTGAAAGCACACTACTTCACAAACACACCTGGTGAATACCAGGCATGACGCTATAAATGGCCTGGAATACAGTCGGGCAGCCCTCAACCGGTGTCATAGGAACAAGCTCGGACCACCTGCAGTGAAATAATAACCCATTTATCAACACTATCCCAATCTAACTCTAAACAAAACACAAGTAATACATTAGAGAAACTGAAAAACACAGAAGCTCACCGAGCAAATGAACCACTAAGAAACACACTCCTGCCACCATAACGCCACACAAACCGCATTGGGATCAACAGTGTGCTCTGAGCTCCACCTATATCTCGACCCGAATCCATGTTGGCAGCAAACATTTGCACCCAAAACTAAACACTGCTAATTAACCCTCAAAAGCAATACTAGCTCCCTTATGGCAAACAGGCTCAAGTTTATCCACTGTAAAACCCAACCAAATTACACTTCAATGTCACACAAACTGACCCAGAATCACACCACAACAAACTGACCCAGAATCACACCACAACAACAAATTGAAAGCTGATTTCAGCAACAGAAACACGAAGAGCAGCAAAAAGTTAGGGAAATTCATGGGGATTTTACTTACAGAGCTGAATTGAAGCGGAAAAACCCAAGCTTTATGAAGAATTGGGGGCAGAATCGGAGCAATCAGAGCAGCGAATTCGGAGAATTGGGGAAGAGAGGAAACCCTAGGAGGAGGTGGAATTAGGATTCTATTGAGTGAGAAAACCGAGACGGGCCGCGACACTATCGAATCTAATTTTATTCGACAAATTTTGAGAAATGACCAACTTGACCGTAATATTTTATTTAGTTAAAAAATAACCATTTTACAATGTAAAATGTCTTCAATAACCTTACAGCAAATTTTTTTATAACTTTGAGCAAAAACTCAGCAGACAAGAAAAAAGCAAAAATCGAAACAAATATGTATGAATGATGCTGATAGGAATCAAACATAATCCCATATCCAACACTGGAAAGCTGTGAGAAATAATTTAGATCGATCGAGTCCCATATATGCATATGGTATGTTAAGAACTAATAAAGAATGTGACAAAGCTTTCACACTAATGAAATAATTCGATTTCATCAGTTATATACTTGATAATAGATCAAACCACAACAATTAGTATATGCCGTAAGTGTTGCTGACCATAGTTAGTATGAGTACTGCATATACTGTGAACTAGTAAACTACAACGAAGGCAACCGTTTCTAATCATATATAAATATTAATATCAATATCAATTTAGTCTAGTTTACATTAACTAGCTAGATTAGGATAACCAATATCAGACTTGGATTAAATATCAATATTATGGAGTTAACATGGCCGGGGTTAGGAACAACCTAGAGTAAAACAGATTCAAACTAATGGGGACGATACATAAAACAATATGTTTAGTTCCTCAAATTAGGAATCCATAATCATTATAAGTTTGGTTTCTCAGTCTATCCATATCTTACAATTAAGACTCTTAAGCATATATATAGAACTGAAAACATAAATAGTGTTGGACTTGATACACTAAACTCTTATATTGAATTGTGGGACTGAATGATCACTAAATTTGAAAATTCTTAGACCCTAAATTAAACCTAAAACATATATAATCAAACTACCAAGGTTTGACTTGATAGAAGTAGGTTATCAAAATCTATCTTTTTGTCTCTCTCTCTCTCTCTCCTAGAGAGAGAACCTCCTCCCGCCTTTTTTCTGTTCTTCATCTTCCCTCTCTTTGTGGTAGATCCATCTACCTTCGTGGTAATTTCTCTGCCCGACGGTGGCAGACATGGTTTTATTTTCATTCTATTCCCTAAATATCTGTTCCAAATCCCCCTAATCTTTCGAATTCAGATCACTCATCCACTGATGACCACAGTTCTTCCCCTTTCTTCATCTTTTTTCTACGTTTCTGTTCTATTTCAGATCCTCCTACTTTGTTCTTTCCTTTTTTTCCGTTTTTCCTATCTTTCTATGTTTTATTCCTCCCTTTCCCAAATTCCATAATTTTCGTGTATGAGATGCACATCATCATCACCCATCAGGTTCAACGAATGGTCATCGATTGTTATCGGTGTTGTATCGTATATCTTATATCGGCAATTTGGCAAATCCGCTCGTGCTGATCTTGATTTCTCATTCTTTTTCTCTTTTCTTTGGTTACCTTGTGGCCAGGAAAGTCTTTGCCAGGTTTTCTGATGTTGGTGATAGATGATGTTTTGTATGGCAATGGAAATTGGGTCATGGATATACTGTGTTTATCTAGATGGGTTATGTGTAGTTTTTCTCCTGTTGGGTTGATTTGGCTAGCTTTCAATGTTTTTGCGGTAGATTTTGTGACGTCTCTGTGTCTCAATCAGCTTTGGGTTGCGACGGTTACGCCGACGAAACTCGTTGCTCAATCTGCATCTGGGCTAAGGCTTGTTCAGCTTGAAGGGCTGGTTTTTTACTTTGCTGTTTGTTTTTTGGATCCGTTTTGGATCTTATCTTGTACTTTATTTTTTTTTGGTTTGTAAATGAGCTTGTTGATAAAATAAAAGAATCTTGTCTTCGCCAAAAAAATCTATCTATTTGTTTTATTTGATTTTATTTGAGAGATCTCTTTGTTTGATTTATAAAGGTTATTAAAGACATTTTACCTTTTGAAATTGTAATTTTTCAACTAAATAAAAAAAGATGGTCAAAAATCAACTCGGAGACCAAAAGTTGGTCATTTCACAAAATTTCTCATTTTATTCGAACCTAAAGTCTGATAGAGATGTCAAAGTTACATTAAACGATGTGTTTTATTTCCTTTTTCTTTTTAATCTTTTATAATATATATATATATATATTAGTGCAAAAAATAAAAATAGAGAAAAGGAAATAAAAAAAGATATATTTTATTTATAGGAAGAAATGAGACGAGTGATGTGTAACTGGTCAAACTGTATAAGGTGAGCTGTTTTAAGTTGTAACTGATGTTTAAAGTGAAAAAGGAAAATTGTTTAGCGCTTGCTATACTTGTCTCGGATGGAAATAAGGAGTAGGCAGAGTAGCCGGCATCGGATGGCAAGGGAGAGTTTCGGATTTGCTGATGCATCGTTGTATAACATGTATAAGAGTAAATTAGAAAGAGCGTATAGTTAGTTCATCGTATGCTTGGAGAAGTATTGTTCATGAAAGATAAATGTTAAAGAAAGGGTTGTGGTATCAAGTTAGGATTGTAATACTATGACTGGATCCAAGGGTATCTCTCTCTTTCAATTTCAGGCCTTCTACTAGACCACTAAACTGATTAGAAGCTTTAATGAAACCATCACACCAACCAAATCATAATTAAATCAAAATCTTTACAAAACCCTATTATCAATCTGCAAAACGTGACATCTTATAGGTTTCTCCTTGAAGTTTTATTTCTCACATTCCGACAGCAAATGATGTCGTCATCGGACGAGATTTTCTAGCTGTTGGCAATGGGAAGAGATATTTAGGATGCTTTCAAGTGGCGGGCCGAGAAACTGTTAGCATTATCGTTGTTGTCGTACTACTCTGTCATGGATGTCAGCTCACTAGGGAGAAGTGGCGATGGCGATGTTGCCTTGGACTCATGTTGGAGCTAAAATGTGTTGACATGGCGGCGGGTATGGTGTTGGTTTGCCCAGATCAAGATCTTGAGGTTGGTTGGCCTACCATATTTATGTATTGTAAGGACGACAGTTGCAGTGTTGTGCAACGAGGATGGTGGACCTAATCTGGTGGACGTCGAGATACATGGCGGCACAATGATTTCATCAAGTGGTGGTGCATAGCGTCATGACCTTTGATTCTAATAGGGTAAATGTTGGGCTTAGGTTCTCTTGAGGCCCAGCTTTAATAGTTTAGTTTGGTTTGTCTTTGTAATACCCTGAAAATTAGAATATAATTTAGATTAGTATATGACTCATTAAACTAAAATTATGTTTTTTATCAAATATTAGTTTAACTTTAAAGCCTTTAAAAATTTGATAGCAAAGACATTATACAAAAAGCGAGTTTAGAGAAACATTAACGGAGTGAAGCAAATGGTGCAGTGGATACTCGTGTTCAAGTCAGGTACCCCCTAGTCTTGGGTTCGGGACAACAAAACTGGATTCGCAAAACATTTTCATACCATATGATAGTAAAACTAATGAAAATATTTTTACTAGGTTAAAAGTTTTAGTGTTTATGCTTATATATCATTTTGATGCTAACATTATTCTAATTGTTGTTAGTTTATATATATTTTTTTACTTAAACTATATTAGTAAAACCACACATTTTATTCACATTACCTTACCCATATTTCTTATATACTACCCGTAATTGAATTTAAAAACTAGTTTTAGTATTTACTAAGGTTAAATATTACTAACACATTTACAAAATCTTAATAAAGGAATACATCAAATTTCTTTACCTAATACTTTGAGTATATATATGTATATCTATAAATATAAAAATTTGTGTGTACCTATAGATTTTCATGACGATACATATATAAGATTATAAATCAATTGTTGATTTTTCTTTTACCCATCTTACTATTAAGTTTTCTTTGTGAACAATCACCCTAACAAGCTAGACTATCACTCAATATTAATGGTTGGTCTCTTAAGTCAAATAAAATTGTTGGAAATTGATTTACAATGCATGCTTCTTGGCCTATATATACTTGTGATCAGCAACATATTTTTTCACACTTCAAGATCAAATGCAAAAATAATCAGAAACTCCCTTAGTTGAATAGAAAAGCTTCCCTTACCAAAATGTTTTAGTCTTCACTTCCTTTCTCTTAAGAAGTTCTCTCTTTAAGTTTTCTCTTTGTCAAAGAAGCCCAACCTTACCAAACATTCACTTCATTTATGAATTTCAAAAGTAAGTACATGGTTACTTTCCTATACTCTTGTCTTTAAGATTATCAAATGCATAACTAAGTAGAAAATGGAAAAAAATATGTTTTCTACAAATTTATAATTTCGTATTTCATTGATCATCACCTCGTATAATTTGATTATAGTATTATATTCTTCATGAAAAATGCTTATGTTTAGGCTTTTGAATCACTTAAAAAGGTTTACAAACGAAAAAGTTATGGCTAATGAAAGTTCTTAAGCAATAAACTCGCTGAAAATCTATTCCGACTATCTCAACATCAAAAATTCATATCTCACTCATTTTATAACCATTTTCTACAAACTTTATATCAAATTAAAGCTTAGGACGGCTACTTTTAATCTATAAAGTTTTAGAAGGAATGATAAAATATACAGCATGTAAATACTTGGACATCAAAGGGTAGTAAAAGAATTATCGGTTTTCTACACTGCTATGTTTCACCATTTATGGACTCTATCACTTTGAACTAGACTATATGACTTATCTCATTGGATACCTTACGAAAAATATTTCGACATGGACTCCTCACTTGCCTAATTTGGACAAAAATTGAATGAGTTATGAAAATGATAAGTTGACGGTTCTCTAGACAAGGATTTCCCTTGCTAAGGGAAAATGACTTCTAATTCTTGGACTACTAACTAATATTTTTTGTTTATATTTAATTTAAAGTACATTTACTTTATTGCACAATTACTTTCAAGTTAATTAAATTGCTTATTTTGTGCATACATTGAGTTATCAACAATATTTAAAGTATATTGATATAAACTTGTATATTTTGTTTGTATTGAAATAGTTATCCTATTTTGACGTAATTAAGTTTGAAGATATGAAGCCGGGTGATTAGTACTATCCCGTGCTTAAGTGAATTATTGGTAATAGTGTTTTTTGTGGTTTGTGAAGTTTGTCTGGGCCCTAGTCCCTACAGATAGTGCACTATTATGCTCATAGGAAGAAAGTGTCGACCTTGAGTATACATACTCTGGTATTGTCCTCAATATGCTGCGGCTTATCCGTGCTTTGGTATAGTGAACCTAACGCGTGATTTTTGTGTGATTATTACCAGTTTCCTAAATATTCACATGGATGAATTGATTCACGCTTGCATGTGTGTGCATGTGTATAAATAAGAATGGGTATAAACAAATAAATAAAATGATTCTTTGTATATTTTTTACTTAGTTGTGCATATTTGGTTTCTTATAAGACACATTATTATAAGAATGTAAGCTGTACTTACTGGGTTTGTGTTACTCATGATGCTACACTTTCTTGTTTTCAGGTATCGAATAGATGCTTGGGGAATGGGATAAACCTACTAAATAAAAGAATATTTTCTATTGCTATTTTGAGAATAAATGTAATGTCTTACATACTCTTGCTAAAACTTCCATATTATAAAATATTAACGTTTTCGCTTTCTAATAAAAGTATTATTCAGACATATATACTTCTTCTTCTAATAAATTCTACAAATAAAATTTTATTTTATTTGTTTTAGTTCACGTCTTAAATTCGGGTACCATATTTCCACATAATATTAGTCTCGGATTGGGGTCGTGACAGTCTTTTGTCTTCGAACCTCTTTTTTCAGCGAGAGTTTTGATCTTCTCTTTGAGTGAGAGTTTATGGTATTGGTAAGTTGGTGTCGTTAGTCGTGTCGTCAAATGTGTCATTGTTCTGATGTTGTATCCTGTCACACCTCTATTTTTGGAAATTTTTTTAAGTGCAACTCATACTCCAACTATAAAATAGAATTTTTCATAATCAGAATATGAAAAAATGAAATAGAACAAATTGTACACTAAACTAAAAATTATCTTTATTACATAATATCTTTAAAATAGAAAATTACAAGAGTAGACTGACTAGAATCTAAGCCCGATTCTATGGAAACAAACGTTACACACATATATTACAACAAGAGAACATCATTCAAGCAACCACTTGTTCTTACCTTGCACAATAGTTTAAAGGGGTGAGCACAAACAGCTCAGTAGAATGCAAAAACCTCTTCAAACAAGAACATGAATAATTATAGTAAAATGGATGAATGCACCTATTGTCAGGACCCACCCCGGGTTAAACCCCTTTAACCCGAAGTAAATCCTGCGGGGACCACCTCAAGGGAACTTCTTACCGAAACCCCCTTGAAATGGCCAACCCTTCCTACTAAACTAACTAAACCGGGTTAGTCAGAGCAGTCTATAGAGATGATTACCCCAAAGAATTTCAAGCAGCAACGGAATGATCGACTATGCCTCGACTCTCGTACGCGCTCGACCTCCTCTCAAGAACCCTGCATCACTAGGCATTAAAAAACGAAAGGCCCAGGGGAGAAACATTTAAAAACTGTTAGAGTGAGTGGACGAAAATCAAATATATAACTCTAATTCCTTTAATGCTCTCCCAACAATTTATTGATTTAAAAATCATTTAAACATGCCCACAAAATACTGAATTTCCCACAAATGCATGACAAGGTAAACAAATAAAGAATATGGGAAGAGAAATGTTCACCAAACATAATAAGTCTGACCTCTCAGACTAGGGTCGGAGCTAAGAGCTCTAGTAGCGCCCTCACGCTACGCTATGCTAGCTATATAAAATAATACGGTCAACCCTTGAAATATCAACCTGACCTCTCAGGCTTGTCTGTCCTCTCAGACCAGGGTCGGAGCTAAGAGCTCTAGATAAAGTGATAACGGTCAACCCTTATAATATCAACCTGACCTCTCAGGTTTGTCTGTCCTCTCAGACTAGGGTCGGAGCTAAGAGCTCTAAATAAAGTGGTACGGTCAACCCTCATAGTGCACTACGTAGTTTGCCTGACCTCTCAGGCTAGGGTCGGAGCTAAGAGCTCTAGTAGCGCCCTCACGCTACTCTAGCTAGCATATTTATTGGTCAACCCTTAAAATAAACATTCAAAACAATACATTAATCAAATTCTCTTCCCAAAACAAATAAGTAAAACAATTCCTTGTCATATATGCATAAAACCAATTTCCAACGAAGTCTCGGGTTCAAATCCATTCGAAGGACGGCCATCACCGTCTATAACCATTTTCGGGAGAAATAGAAAATTGAGTAATAATGTAAATACGTTCACGCATAAGTGTCAATATCTCAAACCATAGTAAAAATCTTTAACCGAGGCTCCCGCTAAACTTTATCCAAATAAAAACGTTCAAGAACCCGAGAAGGATATAATTCTCGAAAACAATCATAAAACCATGCAATTAACTCAATAATTAAAGCATGCATTTATTTAAAATAATATGTCCACTCACAGTACTAATGTGACCTTCCCGCTCGGAAAGCTCCTCGAGCGAAACCCTCGAACTACCCGCGTAGTCGAGCCCGTCTCACGTCCGACCAGAGACTGTACAACAAATCATCATATTAGTCATTCACAGTTGACTTGGTCTTTTCCTAGTTTGACCAGGAACTCCTAATTGACCACAGGTTGACCGAGTTCCTTTTTATGACACTTTAACCTTTTTGACTTTCTTTCCCGGTTATCGACTCTTAACTCTATTTATCGGAAGTCCGACTCAGCTTCCGAACTTTCCGTTATCACTTTAACTTTACGTTAGGGTGTCACGTATTAATCAATATATTTAACCTCGAGTCGATATACCGATTTAACATTTTCTCATAAATTCCAGTTATCAATTTCCGATAACAATTTAACACTTTACCCATTTAACCAACTAGTGTCCAACTTCATTGAACTTCAATCCTTTAACCATTTCTCTGAAAATGCATCTTTTCCAAAGTGAAAACTTTCCTTTAATGGAAACTTTCCCAAAATGGAAAGTTTCCCAAATTAACAGGTTTCCAAACTTAGAAGGTTTCCCAAAATGGAAGGTTCCCCAAATTACGGTTAGTTTCCGTTTTTCACGTTTCCTTACGTAATTTCCGACTTACGACACTTTAACTCTTATTAAACGGAACCCACACATTTAAAGGGATCGAAGACTACCTCGGCAATTCAACCGGATTACTGCCGTCGGAATCGTTACCGGATTCCGGTAACTTTGCCGGAATTTTGCCAGAGTTTCCCCGTAAATTCGGATCTCCAAGTTATCGACACAACAACAAAAACAACACAATTCAGCAACAACATTTCAAACAGACTAATAGCACAGTAGTTTGAATCAAAACCAGAAACCTGTCCCTCACCTCCAAATCCGAACTACTGCTTCCCAAAACCTCGTCTCGGCCCTAGCCCACTGTTTCCCGCTTCACCTGAGCTTGAGAAGCTCATCAGATGGCGTCGCCGGAGCAAAGAACCCAGGAAACCGTAAAAACACAGAAAAGCAGTAAGTACAGTGGAAAATGAAATTTCCCGATTTGGGCTCGAATCGATCAACAAGACTGAGGAGAAGGAAGAGGAAGAGAAGAGAAGAAGAACCAAACCTCTGGTTTGCTGATTCCTGGCCTGAATCGCCGGAAATTGCCGGAGGTCGATCAAGTACAGCGGTGCTCGATCTCCACCATGGGTGGGTCGTCTGACGTCTTCAATAGGGGGGTTTGGTAGAAGAGAGGGAGAGGAAGAGAATAGAAGTGGTCCGCCGCCCTGTGGTGGCCGGAATCACCGGCGTTGGGCGGAAGACAGCAGAAGCCGAAACGGAGCTCGGGGGAGCTCGAGAAGAGAGTTGACCGAAGTGGGATTTTTGACTTCGGTCAAAAGTCTCACTTCTATTTATACTGAAACGGACGGCCGAGATTTAATCTGAAAAAGATCCAACGGTCAAGATCAAAAGAAGGTGAAAAGTAAAAGGTAAAAGGTAAACTGATTTACTAGAATGGTAATTTAAAAATTACCGGAAACTTCGAAAATCCATAGAAAATAAACCGAAGCTCCGAAAAATAATCTGAAAATACCGAGAGACTCGTGTCGACACGTACTATGACATCGAGTCATTAAATCAGGTATTTGGAGAACTTAGAAAAACTCGAAAATTAACTCGAGCGATAACTTATCGAATTACCGATCGTAGTTAAGAATCCTCGGTAACTCGTAAACCTCTGTGAAAAGTAACTTTTGTTAACTTTAAAAGATTCGGGGTGTGACAATTCTCCCCACCTTATAAAAATTTCGTCCTCGAAATTTCTATACTCAAAGTCCAATACAGTGGGGGATAGTACCACTTAAAATAATAATAATATTGCTCTCCAATGTCAGCTTCCTTCTGAGAACTCTTCTGAGACGCCTTACGAATAGCATTGCCAAAATCCAAAACACCTGTCCTTTACGATCAACATAACTTCGACCAGTAACCAACCTCCTATCCCTTCTGGTTTAGCCAACTAAACACAACATAAAATTCTTACCAACCACAAGTGACGTCGTCACAATACTGCCAAAACTCATTCTGATTCAAGAACCCATCGCTTATCGCGAGTAAAAATTCCTTCAAGATACTCGTATTCTTTCGTTGAACTTTAAATATCACCTCCCACATTCCCTATGCAGGAAATGATTACCACACCTGAGGAGTAGGGTCCGATGTCACTAATGGATTTAAATCCTCTGGTAACACAATATAACGTGGGGTCAACACCCATGACAACAAGCCCATGAGAAAACCATGACGACTTGTTTTACACAAGCCGTCACCTCATTTGAACTAGGCTCCCTGATCTGGTTTACGCTTTCTAGAAACTATTCTGTCATGTTGTACTGTTGTAGAGTAATTGTCTTCCCTTACTTTATCATTACTCAAACTACTTGCACACACAGGACATGAGTTGCCATGACTTTTAGCGTATTCCCAAAACCATAACCTTTACATCAGGGAGATCTAAAAGCTCCAGACAACGAGGTCCAACATACTTACTTCCCGCATGAGGACAAATTGTCAGGCTTCACACTGTCTACAAAGCTATTCTGACAGGATAAAAATCTTGATTTTTACCCACAAGCCAAACATTAGAGTCACCAACTCAATTATCACTTTGTGAGGTCATAACTTACTTACAACTGGTAATACATCTCTGTACTACTCATAGGTGAGGTGCCACTGACCTCCCTATCTCTTACCTTAACCTGGGATGACGCATAGTGCAGAACTTGCACTTCAACCAACCGTGCGTCTATTAAACATTATCCGCATCACAACTGAAATAGACTTACCATTAAAAGAATCTCAGAGCCTTACCCGCTCAACAAGGATATTTCCTTCATAAAATACCTCCATTACCAAACCGTCTGGTAATAACCGACAACTTGGGACATTTAACCAGATCGGACATCAACATAACATTTAGTGCCACTGGTACACACTCAAAGGAACCCTTGATTCAAGCATCAGGAATTAATTTCACACCGAACTTAGCCATATTGATCACCGAGCCTCCAGTTATCAAGGCACAATATAACAAATACCATCACCGCACTGGGCGCGTATACATCACAGAGTCAACTCGTACAACTAGATAGTTCCTGACAAACTGTCCCCCTTGCTCTGCCAGTCAAGCATCTATCGCATCATCTGTTCGGTAAGATTCAAAATGAACGACTACTTACATGCACAAGGAAATCAAACTACCACTTCAGATCCTAGATTATAAGACCCACTGTCACATGTTAACATCCCCTCAGATCTAACTTAATCTGAACGTGACTCAATCACTCCACGATTTCCAATGGAGTGTTACTCAACTTAACAACATACCTTACCAATCTCAGTAACAATTACTACCAAACTTAGGCTCGTAACACTCTTTGTGTCCTCAAGGGAAACTTTTCCTAGTTCCACTGCATTTCATACTCACCGAAATGTTGACAATTTCGAGAGTCACCTCCAATGACCTTTCTTGCTACCACTCTACACTCGTGGCGCCAAGAACTGCCGCTAGGTCAAAAATTCCTAACAAGTAGGGTCACTACTCAAATGATCAATGACCATAGCAATGCCAACAATTCCTTAATCCACTAAGGATTTCATTATATACACCAAAATTCAATTTCTCACTCAAATTCAAAGATTCAGTAGACCTTGCCCCACTGCTGTCACTTCACCTTTTCTGTGCATTTAACTCAGCAGGCAATCTACCACTTACTGACAACATATAATAATCTCGCTAACCATCATAAGAGTCGGAGCGACTATCAATGATCCACTTCCGACGTATACTTAAATGGTTAGGCCATCTTCTGGACGTTTTGTACAGAAACTTCCAACCAAACATCCTTAATCTCCGTTCTCAATAAATGGAACTCTCATGACACATTCTTAAGATGATGTCATCATCAGCCTTAGTCACTTACCTGGTGTCATTTTGACCACACACAGTTGCACACCAAAAATTATGTTTTACCAGCATGAGCTACCCATATTTCAACTTACCACTTCCCAACAGAGGGTACACGTGCTCCTGTGAGGTATACCCATGTACGTCTTCCGCCGTCGAAACAGTGTCGTTTGCACGACTGGTTCCTACACCACAATAATACAAAGTAAGTCAAGACTCGTATCACTATCTCCGGTACCCCAAGCATTCTTGGTCCATGACCCGGTGGCTTGTTGCCACTTCCAACATGTTTCTTTAAATCCCGAAACCAATCACCTTTAATTACAACTGGTAACACTCGCTCGATCTGTAAATCGAACTCTAACACAGCCAACCTGGAGACCCCTCCACAGGTTTACTAATTAAAATACTTTGACCACAGGTGGATATCTCACCTTATGGTTGACTTGAGTCCCAAGATCTAGTGACACAATATAATTTCTACCTTCACGATAAATGGCCCAATGACCATTGTCACCAACCATTCAAATCACGATTGGACTCACTAACAAATCAAATCTTTCTAATACCCCAATCGTGGGTGGCTGGAGCGAAGAGATTCTAGTCGTAGCTGACGACAACAATGTCAGCACCAAAGGTGACCCAAGCCATTAGTTTCAGTGGATGTCCCATAAAGCATCGAGGGACCAAACCAGCCTGTACTTCCTTAACATTTCCAGCAGTGTCACATCATGAACTCGTCACCCGAAACAAGTCCATTGATCCCAAAATGACTACACTCATTTTCCCTGAGTCATTCCACTTTCATAAGTCCGTTGGTTTCTCCAAAACCACACTAATGACGAACCTCAACAAAGTCGTGACAATCGTCAAAACTCAATATTCATCCTTTCTGAACAATCGCGTTAGGCGACTTCATCTTTTTTTTTTTTATAGCAGGATGAAATCTCTTTCATTAACTCGTACGACTCTCCACTGCTAAGAGTCTCATAACTCGAACACCAAAGCCTTGTCTTAGGCTTCTACAACATCCCTGTCAACAACCATGACAGCCTCTCACGTGTGAATTAGCTGTTTCACCACCGAGTACTTACACATAATGCTCAAACGTTAAACAACGTGAGTTTACAGCTCGATCCCCAACTCAAATCTCAATAAATCCCTTTAAAACACAATCATTGGGGAACTCATCAAATAAATACGTAACGAGCTTACCTTGTTCCTTACAGGAGTTCACTGTGAGGTCGGCGTACTGAGGCATAGTCTGGAAGATTCGATCGTTTATAGGACCACTCGGTCCATATCTCAATCAGGAAGTACTAACTCATATCCTCAATAAACACTGAGCGTCCTAAGCATAAAATGCCGATGGATCCGCCGCGGTCGGACCATCACTCTATACACACTAAGTGATACCAAGTATATGAGGTAGTAACAGGAAACGATAACCTAATGCTCTGATACCAATGTCAGGACCCACCCCGGGTTAAACCCCTTTAACCCGAAGTAAATCCTGCGGGGACCACCTCAAGGGAACTTCTTACCGAAACCCCCTTGAAATGGCCAACCCTTCCTACTAAACTAACTAAACCGGGTTAGTCAGAGCAGTCTATAGAGATGATTACCCCAAAGAATTTCAAGCAGCAACGGAATGATCGACTATGCCTCGACTCTCGTACGCGCTCGACCTCCTCTCAAGAACCCTGCATCACTAGGCATTAAAAAACGAAAGGCCCAGGGGAGAAACATTTAAAAACTGTTAGAGTGAGTGGACGAAAATCAAATATATAACTCTAATTCCTTTAATGCTCTCCCAACAATTTATTGATTTAAAAATCATTTAAACATGCCCACAAAATACTGAATTTCCCACAAATGCATGACAAGGTAAACAAATAAAGAATATGGGAAGAGAAATGTTCACCAAACATAATAAGTCTGACCTCTCAGACTAGGGTCGGAGCTAAGAGCTCTAGTAGCGCCCTCACGCTACGCTATGCTAGCTATATAAAATAATACGGTCAACCCTTGAAATATCAACCTGACCTCTCAGGCTTGTCTGTCCTCTCAGACCAGGGTCGGAGCTAAGAGCTCTAGATAAAGTGATAACGGTCAACCCTTATAATATCAACCTGACCTCTCAGGTTTGTCTGTCCTCTCAGACTAGGGTCGGAGCTAAGAGCTCTAAATAAAGTGGTACGGTCAACCCTCATAGTGCACTACGTAGTTTGCCTGACCTCTCAGGCTAGGGTCGGAGCTAAGAGCTCTAGTAGCGCCCTCACGCTACTCTAGCTAGCATATTTATTGGTCAACCCTTAAAATAAACATTCAAAACAATACATTAATCAAATTCTCTTCCCAAAACAAATAAGTAAAACAATTCCTTGTCATATATGCATAAAACCAATTTCCAACGAAGTCTCGGGTTCAAATCCATTCGAAGGACGGCCATCACCGTCTATAACCATTTTCGGGAGAAATAGAAAATTCAGTAATAATGTAAATACGTTCACGCATAAGTGTCAATATCTCAAACCATAGTAAAAATCTTTAACCGAGGCTCCCGCTAAACTTTATCCAAATAAAAACGTTCAAGAACCCGAGAAGGATATAATTCTCGAAAACAATCATAAAACCATGCAATTAACTCAATAATTAAAGCATGCATTTATTTAAAATAATATGTCCACTCATAGTACTAATGTGACCTTCCCGCTCGGAAAGCTCCTCGAGCGAAACCCTCGAACTACCCGCGTAGTCGAGCCCGTCTCACGTCCGACCAGAGACTGTACAACAAATCATCATATTAGTCATTCACAGTTGACTTGGTCTTTTCCTAGTTTGACCAGGAACTCCTAATTGACCACAGGTTGACCGAGTTCCTTTTTATGACACTTTAACCTTTTTGACTTTCTTTCCCGGTTATCGACTCTTAACTCTATTTACCGGAAGTCCGACTCAGCTTCCGAACTTTCCGTTATCACTTTAACTTTACGTTAGGGTGTCACGTATTAATCAATATATTTAACCTCGAGTCGATATACCGATTTAACATTTTCTCATAAATTCCAGTTATCAATTTCCGATAACAATTTAACACTTTACCCATTTAACCAACTAGTGTCCAACTTCATTGAACTTCAATCCTTTAACCATTTCTCTGAAAATGCATCTTTTCCAAAGTGAAAACTTTCCTTTAATGGAAACTTTCCCAAAATGGAAAGTTTCCCAAATTAACAGGTTTCCAAACTTAGAAGGTTTCCCAAAATGGAAGGTTCCCCAAATTACGGTTAGTTTCCGTTTTTCACGTTTCCTTACGTAATTTCCGACTTACGACACTTTAACTCTTATTAAACGGAACCCACACATTTAAAGGGATCGAAGACTACCTCGGCAATTCAACCGGATTACTGCCGTCGGAATCGTTACCGGATTCCGGTAACTTTGCCGGAATTTTGCCAGAGTTTCCCCGTAAATTCGGATCTCCAAGTTATCGACACAACAACAAAAACAACACAATTCAGCAACAACATTTCAAACAGACTAATAGCACAGTAGTTTGAATCAAAACCAGAAACCTGTCCCTCACCTCCAAATCCGAACTACTGCTTCCCAAAACCTCGTCTCGGCCCTAGCCCACTGTTTCCCGCTTCACCTGAGCTTGAGAAGCTCATCAGATGGCGTCGCCGGAGCAAAGAACCCAGGAAACCGTAAAAACACAGAAAAGCAGTAAGTACAGTGGAAAATGAAATTTCCCGATTTGGGCTCGAATCGATCAACAAGACTGAGGAGAAGGAAGAGGAAGAGAAGAGAAGAAGAACCAAACCTCTGGTTTGCTGATTCCTGGCCTGAATCGCCGGAAATTGCCGGAGGTCGATCAAGCACAGCGGTGCTCGATCTCCACCATGGGTGGGTCGTCTGACGTCTTCAATAGGGGGGTTTGGTAGAAGAGAGGGAGAGGAAGAGAATAAAAGTGGTCCGCCGCCCTGTGGTGGCCGGAATCGCCGGCGTTGGGCGGAAGACAGCAGAAGCCGAAGCGGAGCTCGGGGGAGCTCGAGAAGAGAGTTGACCGAAGTGGGATTTTTGACTTCGGTCAAAAGTCTCACTTCTATTTATACTGAAACGGACGGCCGAGATTTAATCTGAAAAAGATCCAACGGTCAAGATCAAAAGAAGGTGAAAAGTAAAAGGTAAAAGGTAAACTGATTTACTAGAATGGTAATTTAAAAATTACCGGAAACTTCGAAAATCCATAGAAAATAAACCGAAGCTCCGAAAAATAATCCGAAAATACCGAGAGACTCGTGTCGACACGTACTATGACATCGAGTCATTAAATCAGGTATTTGGAGAACTTAGAAAAACTCAAAAATTAACTCGAGCGATAACTTATCGAATTACCGATCGTAGTTAAGAATCCTCGGTAACTCGTAAACCTCTGTGAAAAGTAACTTTTGTTAACTTTAAAAGATTTGGGGTGTGACACCTATCAACAACTCTTTATAGTTCATATAGCCGAGTATGCTAAGTCTACATATCACATACCACGTATTTTATCATAAATGTGACTTAGGCTACCCATTTATATGAACTACCTCCCACTCAATCTCACATTCCCCTTTTGCTAGCCATCTTGTTTGTTCCTCTTTGGCCAATCCCACCCTTTTCACCTATACTAATTGCATCATTCTTACGCATTCACATGGGCATCATGGAATATGGTACCTCGGGGGACAAGGACTCAACTACATAAAAGCTTAATCCTAACTTCTTTACCCCCAAAGTGCTTTATGCACTAGCTTCCCCTTACTGTTTATATGATAATAATATTTCTTGGCATAAATGATATATATAGTTTTCAGTAGAGGGTCGAGCATTTCAGACAAGCAAAAACAATGAAACAACATAATAAACAATCATAGAGGCTCCCCAATTTTCCTCTATCTTTGCCGATCACCTAAAACAAGCTCCTAATAAAAAGATGTAATAATTGGATAGGCAATCATGTACATAAAACTCAATTTAAGACTCAGTTATTGTGAGACCCCGCATGTTCTTACCGTGATTAATGACGAGTTACTGAGGTTTAAGTCGCACTCGATAATTTTGCGAGTGAACGAACACGTTCATTTTCGAGTTTTTCTAAAATCTTCAATTCCTCATTTAAGGACACTTTGTTGTAGTACGCATTGACATGAGTCTCCCAGTATTTTCAGAATATTTTTCATAGCTTCCGCCTATTTTTTATGAATTTCTAAAGTTTCTGGTAATTTTTAATTACCATTCCGGTAAATAGTTTTTACCATTTCAGATTTACTTTTTACCTTTCATTAAATCTGGACCATTGGATCTTTTTCAGATTTAATCTGGACCGTCTATTTCAGCATAAATAGAGTTGAGACCTTTGACCAAAGTCAAAGATCCCAACCTCGGGCAACCCTCTCTCTCTCCTTTCCCTCGAGCTCTCCGAGCTCCGGTCGCCACCTCCGACGAACCGCTGTCTCGGACCACCCCTGGTCACAAAACCACCCTTAAATTCTTCCTCTCATTCTCTACTTTCTAGACTAGCCTGAAAATCCACCATGCTCCCATCATAGAAGCAAATCGGAGAAGGAGAAAGCCGAGCTATTCTTCGGCGAGTCTTGACAATTTAGGTCGCGAATCGTCAAACCAGAGGTTGGGGTCTTCTCCTCTTCTCTTCTTCTTCATTCTTATGCCTCTAATCCTCTGATTAGAACCCAAAATCTGGATCCCCTTTTCTGTCTAATACCAGGTCTAGGTTCTCGGCCTCTAGAAGCTTTGTTATGTGGCTTCAATGACTTCGTTGAGTTCTAGGCCGCCCTACCAGGAGCTATTGGAGCCCACATGCTTGTAGGCGATGTTTTGGAGCAGCAGCTGCTAGCCTGGGCTGATGCAGAAGCTCTGCTTCGAGCAAGGGAGCTGCCTCTTGAGTTGCAACAAGCTTAAGCGTCGATCTCTTTCTGGTTTGTTGTTTCTGTGATACAAAAGGTCAAGTTTGGCTTGGGGAGGCTACTGTGTTTATGCCTCAGATCGATTTTAAAGGCGAGTTAGAGTTCTGGAGCTACTGTGTTTGATTGTGTTACTGTATGTTGTTGATTGGATGTTTAATTGGAGTTATTTGGATTGTACATGTCGATAACTTGGAGACGAAGAAAACGGGAAAATTATGGCGAAATTCCAGCAAGTTGACCGAAATCCAGTAACGGTTCCGACGAGGCAGTGAATCCGGCAGAAATGCCGAGGAGGTAGTCTCTGACTCTTTTTCTTAAAAATGCATCGTTTCCGTTTAGTCGAGCTAAAGGGGTTGTAATCAGAATTTTACATATAAGGAAACTTGCCAAAAAAGGAAACTAACCGTAATTGAGATCTTTCCATTTTAAGAAACTTTCTATTTTTGGAAACCTACTAATTTGGAAAACTATCCTTTTTAAGAAAGTTTCAATTAAGGGAAAGTTTCCATTTTGAGAAAGTTCCATTTTCAGAAACATGGTTTAGTAAAGATTTGAAGTTTGACGAGAATTGGTTAAGTGTTGAATTGTTATTGGAAAATGATAACTGAAATCCTGGAAATGTCAAGTTGACCGTTTTAAGTAAAAATAGGTGATTCATATTATTAATGTATCGACTCTTGGTAAATAAATTGGTTAATGTGATGCATTGGGTGTTCATAGTAATTCAACGATTTATTATGTGACCCACTAACGTCAAATTAAAGTGGTTAAAGAAAGTTTGGAAGTTAAGTCGGACTTCCGAAAAATGAGCAAAGAGTCGATAACCGGAAAAACAAGTTAAAAAGGTTAAAGTATCATAAAAAGGAATTGGTTGGTCAACTTGGTCAATATGGTCATTCTTGGTCCAACTAGGAATGCTATGGTCAATTGGACTGTTATTGTTTCTTCGTTGCTAAGCTACTCTATTCTGCAGTGATTCATTGGATGAGGTAGCTTACGCGGTGACCTCGGTTCACCGAAGCGGTTCCTAGATGCTTGGAGCGTACGTAAGGAACGAGAATTCTAGGTAAGGAAGCTAAACCCCCTTTGTTAGTGGTTTTGCCTATATATGAAAGTGCATAATTTTTGTATGCTCATGGTCGATGCCTCGAGAAAGTTTTCTTTATATTATGTGAATGATTTATGATTGGGCCAAGAAAACCTGAGGCTAGACGTAAATAATTTTAATGTGATGACTCAGATCGAAAAGTAGTACCGTTGTCCTGATTTTCGGTGCTTGGCCTGAGAGTGACGGGACTTAGTATATAGTACTCCCACGGTGTCGATGATCGTGAACCTTCGGAGGGGCAATGTCTTGTTTATTTTATTTTTCCGCTTACGCTTGTCTCGTACAGAGTTAAGCGAGCCATAAGTGCGTTGTGTACTACGAGTGATGTGTCGGGCATTAGCTGTAAATGGACACTCTCGCTACTATTCGTCTTCGGACGCATAGGTAGCTGGCCCCGGTTTATTGTATAGACAAACCCGGGATTCGGCCGCCTAGATCCGTGAAACCCTACAGGCTGTATTTTTTCATTGAGCGCTCTGGCCTCTGTTTTAGCATTCTGCACAGTTTTTCCCGAAAGATATAAAAAGATGATTTTGTGTGCCAAGGATTTCTAAATGGTTTTATTTAGAGTTCAAATCTATATGTATATATATATATAGTTTTATGGATTTTAAACCTATCATTGGTGGACCTATATATGAGCAAGTGAGGACGACGCTCATCCCTACAATAGGTTGTTTGCAGGTACTGTTTACTGTGACGGGATAGATAGATAGAGCTGTGTGTGGAGCCTCATTTCCTACTCAGTGTGTAGTCCGAGCCATAGACACTTGACATACTTTATCCTTCGAATCATTTACCAGAGTATTTAACATAAACAATAAAGGTGTATTCCTGTTTTATTGACCCTGTTGTATTTTTTTATTGTTGTTTCTAAAGTTTTTAATTGACCCTATAATTTGTCCACCTTCCGTGAAATTGAAAAAACTCTGATGAATGTTTTAAGAAATTCTCGTGGTGTCACTCAAGTTTAAAATTTTATTTTATTTTACTTACTAAATAGCCTACGACTTTAGGTTAATAAGTTGTGAGCACGTCTCTCGGACGTGTTGGCTTCTTATTAGCTTAAAAATCGTGACCATTGTAGCTCCTCCTCCCGGGGTGCCATAGTTATGATGCTAAAACAAGAGATAAAGTAGTTAAGTACAACCATTTTTCACTTGACACAATAACACAATCATACTTTCTGAACCAACCACCTTTAAACCGAAAACTACACAAATTCGTAATATATTTGATTTTGACTTCTTCTAATGAATTGTAGCAGACACACAAATAAAACTCTGAGAGTTGAAAACATCTTAAAAAGATTTTTCTTGAATCAGTTATGGGTTTTCAAAGTTCGCCTACTAGATTTTCTGAAAAATTTATATTGTGTGTTTAAACTTTATAATTTAGAGTCGTCAGCATTAGCATATTAAGAATGTTATTTTGTAATTATATCGTTGATTTATACTTATCAATTGTATTTTTTGTGAATTTATATATATGCTACAGTTGTGAGATGAATATAATATCACATAATTCATTATCACAATACGATTATTTTTTACTAGGTATCACCGTATCAGATTCGAGATAACATTGTCTCTTTAATTCAGAAACTGTTGTAGAATAATATTGAGGGAATGAATGGAATCAAATCTTATTATGAATAGGGATGAGCTCTTTATATAGAGACTCACTCTAAGTACAATGGACAAATCCTTCATGGATTGGGATAAGTCTATAATGTAAACATATTACAACTAGGGCATATGCATAAGGCCCATTGGGCTAAGCCCATATACAAGGCATGGACCAAGACACACATATATATCAAATATCCTAGAACACTCCCCCTTGTGTCGCGTGTCTTCATGCCGGAATGGTGCTTACGGTGTTGCCTCATCAAAACCTTGCCAAGTAACAAAAACCCTGTGGGAAAACTAAACCTTGGTCGAAGGAAAAAGAGTACAACGCACCAACTAGTCCATTGAGAACTCCCCATGTGATGCTCCCCCTGATGTGTACTTCAATCGGATTTTCCTGATGAATGGTGCATTCCAACATGCTTCTCAAGAGTGGATGTGAGTCAAGACTTAAACAAGTCTGCCATGATCAACCACAAATGGGGATCAATGGTCTTAGCGGTGTATGCAATGTTACCTCGTTAAAAACCTTGTCAGGCAAAAACCCAGTGGGACAAAAAGCTGTGACTAAGGGAAAAAGAGTGCAACATGGTTGACACAAACAACCACACCCTTCACATTTGACCATGACATGTATATGGTAGACTTTCTTTCAAATCTGCATCTCCCCCTGATCTCAAGATCATTCATAGGGCGCTTCCGGATCCTTAGTGACCACGGAGCTGTTTTGACAACTTGGCATATGTATGCTCTTTCAACATGTCTCAAATGTGGCATTACTCAGTGCCAGCAGCTATGTGCACGGTGCCTAGCAGCTGTATGCACAGCGCTTGGCAGCTGGCGTGCACAACGCTCAGAAGCTGGGTGCACAGTGCTCGGCAGCTGGTGCACAGCGCTCGGCAGCAGGTGCACAGGTGCACGTATAGTGTCTGGCAGCAGTGCACGTGTGCACAGACAGTGCACAGGCAGCGCTCAGGCAGCGCGCACATGCAGCGCGCCATATGTCCGGCAACTCGGCCACTAAACCAACCGGTGCCTAGATCATGATTCCGCTTCCGATGCATCTCGATTCATGCATGGCTAGCGATGGCATAGGCAATAACCTTTCTCTCATGCCATAGGGATTGAATATGCCAGATACTCTTAGAGTATTCAAGTGATGTCCTTTGCCATATCGTTGGCATTTGCGTGGGCGCAAAGCTACTTAGCTTTATAACGAATGAAGGTGAGGTCAAGTCTTTCTTTTGATTAAACGGATCACTCTCTCTTGGAGTAAAGACATTGACTAATCATGGGAGCATATGAAGGTTCCACTCTTCTTCAGAGGACCTAAGCCGATTGATGGAAATACATCATCAATACACAATCGATCGACTTCAATACGAGATTGTGTCTTTCCCAAGATACTTTTCATTCCAACATCGGATATCCAGCATATACTGCGATCATCCGGAATCAATACGCAATGGCATTATTCATCATATCCCATCCGAAATCAAGGAGTCATGTACTATGCGTCCAAAACACTTGGCCAACGCAAGCTCCACTTGATTTGGCTTATGAAGTCTATTTAAGAACTTCATGCATATCTCTGATCCCATAGAGAAGTCACTATGATCATATTCATAGGGCTGCATGTACAGTTATTAGGGAACTACCAAACTGACAAGGTAGTGGAGTGCAATAACATCCATTACGAGAGTATATCTCATCGTAGTTGATCCCAGTGCGTGTTTATGAGAAACCTTGCGCCATAAGGGAGTCTGAGACTCTTGTTCTCACTACGCTAACTCACAAAGGTTTACTTGATAGGGTTTACACTTACGGTGTCGGCAACACCTGCCCAAGGACCTATCCCTTTGTCCGATTCGCATCTTCCCATTTTAGGTCAATACACTTTGTTGACATATCAACAAACGTGTGGTTCGATAAACTCATCATCCCACGTCCTCATGTACACTAGTGTAGTCATTGTAGAGATCTCTTTCTATGAATTGGATTTTAACGTTGAGGCGTCCCCCAACGATAGTCATAATTCAGACTAACATGAGACGGAGTGAGTATCACTGATCAATGGACCAGTAGTGCCAAACTCGCTTTCTCTCTCAGTGCGAGTGTATATCGAACCCAAGGGCCTCAACCTAACCTTCAGGGAGCCACAAGGCCTAGGACACCATGTTGCCACATTATGGCGCCCTCACATCACCACACAAGGTGACGGCGTCAAGACCATCTCAATATGGCCGAGCCATGGCATCAAGACCACCTCAATTTGGTCGAGCCATGTCCTATTGGTAGGACATCATTCCTTACAGACATATGCAGCATTGATCTCGTCACTATAGTTCTATGGGGATCATGTTGAGACTTAGTGGTAACCAACCACGACATTCACGTCGTTCTCACTTGAACCCTGGTGTTCGTATCTCCCCCTAACGGCGGGAATACAGTCTCAAAGTGACAATCCGCAGTGTAGCGGCTAAGGAGATCGTTTGTCAAGGAGCTTAAGGTGGAGAGCAATAAAATGACGTCTATCCATCCTTAGAACATATTCATCTCATGCGACACATCATCATTGGGCACTGTGGCAGTCCAATTTGGCACATTATGGAACTCATGGCTTGGAGATCCGTTACTATCCTGCCGAGTTCAAGGATTACAACTACGTGTCAATCCTAGCACACAGTTACGAGCTATCGTGCATCAATGCAATGATGGTAAGTCGTGGACGAATCAATACATGTCTGCATGTCCCTCTTCAGGGATGGGTAGTGAGCCCATAGATACATAAGCAGCATGTGGTAGATGATGGTGCAACACATGACCAATGTGTTAGCCCTTCAACCAACACCATAAAAGCGTATACGGTATCCATGCGTTGGTTGCATCGGTCTACATAATCTCTCTTTGGATTTTCAATAAGAATGACATCTTTTGTGACATAGCATAAGAGGATCTTTCACCTTACTTAGCTAAAGATCAAGCTTTACACAACGAAAACATGAGTACTGTGCGGCTGCCGAGGACATCATGTCGGCGCACAAACACAATATACAATCATGGTGTAGTTCGTTGTTATCGGGGGAATGGACGCCCAAGAATATCAAACAATTCTGGCTCGCATATCTCACCCGGTATGACCAAATGTCATAGCTTGTCTGAGTCAATTGTCCCAAATATACTTATTGGCGACACCTTAGGACTCATGCTCATCTCCATGATGCTCTTAATCGGCAGTCATGAGAATTATACATAAAAGTCTCAATCATTCTCATCATGGTAATTGTTGGTGTGTATGTTCATAACACACTTCAATGTTCGATTGCCTCTCTCACAATAAGAAGGGCATTTGTGACTTGGATCATCGAGCCAACGGCATCAAGAATTGATTCAACCATATCATAAATGATGGTGAAGATCCAATCAAACTTAGTCACAAAAAGGATTCACAATCTGCGAAGAGTATGCAGTTTTCGTGCAGTATGACCTATACTCACTAAAACAGCCATAACTCTTTCGTCTGGACGGATATGAACAAACCGCTTGAACCATTGGAAACTAGATTCACATAGATTTCCAATGATATAAAGTGCGCGTTTTAGTTCATCCGGAGTTGATCTGGGGGCTCTGACGAAGTTAAAGAACAGTAGGATACAGTCTGCTATGACCTGTACACACTTAAACTGCCATAACTCTTTCGTCGGGACAGGTATGAATGAGCCGCTTAAACCACTGGAAACTAGACTCACGTAGCTTTCGAATGATATAAAATTCGGCATCTAGTTCATCTGGAGCCGTTCAGAAAACTCTGACGAAGTTACGATACAGTAGTTTCAACTTACTGTGGTCGCAGATTTTGACATGATTAAGCTTTCAACTTTAAAATGGCATCGCAGGAGTTATCCTCGACCCAAAAGTAAAGCGCACATATGGCATTACAAGTCTTCAACGTCCATGAAGGACGGCATTTGGTAACAACAACATGGGGGGATCCAAAATCAAGGGAGTAGGTAACCTTTGCCAAGGTTAACCACGTCATCCGATGATGGAAAATCTGCTGTTAGGTGAAGACTAAACCACAAACATCGACACACCTTTATAAGGCTGTGCATGATCATGTCATAGTGTGAATACACTTATCGAACTAACGATTTCATCGAGGTCTCATTTCGTTTGGAGAAAATCAAAGAGCCCTTCATGACGTCAAATGTCAGAGGCATCCATTTGATGTTCCGTACGCCCTTTTGTACGTTTATTTGTATGCATTCATTCTTTTGCTCAGGATTGTGTGGGTAGTCCCACCGTCTGCAAGGCACTCAATTTCTTCACATAACATACCTATCGAACAAGGTAGATACGTGAGAAAGAGACATAAACACCGAAGGCAACAATCGAAGGCAACCTTGTGCATTGAAGAATTCCTGGCAGCATGACCTTTGCTCACTCAAACAGTCATAACTTCTTCGTTAGAATGGATATGAACGAACCGCGAAAACCATTGGAAACTAGACAAACGTAGCTTTCCAGTGATATATTGTTTGCATTCTAGTTCATCCGGAGCTGTTCAGAAAGCTCTTCGAAAGTTTCTGTTCAGAAAGTGGCAGATTCACTGTTTTTGTTTTTGGTTGCCCGCATTTGCAGCTTGCACGTATGCCAATGCACTAGGCACTTGGCAACATTTGGCAGCGCATTGCACCTACACATATGTCATTGCATTAAGCACTTGACAACATTTGGTAGTGCATGAGGAGCCACACATATGCCGGTGCACCGAGCACTCGATAACATTCGGTGGCTGCACAACCGCTGGCGCCCATGGCGCACGGTATGGGGCAGTGGGGGGGAGCTCGGCAGCTTATCTCAAGTGTAGAGCATGAGGTGCACAGAGCTTCGGCAGCTGCTGCATAGAGTTTGGCCCTGGTGCTCAGTGTTCAGCAGTCGGTGTCCTGTGCACGTCCTCGAGTGTTCTGTGCTATGTAGCTCACTTAGTGCTTGTCCGTGATGTAAGTGCACAACTATTGGTGATCAGTGCACGGTTCCTTGTGTTCAATGCTAACATATGGTGCTTAGTGCTCAACACCTAATGCACAGTGCACGATAGTTCATGTGTAGAGCAGAAAGCAACAAACACATAACTAATCGACATCTGACATATAAGTGGTGGCATTCCTCACACAACATGAAGCAATTGACACACAGGGGCGAATACAATCAAGGGGCAGTAGGTAGCATACAGGGTTAGCAACAGACACGTTGGGCGGCAACAGGCGCGTGACTATCGACAACTGGCAGCCAGGTGCACATGGGCTCGGCAGCGTGCACGGCAACTAGGCAACCATGCCAGCAGCTTGTGTAGCGCTCAGTAGCTCCTAGGCAGTGCTCAATAGCTGCATGCCTTTAGCATAAAACAGTGTTGCTCAGCTTCTAATCTCCATTCGAGACTTAGAGCGGCATTCAAGGGTCAATATGTAAGTGAGCGGCAAATTTCCTCGCTCATGCATACAAAACCAAACTATGGAGACTCGAGAGTGGTCATCTCGCTTTATAGGTTGGAGGTGCAGCGTAGGAAGCAGTGGCTAAATCTCGAGCAAAATCTATGTGATGCTCGGCAGCTGGGTGCTCAGTGGTTGGAAACTAGCACTCGGCAGCTGCTGCAGCACTGGTCCTCTATAGCTAGGCACTAGGCGCACTATAGCTGGCAGCTGGGCAGCCTGTGCTCTGCAGCGTGGCGGTGGTGCTCTGCAGCTAAACGCTGGGCATCCTACACCGGTAGCTGATTCTCCTACCATATTCTCAACAGGACTTCTACCCGGAGAAATGTGCTAACGTTGATCAAAACACAACGCGGGTTCAATGAATGAGATGATTCTCTAATTCCGAACTCTCTTTAATAGCATAACACAAACCAACGTTGGATACCTCACAACGTGGACCTAAAAACATCTTCGGTGCATGGTGCACGGCAACTAGTGCTTGTCACTCGGCAACTAGTGCTCGACAGTGCTCGGTAGCTGCCCTAGGCAGCGCTCGGTAGCAATCGGCAGTCAGCGCTCGACAGTGCATAGCAATTAGTGGGGCTTCGGCAGCTGGTACCCATGTGCACATATAGTGCCTGGCAGCAGCGCACGTGTGCACATTAAGTGCCCGGCAGTAGCGCGCGGCAGCGCCTAGCCAGGTGCACATACAGTGCCTGGCAGCAGTGCACACGTGCACAGGGGCAAGCCCTGGCAGCAGCGTGCACGCACACAGGGGCAGGTGCACATACGGTGCCCGGCAGCAGCGCACGCGTGCACAGGAGCAAGCCCTGGCAGCATCGTGCACGCGCACAGGGGCATGCCCTTGCAACAGTGCTCAGTAGGTGCACGCAGCAGCACAACAGTCAGTAGGTGCACGCGACAGCACATCACTCGGCAGCAGCGCACGTGTGCTAGGGCACAGCGCTCGGTAGCTGTGCACGCGCCAGAGCACAATGCTCGGCAGCAGCGCACATCGAGCAGCATGTGGGGTAGTGGTGCCGCTAGCCAAATGCACATGTTTTAGGATTTTCATAATAACCTGCAAAGACAAACGTCCCAAGCATAGAATGGGGATAGGGAAGGGAGGAACGGATTTTATCCTCCCCGAGGTTATTGAACTTTGAAATTACTCAAAAATAAAGCTTACTTGCTAGTCTGCCAAATAGACTGCATTTATATAAGCTGCTCCAAGCTTCCATGCTCAAGTCCATACGCGTTCGCGCAATTCCATCGTGAATTGTCGCGCGGGGAGAACATGAAACACATGAAAAACATATGGTTAGTTAAACTTGCCATAAAAACAGTAGCAAATACATTGAAAACATTAACCATATGAAAGATTTAGGGAAAAACTAGGAATACAACCCGTTTTTCTCAATAAAAAGTGATTCCTATGCGCGTTGCAGTGATTGTGAGGGCCAGTTCACCAACTTTGACTCTGCTTCTGGAGCTGCCCTTTTGACTGAACAATCCTGACATCCTTGCGCATCTTCTGTCCAAATTTCACGGGAATCGGACATCGGGAAGTGCCTGAACCTGTTGCTTGAACAGTTTGGCCGGTCTGGGGATTCCGACGGCCGGTTCGGTGACTTTCCGGCCGGTTCTTGGAGTTCAGTCGGTGGCGTTGGAAGCGTATGAGCCATATCTTCAACTTCTCTGTTGGTGACGAAAGCCAATTCGGACATTATTCTGTCGATATTGGCGTTTGAAACCTGAGACAGATTTTAGGGTTTCTTGGTGCGCAGGTGCACAGGAGGTGCACAGGGGGTGCGCGCGGTGCGTGCTGGTGTCCGGTAGGTGCGCGGTGGTGCACAGTAGGGTGCACGTCGGTGCTCGCGGCAGTGCGCAGGCAGGGGCTGCCGAAAAAAAAAAATTTGGGGTTTTTTTTTTCGGTGGCCTACTTGCTCTTTTTAGGGTTTAGAGCTACGTGCTGATAACGTGTTGTAGAATAATATTGAGGGAATGAATGGAATCAAATCTTATTATGAATAGGGAGGAGCTCTTTATATAGAGACTCACTCTAAGTACAATGGACAATTCCTTCATGGATTGGGATAAGTCTATAATGTAAACCTATTACAACTAGGGCATATGCATAAGGCCCATTAGGCTAAACCCATATACAAGGCATGGACCAAAACACACATATATATCAAATATCCTAGAACAAAAAACCCTATTGTTATGGTTTTTATTTTCTTCGAAGCTTTGTCATCTTCTGGTTGAGACCATCGTCATCATCGTCAACACTAGAAAACAAGATTACTACCTTGGGCACCCAGAGTTTTTCTTTGGGCACTTAAACGTTTGTTTCGCCTTCAGCCAAATGCAGCCGTTGATTCTCTTTGTCGTCCGTGTTCAACCCAGAACGAGCGACACCTTTGTCTAATCGTCATCACCATCACCTGATCAACTCTGGTTAGACCAGCTGACTAGACCAATCTCCCTGTCGGCGCACTTTTCACAGGTCGGCCGCCGTCGTCTTCCGCTTCCCTATCGCAATCCTAGCCAAGCGTTCTCCAGCGTCGTCCACCACATCGGACCACCATCTCTAGCCTACCGTTTCTAGTCCACCCGACGTCATCAACACTTACCATCAGTTTGATTCCCCGGCTTTCTCTATTCCCAGACAGTTGACGACTCTCTGTCTCAGATCGATTCATCTTCTACCGCCAGCGACGCTCAATGCAGATCATAAGAGTCATTCCAGACCAGTCTGATCCAGCCAACGTTTCAGTTTTTGGTTGCTATCGCGATCGATCTCAGTCCATTCCAACTCCTTCCGGACCCTATCTCAGGGTTCCTCCATACAACCTCATGCTCCTCCGACTGGAACCCACAGTCATTCACCATCCTCTTGTATCTTTGACCCGCTCAAGAGATTGAAGACAAAGCACGCTCAGAGGCCACGCTGACATCACCCTTCTTCAAAGCTCAGTTGGGTGTAAAGATCAAATTCAAGTCTCAAGTGGATCTCCACCCAAGTGCATGTACACCCAGTGAAAAAAATGTCTCGCTTGTATGTTAGAAACTTGAGTTTTGTCAAAGGGAGAGCTCAAAACTAAGTTTTGTAAATTTGGAACTATTTAAGGATATGAGTCATGGTTTGTTTTTATCGATTTTAATGATAGTAAAGATGTTGAGGATAGTGTTCGTGGGTAAAATGGTCACAATGATTAGAGAATTAAGCTTTCACACAACTCTATAAGTGCGGTGAGACACAACTTCAATAATGGTAATACTTTTGTGACTAAAAAGCCACGTGGAAGTGGTAAGATCGGTATGACTGAAAATCTCTAACTTTGTTGGTTCTGATTAGGCCTGTCATTTGGTCGGTTCGAATCGGTAATGGGTGTTACCAACTTCAAAACCAAAGCTTTCGGTAATGAAATATGACTACCAAAAACCAACTAACTTTTTTGGTATGAGATAAATCTTACTAAATTTGGTATTTCAGTTTTCGGTATTACCAAACTTTACAACAAATATATTTTCTGAATATAACGAAACAATAGAGGAAGCAAATTTTTTTTGAAAATATGGTCATCGACACCATAACATGCCTACTAATATGGTGTAACTTGTTTAATAAGTTAATTATATACAAGTGTACATCTTTGTTAACCAACCGTATAGAGTATGCAAAATTTCTAAAAATATTATTAAATAGGATATGATCAATATGATAGAAAAATCACATATTACGTGTAACGTTTGGGTCTTGATCAAATCAGTCAACATTATTTATTCTTATGATTCTTCATGGAGAGCCATATCATTGAGATGTGAATTTCCCAATATTTTTACACTGAAGCATTACTTCTCATTCATACGAGAGGCTATGAGCGGAAATATAGATCAAAATAAGACATAAAGGGCTAAATAATAGCGTTTTCGTGTAATAAGTGATATCATATTAAAGTTGAGCGCATTGATCAAGTTCTAAACATTGTCGAAAATAGGTGAAATTTGTTCCATAGTCGTATTTAAGTATACTAACCAAATCGAACGGACGAATTTTGATTTTATAAATTTCAGTGTTAGAAACCATAACATGCCTACTAATGTGGTATAACTTGTTTAGTAGGTTATTTGCAAGTGTAGATCTTTGTGAACCAATTGTATAGAGGAAGCAAAATTTTTGATACTCATGTGAAATAAGATAAGATCAGTATAGTGAAATACGGCTAACGTAGAAAAATTACATATTTTGGGTAACGTGTGTGCTCAGATCAAAGTGGTTAACCTTATTTGCAAATATAAGTGTTTAAATAGCTAGCATTTCGGTAAATTCGGTATTTACCAAAAACTAAACCAACTTTTTCAGTATTTTTCGGTTTCGGTTGTTTCGATTTCAATTACCAAGTTTCGGTTTATTAAATTGAAAATATTCGGTCGGTTTGGTATCAACCAAAACAAATGGAAGCCCTAGTTCTGATACTTGGATTATTGATTTCGGTACCACTGATTATCTGACTTACGATGAATCTTATTTCACTGAGTTGTCACCCCTCCAATGTCATATGTCACTAATGTTAATGATGAGGCTTTTCTTGTGTTAGGAAAATGTAACAACCCGAAATTTTTATATATCTATTTATTTGTTTTATATATTGCATATATCTATTTATTTGTTTTCTTATATTTATAAATATATTTGTTTCTTATATACATATATATATATATATATATATATTTAGCTGTTTTTATTTTATTTTGGGTTGAATAGGAGACCCAAACTTACTTAGCCCAAACCCAATACTCTTGGCCCAAACCTGAGCCCAAATAGCTATAGAAAAATTAGAAGAAGCTTGTCGCTGAAAATTGAACAAAGCCAGACTTCACCGTATTCTTCTTCCCCAATTCTTCACCGTCTCTTTCTTCTTCTTCTTCCCCAATTCTTCACTGTCTCTTTCCCATCTGAACTCATTCTCTAACCGCCATGGATAAAAAAAGGTTTACTGCTGCCGCCATGGATAAAAAAAGAGTTTCATAGTTCTTGGAGATCAAGTTTCTGCTGGATAAGGATTGGGTTGCAATTCTCAATTTTGCTTTCTTCAATCTTTTCTTGGACTCCACGTTCTTCCCTCTTTTCAGATCCTATAAATAGAGGTGAGTTTTCTTTGTTCTTCATTGATTCTTCATACTCTGTTGAGCACCCGAAAGAGAGAATAGAGAATCGATAGTCTCGAAGGAGAGTGAGAGGAATAGAAAAGAGGAATTGGTGTCGTAGAAGATTGATAGAACTCAGGTTAGATTCTTTTTATGTTCTGATCAATTGTGTTTCCAATTCAAAGTGAGTATGTGTTCTTATTTTGTGTACTCAGAAGTTCTTAGTTTGGTGTTATTGTTTCATTGATTTGAGTAATTGTTAGAATTTCATGTTTTTGGCACTTTTGTTCAACCTAAGATTTTCGTCAGCTTTTTATCTCTACTATGTCTGGACTTTGAAAAATCATAAGTAATTGAAAATTTTTTTTTCTTTTTGCAATTCTAATTCCTGATTAATCTTTAGGTTGTCCCTTACAAATTTCATGAAGACACCAACGTCAAATTCCCATCCGAACTATATCGTTTTTAGCCAAAAATATTTTTGGTAAGAATTTTCAGCAGGTTTTCTTCTCTATTGTATCTAAATTTTGAAAAATCATAGTTAATTGTAGATATATCCTTTTGCTGTGATTCGAGTTCCTGAGTGTTCGTTAGGATGTCTTTTACAAATGTTATGAAGACACCAGTCTTAAATTCCAAGCCAAACTAGACTGTTTTTAGCCAAAAAGGGCTGCTGGTCAGAATGGCAGATATTTTCTAAAACTGAAGCTGATTTTCAAAAAATCATAAGTATTTGTAGAAAACTTCTTTTTATACGATTTCAATTATGGGTTTATCCTTAGGATGTCTACTTCAATTATTATGAAGAAACCAACTTCAAATGCTTAGCCGAACCTTACTGTTTTTAGCCAAAATTCTCTGCTGGTCAAAAACTCAATAAGTCAATTTTCTGGTTTTGTTCCTTTGTTTCCAGTCTTAGTATTTGTCATTGGTTCTTGTTTGTTTTGGTATAAAATTGTATAGATTTTGCTATATGATTATAAGGTTCATATATGTGTCAGTAGTTTCTTATTAAAAGTAGAGACCAAATGTAGTGAATGCATGCTTAAAGCTAGAAAGTTATAACTTTTACATGTGTTTTATTAGCTGATGTTTGTATAATCTGTTACAGCTGAAGTTGTCATTGTATGTTTTCATCTGTTTGAAACGTTGTTTTTGCTTAAGTTCAGTTCATAGAAGTTTTATGCCACTTAGAAAGTTTATTTTGGTTTTGAAAACAAAAGTTTAGGCACTTTAGTAGAATTTTTCAGAAAATGCTGGAACTGTATCTGAACTTTGAAAATTCATAACTATTTAAGAAAAATCGTTTTAAGTAATTCTAACTCTCAGACTTTCTTTTGTGTGTCTGCTACAATTTTTTAGAAGGCCATAAGGTCAAATTCCTAATGGTTTTGCACAGTTTTTAGTATAATTATGAGTGCTGCAGTATGCTAGTTTGTGAAATTGTGGTTTTGTTAACTTCTATATCTTAGATTTAGACATCCGTTTCAGATTATATTTGCATGTATTGAAAGCATATGCTTTAGACTTTATACATGTGTAGTTTCATGCAATTTCATTGAGAATTTGTTGGTCAAATTGAAGTTGAAAATATTGTTGTGCGTTCTACAAATCAGTTTTCTTGTATTTTGGGGTCAGTCACTTTGTTGCCAAAACCTGTACAGTTTGGTTGGTTATTTGACATAGTTTTCTTCATAAAAGTTATAGTAGGCATCCTAATTGTTATTTCAGAATTTGAATCACTTCAACATGATTTTTATAGATTAAGTTATGATTTTTACAAGTTAAGGTTCTGCACCAGGAATCACTGCATACCAGTTTTCGGACAAGTTGTTTATTTTTGTAAAACCGTACCTTTTGGTCCAGTATTTTCACTTAGTATCTTCATAAAAGTTTTAGTATACATGTCAATGAACATTTCAGAACTGGAATTTCCTAAAGAGAAGTTTTATAGATTAAGTTATGCATTTTTGAAGTCGAGGGTCTACATCATCAAATTCTGCATTTTGTCACTATGCTACTGTTTATTTAGTTTGGTAGTTGTGTTGGAAATTGAGTATTGCTCATGGCATGTTTGTGAACTATAGTTGGCTATTTATTTTTATGTAGGACATGTATATTTGCAATAGATCGGAATCAAGGTAGGGGGATATGAGGAACCTCGACTCAATTGTATTGTGTGCTTGCATGTTTGTTGATATGTTTGTTTTGGAATGACTTGAGTATTTGCTAAATTTACGGGTTTGAAGCATGTGCTATAAATTGATGCATATGTCATTCATTGATGACAATTAGAGGATAAGGGTAGTGAATGAAATATGATTTAATCTTTTGAGTAGTTGAGTCCATTACCTCAGCATGAACCATGTACCCATGTATGCACGTGGTTATTGCGCAATTAAATATATGAATGATAAAGGTAATTCAGGGCTGGAGAAAGGAAAATGGACAAGATGACTAGTAAAAGAGGGTTAGAGATGGATCACATAGTTGAGTACGCTGAGTCACCTTCTTGGTAAAATACATGGTATGAGACATGTAGGCTCAGTTTGTTCTTCAATGTGAATCTGGAGTAGAATGTGCATTCAGATGCATATCATTTATTGATTGTTTGATTGTCTTTTGTTTTTGAGAGGATTAGCTCCCTACTGAGCCGCAGGTTGAGTTCACCCTTTTACAGTCTTGCGGGTTATAAAACAATAGAAGCAAGAGAGTTAGTGATTGAAGTCATTAGAGTTAGTTGAAATTCTCTATGTGTAAGAGTATCTTTAGGGAGAAGGTTTTCTTATGTAAATTTTGATTTGAGATTCTTGTATGGTAAAGAATAAAATTCCAGTTTAGTATTTAGTTGTTCTTTTTCTAATTTCTTTCATATTCTGAATATGAAAATTCTATTTTATATTTGGAATATGAGTTGTACCTCTAAAAAAATTATTTCTAAAAAATCGGGGTGTGACAGAAAAAGTTCAATCTGTGTCACTCCTACTTTAGAGTTACATAATGTTTTATATGTACCTGACATGTATCATCACTTGGTTTCCCAGTTGAATACTGAGTCTCGATGTTTTGTATCCTTTTTTCATATGTATGTGATTTTTCAGGATCTTCTTACTAATGATAATTTGTCGGGGGTATTTGAGGGGCAGATTGATTTACTTGGATCATATATATGCAGGAGAGAAACAATGAGCACAGCCTCACTCCGCTTTGACTTCAAGTTATATCCAGCTAAGTAAAATTTGGTTGTGACATCGTCACTTAGAGCATATGCAGCGGGGTTTAAACATCATGTCAATTTGGCAACTAATTGACAAACTTATGGAGTCCTTGCCATGCAGCAGTTGAAAAGGAAGGGGAAAATCAATCATCGGGTCCACCAAAAATCAATCACGCAGGCAATCTATGATTGCGTCTCTGATGGAGTAGCAATCAGCAGGACCCATGCACGTGGGTGCCTGCCAATCGCAATTTTTTGGTGGGTGTATTACACACGCGCACTAAAAAAATAGGACGGCTTACGCTGCATAGCTATTGGCCAGCCATAGGTTGCAACGTGGCACCTTGCCTGCTTCAACGACTCTTTGAGTAGCAACGGTCCATTTAAAAAAACCACCGAAAACTATACAAAATTGTCATATTTTTCCCTATAAATACCTTCTTCTCTTCTTTACAATTTGAACCACTTCTCATCTCCTACTATTTTCCCTAACAATTTCTTTGTGTTCTTTTCAAATGGCTACTTGGCTTTCCTCCGAAGATTTACAATTGTGTGTTTCTTGAATACGGCAACCCACTTGCAACATCTCCGGCCGATATCAATGTAAAGATAATTTATAGCAAAAAGTTCATGACGATTATTCCAAAAATTGGTATGGCAATCTCAAAGATCCTACACAAGGTCCTCACACAAAAGTTAGGCTTGAATCACGTTTTTCACGTTTGAAGAAATTACTAAAGAAGTGGCATGTATGTTTAGACAAAACAAGAACTCGTGAGGCTAGCGGGACAAATTTGGTTGACGAGGTTGCCTTACTCTTTTTTATGTATGGTTTTTTATTTAACATATATTATGTTTTCTTATTAATAAATTATTTATTGTTGTTTTGTCATATATTTCTCTATGTAACTTATATGTTTAGATTAAATTTTTGTATAAAATTAATTTTTGTTATTATTTTTTAGGAAACTGAAGCTCAATCATTACATTACAAAGACATCAAAAAGATATTTAACTACAAATATTGTTATGAAGCAGTGAAGAATCATCCTCATTTTGTGAGGGTTGAAAGTTGTACGTCTTCTCTGCTTGAGCGAATTTTTCATCTTCTCCCGAGCTCCATAACACCGATCAACATATTGACATAGATGAGCGTATTGACTTGGATGGTGATGACAGATTCACAACACCACCGTCCAACCAAGAGATACTTCATCTCTCAAGCCCGGTTAGGCCTATGGGAATAAAGGCGGTCAAGGAAGCAAAGAAGAAGGGGAAAAAATGTATGACGGAGAAATAGGAGATGTCTTTAGCTATTTTTCATAGTATGCAATGTAATCAAAAATCACTTATGGAGGCTAACATGCGAAGAGATGAGGAGACCCTTCGGTTGGCTAGGGAGGGATTAGAACTTGAGAAACAAAAAGAAGCAAGGTTGACCCGACGTGATGCTATGTTGGAGTTGGAAGTTGAAACGAAAATTATTACAATGGATATGAGCATCATGTCACCGGGAAAGTTGAAGTGACATACAAAGAGAAAAATTGACATCATGGGGAAAGTAGATGGGCGTAGTAGCACTAGTGATGATGCTTAGTATGTTAACTTTGAAAATTGATGTGGTCTTGTTGTTATTTCTTTTAAGTTATTTTATGTTTCTCAATTTCAAGTTACTTTTATACCAAATAAAGCAATACAAATAAAATTACAATACCAAATAAAATTACAATACCAAATAAAATTATAATACCAAATAAAATTACGATACCAATAAAACTCCACACTATCGGAAATCTATAACATTATTTGGGTGATAAGGACACTTGAAAATTTCACGTGTCGTTTGCTAATTGGTTGATTATCTTATATGAAATTCAAAAAATGAAATATTGAATCGATAAATAGTGATTGCTAAATTGATGGAGCTGCATTGCTGCATAAAACTAATATAGAAAAACTATTTACAGTGAATAGTAATTGATGGAAGCAATTCAATTGATGGATTGATAGAGTAAAAAGGGGCATATGCTCTTAGTGAGTTCATATCATTAACTCATATCATTACCGAATAGGTCTACTCGAGGTCAACCAGCAAAATGATATGAACTCACTCATCAGGCCAAATCAAAGTATCTAATAGCCAATTATATGTCCATTAAGAGATTATCTAAGTCATATGCATCATTTGTGAATCAAATATCTATTATATCAGTACCTAAGAAAGTGCATGATGCATTAAGAGATCTAAATTGGAGGAAAGCAATAGAGGAAGAGATGAAGGTGTTACAAAAGAAAGATACGAGAACTCGTGACTCCACCATATGGCAAGAAAGTTGTAGGTCATTGTTGGGTGTTTACCGTAAAACACAAAGTAGATGGATCAGTGAACTAGTATAAATTACATCTTGTTGCAAATGGGTTTACTCAGACATATGGTATAGACTATGATGAGATATTTGCTCATGTTGCTAAAATGAATACTATTCGGGTTCTACTTTTCTTTGCTGCTAATTTAAACTGGCCACTCCCACAGATTGATGTTAAGAACGTTTTTCTTTATGGAGAGTTAGCCGAGGAGGTATACATGAGTCTCTCACCTGGGTATGTAGCTGCTTTTCCTGGTGAGTTTGTATGCAAATTAATGAAGTCTTTGTATGGTCTCAAACAGTCACCTCATGCTCGGTTTGAGAGTTTTTCACTGTTAATGCCTAAGATTGGTTAGTAATTCAGACCACATCTTGTTTCTCAAGCATTAACAAGGTAACGACCTTAATTATGTCAATGATATGGTAATCATTTCCACTGTTAAGATGGACATATTGCAAAAACAACTATCCTCCAAGTTTGAGATAAAAGACTTGAGTGATTTTAAGTACTTCTTAAGAATTGAAGTAGCTAGGGGAGAGAAAAAATATATTTGTGCTAGAGAAAGTATATTCTTGGTCTATTGACAAAGACTTGTATGTTGGATTACATACCTACAAACATACCTATTGAGCAGAACCATCGTATAGTAGAATATTAATGTAATTTGGTTACATGGAAGAGTAAGAAATAGAAGGTTGTGACACGATCTAGTGCCGAGGCTAAATACCGAGGTATGGCTCATGTAGTGTATGAGTTATTGTGGTTAAGAAATCTGTTACGTCATTTGGGTGTCAAACCCAAAAGTGTTATGCAGCTTTATTGTGACAACAAGGTTGCAATTAATATATCACAAAACCATGTACAACATGATCGTAGTAAGCTAGATGGTTGATCCCATTTTATAAACTAAAAGCTTTATGGTAAAATTATTAACTTTCCTTTTGTGCCTATTGAAAAACAGCTTGCAGATATACTTACAAAAAAGTTTCTATTAGCATATGCACCCCTTCAACTTCATCAAATCATCAAACTATCAATTTAATTGCTTCCATCTGTTACTATTTATTGTAAATTGCTTTTCTAGACCCCTTCTTATCAGCCTTGCAGCTCCGTCAAATTAGCAATCCACTATTGATTGATTTAATATTTTATTTTGATTGATATTGTAATTTTATTTGTATTGTTTTATTTCGTATAAAAATAACCCTTTAAAAATAAATTGAGATTGAAGAACATAAAATAACTTGAAAAAAATAACAACAACACAATATAAACTGCTTCATAACATTCTTTCTTGTCAAAATTTCTTTTTAAAATTCATAAAATATAATAATTGAGCTTGACTTTCCTAAATTAAAAATTAGATTATTTGAAAATTAGTTTCCAAAGTTAACGAATAAAATTACATGAAAAATGGCAAAACAATACTAAAAATATATATATTAGATATCTTATCTCTACTAGAAAACAAACTCTTATGTAACGAGCATAGACCAAGACACACGCACATGTCGTTTATTCTACAAAATTTCTCCTTGTGCCGCATTTCGTCAAGCTAAATGGTACATTCGGTGTTTCCTCATCAAAACTTTGCCAAGTAACAAAACTATGTGAGAAAAACTGAACTTGGTTGAAGGACAAAAGAGTACAACACACCAACTGCCTCATTGAGAATCCTACCATGTGAGGCTTCCCCTGACGAATAACTCAGTCGAAGAGACTTGGCAATTTTCACATTCTAATACTCTTTACATGTTTCATGGGAACGTCTTTGAGTTTCAACATAGGAGGTAGCGGCGACGGTGGTGGTAGCATGGTCCCGTGACCAGTTAGTGTCGAGATCCTCAGGGACAACACACTCATTTGCAGCCCTTTTTGATCCTCAAGCGGTGCATGCAATGTTACTTTGTTAAAACCCTTACCAAACAAAAACTCAGTGAGACAAAAATCTTAGTTTAAGGAAAAAAGTGCACAACATGGTTGACAAAATACAACATCACCTTTCACATTTGATAATGACATATATATGTTAGACTCTCTCTCAAGCCTGCATCTCCCCATGATTCTAACATCAATCATTAGGAGCTTCATGATTCTCAGTAATCACAAGTATCTATAACTCATCATATCAATCATCTTTAACATGTCTTCAAAATGTGACACCAGACAACTATTAACTAAATCATGTCACATTGACCTCATCCAGATCTATCACACATTGATCGCAAGGAGAAGGTCGCTTGAGAATTGTAATACCCCGTATCTAAATAGTTACTGTTCGAGATTACGAGTTATTATAGATTTACTTTATTCACACTCGAACATTAAATAAAAGATTGCTTGAATGAGTTGTTTTTGAGTTTTTCTATAGATGGTAAATAATGAATTTAAAACTCCGAAGTCATGATACAAGTTTATACGAGCTCACCGGTATGTCCATATTATTTTCTGAAGCAACGAACTATTTCTTGTGAATTAATGAAGATCACAGTAATTTTTAATTACTGCTTATTGTAACTTTTAGTTACAGTTAAGGTAACTTATAGATAATGTTTCAGAAAATATATTTTACTCTCTTTAAATTTAGACCGTCAGATCAATTATAGAGTTGATCTGGACCGTCCGTTTAACTATAAAATGGAAAAGATGTTGACACGAGTCAACAGCCCAAAACTCGGGTTCAACCCGAGTCAACTCTCCCCCTTCGTCCTCCCACTGTGCCCGATTCCCTCTACGGCGGAGCGCCGTCCTCTAGCTAGCTCGCGGTGTAAAACCGGTGTCGACGGCTTCTTCTCGGCCTCCACATCCTCTAGGTAGTCTTTATTTTCAGAGATGAGGTCCAGAGAGAGATTCGAAGAGAAGAAGGATTTACTGGGTTCGCCGGCGATGCCACGTTTCAGGCCACGACGGCGTGCGTGGCCGGTGTTGGCAGCTTCGCCTTGGCTTGAAGAATCTCTCTGTGCCCTTGTTTTTGTCATAGGAGCTTTGAGGAGAGAGAATCGAGCGGAGGAAGGTTTTTGTTTTTCGTTCTCAGGTGACCTTTGTTTTTGATCAAGGTATCGAAGTTAATCCATTTGCCAAGCTCTGCGTTTCTATTTAACTGGAATTGAGTTTAGTTAAGTTTATGAGATTTTGGGATTTTGGCAGTAGAGCACCGCCGTGAGTGCTGCCATGGTTGACGGCGGTGGCCGTGAGTTCATGTTTGGAGTCAGTAATGAAGGATGTGAGTGATTGATAATTAATATGGTTGCACGGGAAGTAAGAGAGGATAGGATTTGGGACGGAAGGCAGGAGCTTTGTTGTTTGTAGAGAACAATGCAGATGCTTTATGTCTGTGTCTACAATTGCAGTTTGTGAATTTGGTGGTGATGATTGATACTTAAGAGTTAAGCCTACTGTTGATCATTCTTTTATTACTATATGAGGGGTTTGGGTTTCCAGAAGTGAGTGGTAGTAGCTATTGCTATTGTTTTTATTTATATTTTTACGTTGGGATTTTGTACGAAATTGAAGAGAGGAGATGGTATTAGTCTTGGTGCATAGTTGGAGTTTATTGACGACAAGTTGAATTACTGAGTGACTTGATCATTTTAAAAAGATATGTATGTATTTTGATAAAGTTTTGGGTGTAGTCATAAATTAACAAAATAAAATTTAGGTTATAAGTCGAAATTACTTGTTCACGTAGAGATTTAGATTTTTGCGTAACATGACTTTTAGGGACTAAATGCTCTAACTTCCTGTCGTAAAATGGCCATGATCTTCTTGTTTCCTCTAAATCCCAAGTTCTCGACGTGCAATACCAAAACAACCCAAATTAACCATCCAAACTTCAACAAAACCATCACAGAAGTCAAACAAGGAAGAGTCTATCTCAGTTTCAGAGCCTAGAATTCTCTTGCCAGAAAACAACTTCCAGAATGCTTCCACTGTCAGAAACCACCTTGCTGCCCTTCAATCGTCCCCAAGGCTTCCCAGAACAGTTGTATCCAATTCGTAATTCCCACTAAAATGGGTATGGGTCCTAAACACAAATGCTAGGCTTGTCAAAGCACGAAGAATATGTAAGAAACCTTAAAAATGCACGTCACCGGAAAACCTCGACATAAAACGATGGAAACAATCTCATCAACACCTTAACAACACAATAAACTAAACACAGAAACAACACAATAGCTAAGAATGACGTTTTTACATTCTGCTTTCTACGAGACTTGATTCAGGGAAAGTTTTTCGCTCCAAGTGGCCTCGCTAGAAACTGAGCTCCTTTCAAGCCCAATCTGCAACTATGACCATAACCAACACCACTTGAGCCCGCCAACCCCTCCAATACAGCAGAAACAACACCTGGGCCTCCATCCATGCTCGTCTTTCCCCTTGTGGCCAAATCAGTGTCAGAAAGCAAAAGAGTGTTGCCAGAAAGCCTCGTTGTCAACCACTGCAATAGCTCCCATATAACTGACGAATAGTTGATTATGCAATTAACGATTAACGAATGTAATTCCTCAATCAGCTATCAATTAGTCATTATTATCATTATGTATGATGTAATTACGTTTGTAATCTCACATCTATTTAAAGAGGAATATCAATGAAACGAGGAGACCAATTCCATTGTCAATTTACTTTTACACTTTAATTGTATTTTCCTCGTCATGTATTTTTGTCTTGACATGAAATTCTTTCATCTAAAGATGACAACTCAATTGTAAAACTCTTGATGAACAGATTACTGAGGAAGATCAGCCTGCATAATTTGATGAAGAGTTTAGAGGAAGGGGACGTATGTGTTGCGATTTTCAGAAAAAGAAAGTAAAATTGGGTTAAAATTGGAAATGTGAGGAAAAAAAAGTTTGTGATGGGTACTAAGTAATTTGCTCGATACATTTAAAAGAGCCTAGATGTTAGGAGTTATCTAAACTGAGGGGGGTGTATTCAAAGTAGGATTTTAATGGATTGTTTTGTATTTCGAGAATCCATTGAAATCCGGTGGTATTCAATTAAGATTTTAAAAAGTCCTTTAAAATCTTGAGGTATTCAATACAGATTTTAAAAACTCCTTTTAAATCTGGTGGTATTCAAAATTCCACGGATTTTGAATGATTTGAGTAAGTGAGGGATTTTGTAGGATTCTAGGGTGCTTGGTATAAATACCAAACCATCCCATAAATCAGGCCTCCACCCCGTATTTCATTTTCTGTTCTCTGTCTGAAGAAGACGTCAAAAGAGAGAACATGAACTAATCGATCTGAGAAGACGAGTCGCTACTGGAGAAAGAAACAGCTTGACCTTGGTGCACAGACTCTGGGTAGCTACTTTCGTCGCCCCAAGCGGCCAAAACAGGAGGAGGAGGAGGATGCTGAAGATGAGGAATCTTCATGCACAGACTCTGGGTAGCTGCTTTTACATCCCTCGAAACTCACTGAAACGTTGCACCAAGGTCAAGCTCAGTTGCTCAAAAGGTCAACTCTCTTGCCAATTTCTCTTTTGGGTTCTTTTTCAGCTTCAATTCTGTTCGACTTGTATGTTTGATATTAGACCATTAGTTGTTTGAGCTTGATTTGGGGTTTAGGGTTTTTGGAGAAATTGGGGTTTTTTGCTTCAAGATTGTTATGATAGAATTAAGTTCAGAGTGACTGTTCTGCTGATTCCAGTTTGATATTGATTTGGGTTCCTTCTCAATTTGGATTTAATGTAAAATCTTGGTGAGTTTGTGCCTGCTCATGTCTTTAAGCTTGATTTAGGGTTTGATAGAAATTGGGAAATTTTAGCTTCAACATTGTTATGGTATTACTGTTTACTGAGTTTCTTCAATTTTTTGTTGGTAGTGTGGTTTGAAGAAAGAAATGAATTCCAATTTACCTCAGCACCAAATTGTGCAATCCCCAGCTAGGCTAGGCCTGGCAAATCCCACTTCACCATCTATTCAAATCCCTAATCCTCCAAAACCCACTTCACAGCAATCCAATGTCTCTTCCACTCTTATCTCACTCCTCCCACCCCTCCCTAGAGCACAGTCCCTTCTTGTCCAAATGGCCTCTCTAGCCTCCAGGCTCTTTGAAGTCTCGCCTAATCGGTCCCTCTGGCTCAATGCATTCCGTGGCTCGCTGCCAACCTTTCTGCCTGCCCAAAGCCAGTCAGTGCCTGTAACTGCGCTGGACTCCAATCCTTCCTCCACCAAAGAGATCCTGGCTCAGTTCACGGTGCTTCAAACACAACTCTTTGAGGCTGTTGCTGAGCTCCAGGAAATACTTGATCTTCAGGACTCGAAGTTGAAAATTGCACGTGAAATCCGGTCCAAGGATGCTGCACTTCTTGCATTTTCCAAGAAACTTAAGGATGCCGAGCAGATTCTTGATAACCTTGTTGATGACTACTCTGACTTTCGTCGCCCCAAGCGGCCAAAACAGGAGGAGGAGGAGGATGCTGAAGATGAGGAATCTTCATGCACTACTACTGTTACTTCTAAGTTGAAGTTATCGGATATTTTGTCATATGCCCACCGGATAAGCTACACAACTTTTGCCCCGCCTGATTTTGGTGCTGGACAAGCTCCTCTTCGTGGGGCACTCCCACCTGCCCCACAGGATGAGCAAATGCGTGCTTCTCAGCTGTACCATTTTGCAAACCTTGATGTGGGATTACCTAAGACAGTTGAGAGCGAGGAGAAAACATTGGATGCATTAATGGAGCCCCCACCTCCACAACCAACAGAATACAATCAACAAGCTGGCATAGTTCCATTTCAGGGTATACTTCCTCCAAATGTCAAAATTCCACCAGGTTGGAAGCCAGGAATGCCTGTGGAGTTGCCAACTGATATACCTGCGCCCCCACCTGGATGGAAGCCAGGGGATCCAGTGCCATTGGACGCTCTCTCCATACATGTGCCCCCACAAGTACGGGCTAATGCTTCTCAAGGAATACATAAACCACCAGCGACAATACAGGTTCAGCATGTTCAGCTTGATATTCTGGATCAAGATGATGATAGTAGTGATTATAGCAGCGATGAGGGAAGCTCCGAAGATGATGATTAATAGACGTTTTCTGCTGTAGCACTCGTGATAAAAGGTAACCAAATATATGATCTGGACAATCTCTCTGTCTTAATATACATATCCAGACTTTTTATTGTCTATTTAGTGTTCCCTTAGGTCCTTCACATTCCCTTTATCATCTCATTTGGTGCATATTTTGTTTCATTGCATTTTCGGTCTGTACAGTTTGAGTGACTTTCATTACAAGCTATCTTTGATGAGTCTAATGAATTTTCTTTACTGGTTTTCTTTGCTCAGGTGTAGAGAATGATTGGAAGTTGATGCAGAGAATGATCTTTATCAGCTTGGAATCATCACATAACACTTGATATTTGATCTATGTATTATTTTTAATTTCTAAAGTACAGTTGGTTCTTTAGTGTGTACTTAGAGTTGATATGGCATCTCAAATGCTGTTGTTGATCTTAAGGTCTCTCCAATATAGATAGAGACCTCAGTAGTTGATTAAGTTTGCAGTTCTAGCGTACCATGATGTAATAATACAATCCTCTTAACTCTAGAATTCCACATTGTTGACACTTTATTCTTATTCACAGCAATCTTTAACAGAATTTGTTCACAAATCGTGTGGGTTGATTTAAGTACACTAACAGGTTTCATTGTAACAAAATAGAATCAAGCTTATTGTTCCGGTTTTCATATTCACAGTCCTTGACAAAAATGACAGACTGTTCCCATCCTCTAGGAATGTACATGTTTGTATTCCAGGAGCAAACAAAGAATAAGAATTTGCGTTTGCAAGGTTTTTGGTTTATAAACTGTCAATGAGATGGTGGTGTGATAGTTTTCAAGGGTTCATGGTTTTATGAAATCCAAACAAATCCAAACAAATCTTGTTAAAACAATACATCAAAATCTGTTTAAATCCATGACAATCTGTGGATTCTAATAAATCCATCAGAATCAATTAAAATCCATGGATTATAGTAAATCCATCAGAATCAATTAAAATCCTAATTGAATACACCCCCTGAGTATTAAGAAATTTATTCGGTACATTTAAAAGAGCCTAAACATTATATAAGTTATCTAAACTTAGATTCTATTAAACCGTCCAGTTCCTTAGTCCCTTATACGTATCCTATCCTTGGTTCGTAATATCAAATGATCAATTTAAGATTTTGTCCGAATACTTTTCGGTTTTGAGTGAGGTTTGTGAGAAGAGGATCTCTTCTTGACTCCTGGTCACTTGTCGAGCCGCAGCTCGCCGTTTTCCGAAAGCAAGCAAAATCAAATCCTCACGCGCCTCCACATCTTTTAATTTTGTAATCAAAAAAGGGTATTGATTTTCACACACCCCAATTTACAAACCACACACCTCTCTATTTTTTTGATAATATTTTAGCCCTCTTTTCTTTTTACTTTCCAAATACCCCTTATCTGAGATGAATTTATTTTCTTTCTTTCTCCTCCAAAACAACGACAAATCCTCCGACCTAGATCGAGCTCCGACGACGAGACAGTTAGTGACCGGTATGGGTCTTCTCCTCTCACTATTTTCTCTCATATATCCTTTCAAGTCCTGGTTCGAGCTCCAATGCAATTTCTCCTCTTTCTCTTTTTTCTGGGTTTTCACGGCAAGCCTCCGTGCTCCGGCGACGACTTTTGGCGCTCTTTCCTTCCTTCCAGGCGTCACATCAATCATCTGGCTGTCAATCGAGTACGAGTGGAGTTTAGGAGCGTAGCTGTTGTTGCTTTGGATCGAAGTAGAGATTGGGTTCTCGGCTGAAGAACTTCTAGGTTGGTTTTTGGACGAATAAAAGGTATTTCTCGACTCTCTAATCTTCTGTGTTAGTTAGGCTGTTTGGAGTTTTAGTTGGATTGGTGGAATGGTTGTTTGGTTGTCATGCATGTGGACTGCCGGTCAAGGAGCAGCGGCTGAGTTTTGGTTTGGAGTAGATTGGGTGTTCTTGCTACGTGCTGTAGTGGAGATTGTTAATATACTGTATGATCTTGGAGCGACCAGAGCAAAACAGAAGATTTGGACATTTTCTGACAAGTGGTCGGAAAGTTGTTGCTCTGAATATAGTCTAAGAAGACAACATTTTTCTTTAATTTGGCTTCGGAGAAGAAGTTTTGGATGACTGTTTTTGTTTTTGTTACTTGACAGCCTGGAATAAATGTAGTTGCCCATGTCCAACTATATGAGGCCGCGATCGGTTAGTTGCAGAAACATTTCCTCCCTCGCCTTCATATTTATACATATGAAGAGACCCATAAATAGATCAATTATGGAGCAAGTTGTATATGGTTTTAACATTATTGGTAGTGACCATCAAAGCAAAGACAATGTTAGAGGCTACGCTACTATAGTTGCATCTGGATAATCTTATGAGCTGTGTTCATAAGATAAAGTGCTTGTTCACTTGTTTGAAGGAGAAAGATAAGAGAAAAAAAATCCGGGTTCAGTGGTGAAAGAGAGAAAAGAGAAAAAGAACATAACAGGGGTATTATAAGAAGTGAAAAGAGTTGTAAGCTAAATTATTATTAAAAATAAAGAGGGTATATAGTTAATAAATTGGGGTTTGTGGAAATGAGCACCTTGAAAAAAAGCCAAATCAGACAAACAAATTAAATTAAAAAATAGACAAACAAGGAAAAGCAAGAGTCTCTGTTCTCACCCTTAAAAAACAAAAACAAAAAACAAAAAATTGAGAGGGACAGTGTGTGCCGCTGCGTTAAACCGAAACCAATTCGATTCTCACTTTCGCCGTCTTAGACAAACCCACTGAGCTTTCTCCGATCATCGCTCCCCTCCAATCTCCGCCGTCCATTCCCCGATCATCGACTTCAATCAGGGCAGTTGGGATTTCCATTATGAATTCCGTCAATTTCTATTTGATTTTTTTGGGGATTTTCTTCATAGCCGGACTGTGAATTTCTTCGATTCCAAACTTTTTGCGGATACGGGCTTCTGGGTTTTGTTGGGGTTTCCGAGAGCTTTGGTGGGTCTGGGAGCGTTTTCTTGTTCTGGGAATTTTTGACTGGTATGCTGGACTTTAGGGAAGGTTGGGGGCGTTGTTTTGGGTAAGGGTTTTGGAGATAGGGTTAGGGTTTGTTTTCGAGGTGTTTAGGGAGACATGGATGTGAATAATAATAGTGCAGAGCTTGAAGAAGGCGAGGCTTCTTGCTATTACAAAGACGACGACGAAAAAATTGACCTGGACGCTCGTTTTGCTTACATTGTAAGGGCATTCAATTCAAGTTTGATTTTCATTACAAAGCTTTGAACTTTAGTGTGTGATGGTGATTGTAAGAAGATAATGATATCGAATTTGTTTCAAATGTGTTGGATATAAGGTGAGTTTCGATTGCAATTCAATGTGTGTATTGGATACAATAGTGAGTTTAAAGAGCCTGTTAGGTGTATCAGAATACTTATGAAAGATCGAAGGGATTGAATTAGAATGGGAATCAATGTAGTATTTACTGATGGAAAGTAATCATGAAATAAAATGAGTTTATTTTTATTTTCTTATTTGAATCTGCATTGCAATCCAGTGTGCTTGTTATGCAAATAGCATATGAAACTGCCTCATTATGTTTTTTTTTTCTGGATTTTGAACAACGTAGATTCATTTTCTGGTTCATGTATCAAGAAAGTTCATATTATGGCTGATGACTGAATAATTGACGTAAATTTATCTTAGTAAAATAACATTTTATTTAGAATGAGTCTTGTAGAAATTCCTGAAGGTCTGCCATAGCTCCCATTTGTGCTTACATTAGTTAGTCTTTGTCGTGTTTCTTGTTGATGCTGCACATATTGTTGATGATGATCTGGTTGTTGATACAAGGAGAGACAAAAGTGTGTACAACCTGGATACTTTTTGTATATAATAACAAGTTCACTTTTCATTTCCATTCCCTTGATTAGTGAAAATGGAAACTTGATCAGATTGTTATTTTCATTTCTTCTGATCTCATGCATGTATTTGACACTATTGCTTTTGTGTTTCAAGGGGGAGAAACTTGATCAAGTTCTGGGACATGTCCAGAAGAATTTCGAGGGTGGGGCTTTTGCTGAGAATTTGGGTAAGTGACCTATCCTGAATGTTAAACAGACTGAAGCTTTAGTTCTTTTGCTCTAACTTGGTTAATGGCTCATCATGATGGATATGTACTTTATTGTTCTACCAGGGGCCTTATATGGTGGTTATGGCTCATTTTTACCTACATTTGAAAGATCTCCATCCGTTTTGTCTACTCCAAAGACACTGCCAGGAAACTGCAACACATCTAGATCTCCTAAAAGGTCCATGGAGGTATATGAATTATTTTTTATATTTTTTATTTGGTGGAAGGAGAGAAATTTGGCTGAGATCTTGTCAAATTGAGGTTTGAGATAAATCCAATGTTACTTGAGCACTGTGGCTTTTGTCACCATACAGGGTGCCTCTCAAAATTTGAAAACTTCATCAAAAGCACTTCCAACTGTGAGGCCTGGAACGTCTTCACCCAGTGCTCGTTTGTCACATAATTCTAGGGTTTCTGGGGGTGTTTTAGTTAAAAAGAATTTACGTGTTCCTTCTACCCAAGTAGCTGAGAGGTGTTCCTTGAAAGATGATATGTCAAACAGATCCGGTAATCCAACTGATCAAAGAACACTGAAGGTTCGAATCAAAGTGAACTCTGATAACAGATCATGCAAGAACGTAGCAATTTATAGTGGTCTTGGCCTTAACTCCCCATCTTCATCTTTCGGGAATAGCCCTGAAAAAAGTGGAGAGATGCCACCTGCCTCTCAAGTGAATGCAGATGAGTCTCCCACTAACATTATTCAGGTAATGTTGTAGGTTTTAATGCAGTTTCTCTTGCGATAGATGGACCTCAACTGTTCTGGTTGGTTATGATGGATGTTGTTTATGTGTTATACAGGTTATGACTTCATTTCCAGTTCCTGGGCATGGGCTGGTGTCACCTCTTCATGACAGTTTGATTTGTCTAACGAGAAAGAAAAAGCTTCATCAACAGAAGATGGTGCCCCAATCTAAGGGTCCTCAAGAACGTCCTTCTTTGTCAGCTTCCACAAGGGGTAAGGGAAAATTGTCAAAGGAGTCGAATGTTGAAGTTACTGGTAAATGTGAAAAGCAGGTAGAACTGAAGAGTGAGAATGTTATAAATGTCAAGAATGACATGAAAATTCTTATAAAAAAGAAATCAGGAACTGACATTCTAGGTGGCAAGGAGCTATTGTCCAATGGCTACAAATCATTACAGTTATCTAACTCAGGGGGTGATGTTAGTGACTGTGCTAAAGTTACTCACAGAACATCCGATCTCCGGGTAACGAATGGGAATGAGGTCAAAGGAAGATCTTTCTCTGAGCTAGCAAAGCAGGAGTCATTAGAGTCGATATCTGGTCATGGTTGTTTCAAGAAGGAGAAGCAAAATTCTAGGTGTGGTTCCGTGGAAAATGTTCGGAAACAATCAGTAAAAAATTCTTACAATGATGGTCCCGTTGATCTCAGAGATGGAGGCAAGAGCATGGGCTACAAGTTGTCTGCGTCAATAGATCTTCCTTGCACATTCAAATGCAAGGAAGAGGTAGACCTGCACCCCCAAAATGCTGGTGAGGAAACTACACATCATGATCAAGAAAAGACTTATGTGCCTGGCAAGAAAGAAAAGCCGTCTTTTCAGGGCAAGATTAAGCCAAAAGGAAAACTAAGTGATGAAAAGCAACCGGTAAACTTAACAAAGGAAAACTTGGGAGTCGAAATGGGTACAGTGCCAAAAGATGAAATGAATGGTGGTTACGGTGTCTCTCTATCTAGCAGAAAAGTGCACAAGTTAAAGTCACAGAAGGAGAGAGTCAGAGATGACCGTAGAGATTCACTGGCGGGTAATGTTTTGGAACGAAGGGATAAAATGGATGTAGCAGAAAGGCCTATAGATGATATTGATGTGACATATAAGTCATCAAAGGACAAGCCAAACGAAAAACTGAGTGGTAGAAAGGCTGGTAATTGGTTGATGTCAGGGGGATCTGTTGAAAATGCTTCTGCTACATGCTGTCCTACAATTGAAAATGGAGTTGCGTCAGAGATCGTACCAGTGGAGGATTGGGTATGTTGTGATAGTTGTCAGAAGTGGAGGCTTCTCCCCTCTGGCAAAAAGCCAGATCAACTCCCTGAGGAATGGTTGTGTAGCATGCTAGACTGGCTGTGAGTTCCCTCTCATCCTTGCTTACTAAATTTATTCATTATAATTGCGAATTATCCTAATCAATGCATTTTCTTTGTGTGCTATTTTTGTTTGTGATATTTTTATTGATATATGGATACCTTTTCATGGTGGTATGTAGGGGGCCTGGGATGAACCAATGTGACATCAGTGAAGAGGAAACAACAAAAGCACTCAAGGCATTGTACCAACCATCTTCAGAAAGTTTAACTAACCCTCTAACTCATGCTAATGGAACAGCATCTGTGGTTCCCTCAGTTCATGCTCATCATCTTGATCAAAATTACCAAAATCTCGGTTCAAATGGCATGTCTAATAGGGTAAAGAAGAGACATGGTGTGAAGGAAACACAGAATGCAGTTAGTGATGATGGTGTCTTGAAACCTTACCTGCAAGAACCTGCCAAGTCTACAAGCTTAAAGGACATGAACCAGCCTTCTTTAGAACCAAATACAATGAAGAAGTCTACTGATCAACATATGAGTAATCTCCAGAACTTGGGCATGATAGAAAACATAGCTAAGCAGAAGGAGAAGCAAATACGTGGAGGTATGTAATTTGTTATGATGTTCGTTTGCTATGTCATAAAATTACGAAAAGGCAGGTAACACTTATTTATTTGGGTCTTTTGTGTCTTCAGGTGATGCAAACAGAGTAAGATTAAAATACAAGAAGGATACTGATCACTATATATGTCGTACCTCCAAGAAGCCCAAGAGAGAAAATATGTTGCTTGCTGATAAAGAACAGAGTTCTGATTTTGACCTTGGGAGGGCGGGGCTCACTTCTGATAATGATGTGCTGACCCATGTACTTGATCAGGACAGAAGATACAATGACCTCTGTTATTCTGAAGACACAAAGGATAAATTACAAATTTCTGCAAGGAAACTGGGGCATAAAACTCAGAACTCATTAGATATTGGGCCTTTGGATTTGAGAACGTGCAGTAGTGGGGATCCCATGAAGAAAAAGAGGAACAGAGAGTGGGAGGATAATCAGAATAATGTAGAAACATTTTTAAATTCTGTGCATGACGGAAAGTTATATACGAAGGAGGAAAGTAGTGAAAGTGGATCTTGGAGGGAAAAGAAGGCCAGGTTTTTGAAAACCGAAGGGAACGAATCTAGCACTGGTAATATTGATGATAAGTCGGATAGAAAGAGCCGAGTTACCAAGATTGTTGTGTCAGGCACAAGAGCTCATCCCATTGATGCTATGAAAAAGGATAGGAATAGTGTCAAGGATCAGCGCCCCAAGAATTATAGTAAAAGGAATGCATCTCAGCAAACTTTGGAAGGCTCAGATGCATTGAGAAGGGATTTGGGATCTGGGCATGTTTCGTTAGCTGCTACTTCAAGCTGTTCAAAGGTTTCAGGTTCCTGTAAAATTAGAGGTGACATGGAGGAAGTGAGAGGCTCGCCTGTGGAATCAGTTTCTTCATCTCCTCTAAGGACTTCTAACTCAGACAGGATGACTTTGGTGAAGGGAGATGGTTTTGTGAAGGATGAACCCATTTGTGGTGGATTCTCTCTGACTAGTAATTCCAAAAGATGCTGGGATGGGGATGGATATGGTAGCGTTGATAGATTTGGGAACACTAGGACAAAGAAATTTTCAGATCGTATTCCTCCTGAATCTCATAAATTTTCAACAGTAGGCTACCTTGACAGAGATGCTTGTGGTAATGATGATAGTTTAGGACAACATGGCCAGTTCCTCAGTGATCAGCATGACCTGCTTCATTGCCATCATGATATTAGAGAGAACAAGAACCACCCCGAAGATGCAGTTTTTCTGAAAACATCTGGTAAGGGCTCCTGTTTGCAATCTAAGGACAATTTTAGAGGTTCTACTAGTGGCTTAGATAGAGATAAGATGAAAATCTTGGATCCAGTGAATGAGTACTCTAAAAAGAGTCAAAGATATGCATCTGAGATTGACCCCAATCATGATGTTAGAAACAATCTTCCTGAAGAGTGTAGCAAGCCAGTGAAGGTCAAGGATGAGAAACATCATGTTTCTAGGTGGGACAATATGGGACATGGGTCAAGTGGCAGTGCAGTGGAAACTCAACTAAAACAAAAAGGCTATGAAATGGCAGATGAGAAGTTGGGTGCTACTGAGTTTTCTATTAGAAAAGGTGCCCCACGACAGAACATGAATCAGGATTTTGGGTGTGGACAGAAACAAAATAAGTCCAGAAGCGGAAAACCAAAATCATCTTCACATTTTCACAGTGAATCAAAAGAAGGGGAAGAAGAGGTTCGAAGGAAAGAAGGGGTACAACCTCATGGTTCTCAAGCGGCGGCATGGCCTGAGAGAGAAGTTGCGTTTCAAGGATTTCCAATGAGTTCTGCAGTCAAGGGTAATGTGCAAAAGTCATTAAAACAATGTGGGACTGCTACTACCAAGAATGGAGTTAATCACAATGTGGAACATCTTATGTCTGGTCATCAGGGAGCAAGAGACGTCAATGCTTCAAGTCCTGGGATAAGTGCCTCTGGCCAGATTGCTATTAAGATCTTGAATGAAGCTAGAAGTCTAAAAGACAAGGCTGAACAATCTAAGGTTTCTTTATTGGCTTTATTCATTTTTTTATATTTTCTTCACAAGATATTTGTGGTTTTATTATTCTGGCTCATAATTGTCATAATGGTTTTAGTATTTTTTTATAGAATGGTGGGTTTCATGACGTAAGTAGTGTGGCTTATTTCCAAGCTGCCCAAAAGTTTCTTCAAGGAGCATCACTTTTGGAAAGTTGTGGTAATGAGAAAGGCAAGCATGAAGACATGACTCCACTGCAAGTGTATAGCAGTACAGCTAAGCTTTGCGAGTAAGTTATAATGCCTCCATGCTAAAGACATATAGAAGTACCTAATATGCTGAAATAGACATAAATTTCACCAAGTTATAATAGACTTCTGAAAAACTCTTTTTACTTGGTTTGAGATGATGTTTATACTAATATTTGCAAGTTCTTCCTTTGGCCAAGCCCAAAGTTATCCTTTTCTTCCCTATTTTGAATGTTTGAATTTTGAGTCTTTGATTATACTTTATCAGGGTTATATTGGGAATCTAGTCCCCTTGGTTTTTTCCTTGTTTGGACTTGCTTTATATTTGCAGATTTCTAGGCGACTTTTTGTTAGGATATTCATCTTCCATTATGTTGGACTTACTTCACTGTTCTGCCCTTATATTGGATCTGTACTATAGCCACTCTATTTTTCTTCTCTAAGGTACCTAAAATCCTAATGTGGTAGACTAGGAAGTATCAGCTTCACACCCGGTACAGTCCTAGGAATCACACCTAGAGAGAAATTGTGACAGTTAAACCGGTCCAAGTCACAAAGTTGCCCTCAAGAATTGAGGGCAACTTTGTGAGTTTGAAATTCTTGAGGTTTCCTGGTCATGTGTAAAGACTGGGTGATTCATTGACATATATCATTAAGTATCCTCAGCTTGCGCAATAAGGAAGTCTGAAAGATAATGATACTTTATACATTAAATAGTATGACATTTAGAATACGGAATGCCTCAGAAAATGCCTGTGGGAACTGTGTTTATGGAACAACTATTAATTATATGGTCCTTAGTACTTGAAAAATCTTATTTATTTCAATCTGAACTTGTCTCTTGCGTTATCTTGTTATAAGTTTTTATCGGAATAAGGTCTTGTTTATTATGTTAAATTCAAATAAGGATTGTTGAGAACTTGACATGCTGTGAAGTATTTGGGATGTTAGTTGTTTACATCTCATTCATTGGATGAGAAACTATATAAAGACTTGCAGAGAGAGTTTTTGACTAGGTATATAGAGATTATTCTACCAAGGTATGGAGGAGATATACTTAGATGGTTGCACTGTATATTATATTCATGCATTGGGAAAGTTGTCTTTACTTTTACATCGTATTATACTTTTCTGTAGGTTTCGTTAGGATCGTTAGTTAATCAATGAACACCTTGTCCCTCAGTTTGAAACTTGTTGCTATTGCTTATTTCTTATCTGATAATAAAAACAAAATAAAGCAATCTATTCAGCTTCGTTTGCATTCGCATATGTAATTGCTGAATAACCTTACACTTTTGTATTGTACTATACTTATTCTAAGCTCTCATTTTTGTATTCCTATACCTGTTATTGGCCTTGTTACTGAACCTTTTGAATACACAGATTTTGTGCCCATGAATACGAAAAACTCAAAGAAGTAGCTTCTGCTGCTCTGGCCTATAAATGCATGGAAGTGGCGTACATGAGGGTAGTTTACTGTAAACATTCTAGTATAAACAGAGATCGGCATGAGTTGCAAGCTACTCTAAATATGTCTCATCAAGGTAAAGGGCCTGCTTATTAATAAAATTTGCCCTAAAATTTAGGTTTTTATTTTTTATGCTATTCTGTAATCATTGGATTTCATATCAAGTCCCTTTTTTCATGAAGTGATGTTTCTTTCTTTAGTTAAGGTTACTTCCTATATGGTGTAAATCAGTTACTCTAGATCAGTTATAAATATTTCTAAAAGAAACTGTTGGGGAATTGGCTAGTTCCTCTTTATTTTATCTAAAACTAGGCTATACTATAGCTATCATTTGTTTAACTCCAAGTTTCAAGCTTTTAGAGATCATTTGTTTTATTAAATGTAGAACCATTACTTTTTCTTAAAATGATAACTGAAAATGGAACTTGCAACCTTTCTCCAATTTTCCTCAGATCTGGCAGATTTCGTTGATGCAACTTGTAATAAAATGCAGCACACTATCCTTGTAAAAGATAGAAGCATGTTGTCTTTTGATTCTTATGATTTTATAGACATGGAAAATGAATTTGTCATGCTTTATGGTGGAAATCCTATAAGTCTTATCTTAGTGATAATGTAATATCAAATCAATTACTGTTTTTCTTTTCACTTATCTCTACTATTTAGGGGAGTCTCCATCATCTTCTGCATCAGATATTGACAATTTAACCAACCAAGTGACGGCAGAAAAGGCTATATTATCTAAGAGTGTTGGTTCTCATGTTGCTGGAAATCATCATGTTGCTCGAAACCGCCCCAAGATTCTGAGGCTGCTCGACTTTGTAAGTTAATTCTTGCATGAAGTCTCTATCAATTTTATGAACTTGCTATAAATTGTTCTTTCAAGGTCTTTTGATCAACACTAGTTAAGGGACTAAGGAGTCATTATGTGTACCATGGATATGCATATTTTTAAGGGACTAAGGAGTCATTATTATGTGTACCATGGATATGCATATTTGTTTAACATGCTTCTTGATTGACTTGTGATTATTATGAGAGTTTTCTGTAAGGTATCTAATAATCTCTGTCGCGATAGCCAACCCAATGCACTTCTAAGACACTTAGTTGTTGGAAATGTCATAGGGTATCACATTTAAGGTTGGTATAATATATACTCAGACTTGAAGTCCGTCCCTTATCTATTACGGCAATGCTTTTAATAGGTGTACAAGAGGGTAAGGTGGTATGTATTCTTTTGCAGACACAGGATGCAAATTGTGCAATGGAAGCCTCCAGAAAATCCCAGAGTGCATTTGCAGCTGCTTGCCTGACCCTGGAAGATGCACATAAGAATGATTGCATTTCTTCTATTAGGAGGGTAATTGAATTCAGCTTCCAAGATGTAGAGGAATTTGTCCGCTTGGTTGAACTTGCAATGAAGGCCATAGGTCAATCCAAATTTGGTGGTTCTAGAGATTAAGTCAAGCTTGTAGATATTGCACTCATATGGTTTTTTCTCCAAAGCAGGCATCAAAATAGAAAAGACAAGGATGCCTACATAGATCTGCACTTGAAGATCTGCGGATTCAACAAATAATTACCCTCTGTACATGTGTACAAAGTGAGATTTGTTACAAAATTTTGTATTGTATTTTCTTTTCAAATGATGTCTATTCTTGACGTGGATAAGAGCACAGCATGCTCATCCGTAAGTTTCATGGGTTGGGAAAGGAGGAAATCATTTTAATTGTTCAGCAGCACAGCTAGGGTATTATGTAATAGTTTAGTTCTATATTTTTTGGCTCCCTTGATTCGGAGCTTGAGGAACACATATAGAGATTGGATACTCATAGGCAACCATTTTGAGGAGGTTGATTACTAATATAGTGATGACTGATCAATGTTCTGCCAAAGCATTTTCTTTTTTGTTACTATTATATTGGATTGTTTTATGGAATACAAATCAAACATTGGGTATGGTTACCTGGTTATCTCTAGGAAAATCGTTTAACTTGCGTCTTTCTGTTGTTTTTAATCGACTGTGCCATCATTTCCATGCAAGGATATGTATTCAATTTACAGATACGTCACATTCTGTTTCACTATTGAGACTCCCATTCAGTAAGTTACTTGCAGTATGTTGTATTTGCAGTGGGGAAAGTCATGTTACTGTATGTCATAGCTAAAGAGCTTCTGTTGTTTCAGATGGGTTTTGCAGTATGTGTTTGTGTGGAGTGTATACACTAGCCATTCTGCTGCATGTGAGTTTTGTTTCAAGGAAACTACTACAATTTTGTTTTGCTGCAAGAGTTAACCTTTTACTTGTCCGTATTCTAATAAGAAATTCAGCTAGATCTCGTCATTTGACACTTCGATCTTAGCCTGTCCTAAAATCCGTCCTACCCGGTCCTAGCCTTTTTCAATTAGGGTAGGGAAGGATCGAGTTTCAGGGTCGAGCAAATGAAACTCGGCCTTACCCTATTGAGTTATTTAGGGTCTTACCCGTTCCAGCCCTAAAAACCCGTCATTTAGGCTTTAATAATTACTTATTTTCTTATTGTTTATAGTATGTTTCTTATGCTTACAAATCATGTAAGCTTTATTTCTTTAATTTGAATTTTTCTTAGTTAAATAACAATTGATTTTTGATGATTTAGAGAGATAGTTAATGAGATTAATGAATCTAACTACCTAGATTAATAATTCTAGATGTCATAAGTTAGATATAACAGATATGTGTTATATATGATTAAAAATAGGGTCTTGTATCATATATTTTCCTTAGGGTACTTTTTTTTTGAAAAATAAAAATAAAAAAATAAAACTCATGAATTTATTTGTTAAACAAAATAACTTCATATTCAGCTCATTCAACACCATTTAACCATTCTCACAATGCCGGCCCTACCCAACCCTATTAGCCCTAACGAAATGAGCTTTAAGAGCGGGTAAGAGTTTGCATATTTGAGCTCTGGTCCGGCCCTATCTGGTCTTAAATTTTATTGATCAAGTCAAGACTCTACCCTAAGCCCTAAAATTGAGGGTATTGCAGGCCCTAGCCCGGCCCATAACGAGACCTAAATTCAGCATATAATATATGTGGCTGGAACAAGTGTTACTGTCCTGATTTTGATTAACAATCTTGGTGTGAGGAAGGTGGAGAATGGAGCTATTACTTGGTCTTTAGCAGCATCAAGTTCTGGTTAATGAGATGATGTGCTCTTTCTACAATGAGTCTTCCTTTTGTATTATAAGGCAAAAAAGCCTATTTTTACCCATTTTAGCCTCCAGTATCTTGCACTTATCACAGTAATGATTTAAGCAATAAAATCTCAATCTTGTTTATATAAATTGTGTTTATTTTGTTCTCTTAAATAATTGAGTTATTTCTTTTTGTCGCTACTATATTTACTATTTAGAGTCAGTTTTTCATACTTCTTCGTCAGTGGTTTCAGTAAAGCTTCATCTGGTGGAAAATGGCTTTTGTCAGAACTGAAGATTTATAACAGGTTGCACATCTAAATCATAATATGGCAATACAGAAAACTAAAGTGGCCGTTGCACTGGAGAATCAGTACTTGTGATTTTCTCCTCTCCATTATGAATTTGGAATTATCATCACCACAAATCCCTACAAGTACAGGAGCCACCTTTAAAGTGATGAAATCTATTCACATCTCTAACAATGAATTCCCTACCCACAATATCACTAATATGCTTGAAAGCTTCATGACAATCAATACACATTCTCAAGTTCTTCATTATTCTAATGGCGACTCCTTTTGGTATGCTCAGCAATGCAAAGCCCAGCGCCAATCTCTCACTATGAAGACCAACGATTTCCTCCATGGCCTCCGCCTCTACATCAACAAAGACCAATCCTATACTCCCTCCTACATACCCTCTTTGTTTCATTTTACTCTCCAATTCCCTCAGCAAAGCAATAACCTCACTCTGCCGTGCACATGATGATACATCTCCAGCGTAGAACACATAATTTGAGTCCTTAATCTCAACCCAACTGCAGCCGGGGTCTTTCCTAACCCCAGCACACTTCATTTCTGACCGAAGACCATGTGCAGTCTCCCACTCCCCACTCAATGCATAAGCATTTGACAATGTAACATACGCACTTGATACCTGTTGCTTGGAATCTATTAGCCGTCTACTAGCCTCTACAGCAACGTCAACCTTTCCATGAAGCCTACTTGCCGAAAGGAGTGTCCCCCACACCAAGGCTTCTTGATTTGGTTCTGCTTGGATGGATTTGGCTAGTTCATATGCCTCACTGAGACGGCCAGTTCGACCAAGCATGTCAACAATGCAAGTATGATGCTTTGCATTTGGCGATATTCCATGATTTTCAAGCATAGACTCATAGTATTGGAGCCCTTCATCCACAAGCCCTGAATGGCTACAAGCATGCAAGACACCAACAAAGGTGACATCATTGGGTCTTATTCCAGCATCGATCATTTCTTTAAAGAGTTGAATCGACATTCTCCCCAGTCCATATTTCGCAGCAGCCACAATCATCGAAGTGTAGGGTATTACAGACGGATTTGGGATTCGCCTGAAAACCTTATCAGAATACTCAACACACCCACATTTAGCATACATGTCAACAACTGCGCTCGCAATCACCACATTCAACTCATGACCACGTCGAATCACTGCTCCATGTGCAACTTTGCCAGAAACTAACCGACCCAAGCTTGCACAAGCATTCACAACACTAGCCAACATGAAATGATTCGGACGCTCCAACATCCCCCGGCTAAATTCCCTAAAAAGCCGAAGCGCTTCCTCACCTCCTCCGTTCTGTGCATAAGCAGCAATCATCGAAGTCCAAGAAACAACATTCCCACCACCCATCAAGTCAAAAACCCGCCTAGCGCCACCAACGTCATTGCACTTCCCGTACATATCAACCAGCGAGGAGCACACAACGAGGTTTTTTTGCACACCTGAAACTTCAATACGGGCATGGATCTTTCTGCCTGTTTCGATATCAGCCAGCGTCGAACAAGCGTTAATCAAAGTAGCGAAAGTAAACTCGTTGGGAAGAACAGAAGACTGAAGCATTCTCCCGAACAGCGAAAGAGATGTTTCGGGGCGACCGGTGCTGACGTAGCCGGAGATGAGCGAGGTAAAGGACACAACATTTGGTTGAGCCATTTCGTCGAACACCTTGGCTGCAGAGTTGATTCTGTGGAGCCTAACATAGCAGTTGATGAGGTGGTTGGCGGTGAAAGTGTCGTGTAAAAAGGCCGATTTAATTGCAGACGAATGGAGGGAGGTGGCGGAGGTGGAGTCTTTACAGTCGCGGAGGCGGTGGATGAGATGGTATTGCGACGGTTGGTTTTGGCGGGAAAAGTTTGAAGACGCGGAGAGGCTGAGGACTTGGTTTAACGGCTTTTTCATTTGGCTCAAAGCGCGCGAGTGTCTGGTGGGAGTTGCTTTTATAAGAAAAGTTAGTTGAGGGTATTTTGGTCCTTTTTCCTTTAAATGATGAGAAATTAATTACCTCAATATCTTTCAATTTTGTTTTATAATAAAAATGGTGGTAGTGGATTTCAAAAAAAATGGTGATAGTGTGAGCTTACTTGGAACGTCTGCCCCATTTAAAATCTAATATATGAACCTTTACCAGACCAATTTTTTCTTTTGAAAATATACCAACTTGAATTTTTATTTTTCTTTCGAGTTCAAGGGAACATATAAAAACTTTTAATTTAAACTTTTACTGTTTATTTGATAATTATGTGACGAGTGAGAATACTTGAACTGAGTTAAGGATATATATATATATATATATATATATATATATATATATATATACTTGAACATATAAAAACTTTTAATTTAAACTTTTACTGTTTATTTGATAATTATGTGACGAGTGAGAATACTTGAACTGAGTTAAGGATATATATATATATATATATATATATATATATATGAGGGATCTCTTTTATTGACATACATAAGAGATCAAAGATTATACTAACTTTTTGATCACAAAAATCATATCCACCGTTCAATATATAGATTTATATATGTACGTAGATCATTTCTGCAAAATTTTATCTAATTTGGTGATCAATAAGGTGCTCAAAACTGTGGATTAAAATTATAAACATGAATGGTTCATATTTGGAAGATTTGATGCGTCAATTGATTTCAGTTAGTTCAAAGCCTTAAATTAGATGGAATTTTACAGAAATGATCTACATATATGAAAGCTTTGAACGGTGAAGATGTTGATATGTGATCGAAAAGTTGGTCTAATACTTGATCCCTCATATATGTCAAAAAAAGAATCTCTTAGTGGAAGAGCTATATATATGAGCTCTATATATAATCTCTTAAAATTTCATATATGTCAAAAAAAGAATCTCATACTTGATCCCTCCTACTTGACCTGTCAGGACCAACCCCGAGTTAATCCCTTTAACCCGAGGTAAACCCTGTGGGGACCACCACAAGGGAAATTTTTACCGGAAACCTCCTTGAAATGGATAACCCTACATGCAATCTAACTAAACACTTCCATAACAATAAAATTCAACCAAACTGTACTGGGATAAACAGAGCATTCTACGTGGAAACAAAACCTAAATAGACTATATACCGACAGCAGAATAATTTGACTATGCCTCGTTTTCAATACGCATAACCTCCACTCAGCAACCTTGCAACACTTGACATTTAAAAACGAAGGGCCCAGGGGGAAAACATTTAAAAACATGACGTTAGAGTGAGTGGACAAAAATAAAATCCAGGTGCGAGAAAATATCTTAATTGAACATTCTTCCTCTTATTGTTCCGAGAAATCATTTATGCATGCCTCATTGAAAAAATAATCTCAAATCATCATTTCGAAAAACAAAACAACACTTGCCAATCTCATTGGCTTAAAACTCAGTATTAAAAATAGGGGAAGAGGCTTCACCATGACAGAGAGTCTTCCAGACTAGGGTCGGAACCTTTAAGGCTACTAAGTAATATGACGACCCTTCATGGCAGAGAAATTTCACCATGACAATGAGCCTCTCAGGCTAGAGTTGGAACCCTCTAGGACTACTATTGCCCCGCTCAACTTCCAAAGTGAGGGGAGCCGTATGGCTAGCTAGCATCTTTATATATATGACGATCCTTCATGGTGATGAAAACTAGCAAATACGAAAAGTCATTATTATATGACTCATTCCCCGTAAATTAAAACATGCATCTCATGTATGAGGCACGGTTCCTCAACCGTCTTCAAAACTATGACCATAAAACCCAAATTTAATCAATATAACGCTGATTTCAGCCGATATAACATAGGGGCTTACGAAAGAGGAGTAACCCACCTTCTTGGCCCCACCGACTCATTAAATTAATAAAAAACATGTTTAGCATAAAAACACGACATGCATTAATTCAAAACAAATGTCCACTCACAAACTTAGGTCTTAGCCTGACGAAATCTGGATCGCTTCCCAAGCCAGAATTCATCATCTCCTGTTCAACGAATAATATTAAATCTCAATCACCAACCGAAAAATTATTTAATATTGGCAATAACGATACCCTCGGCCAAAACCCTTAAACTTAATCACAAAACCCCGACCTACATCAATAGCTAAGGAGTCCTTAAAATAAATCTCAAACCTTAATCGGCAATAATCGATGATCGGAATAATATTTTATTATCCACCGATAATATTAAACTTGAAAATTTTCAAAACCTAACCAAAACTCCTCTAAAAATTACCAAATTTAAACCACAGACTCCTCTCATTTTATACTATTTAATGGGCATGAAAAACTACCCAAAAAGTGGCGGCGGTCGCCGGCCAAAATTCCGACGACCTCTGATCGCCACCAAATTTTAACAGTAGCTTCGCCTCATCATTTGTAACAACTTTCTAGTTTAACTCGAAGGCCAATTCGGCCTCTAACTAGGTCAATTTAAGGAAAAAGTAAAAACCGAAATATTTTTAAAAACTTCAAAACTTTAAAAATTCTATTCTCCCTCCACACTCCAAATCAATTCACCAAACTTTACAGATGAGTAGTACTCCTAAAACCCATTCTAACCATATATAGAACTCACAAATTGGTGGCTTGAGGAGGGAGAAATCCGATCTAGATCACATACTGTACACTTAGTAATCAAATTGAAATTTTTCCTAAACCATGAAAAGATAGGTCGAAAAGCTTACCTAGAATTAAAGTAGACTTAGATGTGCTCCTTTTGGGACTGGTGCGGGGGCCTGAGGCGGCGGCGGCGACGCCGCGAAGGTCTGGCAGATTTTCTGCCAGATTTTTGGGTTTTTGGGCTATTTATAGTCATTTTTGTGAAATTACCCATATGCCTCTGACTTCGAATCCTTATAACTTCTTCATAAAAACTCCGCTTTGAGCGTGATACATGTCCATGAACTCGTATCGACGTCCTCTACAACTTTTATGAAGAAAGTTTCCCAAATTTTCGATTTTACAAAAAGTCAACTCTACGGTCATTATACGGTCAAACATTTACTTTAAATGGTTAAAGGTCAAAGTAACTAACCGTAAAATAATTTAAGGACCGGGATGTGACATGACCCCAGTAGGAGGTCCTACTGTCCCCAATAGGATGTCCTACTGTCCCCAATAGGAGATCCTATTGCCCTTAATAGGAGGTCATACTACTAATAGGACCTGCTCTGTGACAAGTACCTAGGACCTACTGCCCTTAGTAGGAGGTCCGGTCAACGGTCGTCAGAGTCAAGTCAACGATTGTCAGAGTTAGGTCAACGGTCAGCGGAGACTGGTCAATAATCATAAAAGTCCGGTCAATAGTCATAGTTTTTTTTATTGCAAAATAGACTTTTATTATTCTTATAATAGTCTATTATAGTTTATTTAATTCATTAAAGATAAAATTGTCTTTTTGTTATTTAAGTTGGAAGCAATTACTTATTATTAGTTCTCTTAATTGAATTGAAATAAAAATTAAATTAAAATACTCGGCCCAATCTTTTACTAAAAGGATTGAGCCGAATACAATAAAAGGGTCTTCTTGTATAGATTTATCGGTTTTTGATAAATACATATTTATCTAGATATACAAGATCTTAAATTCAAAAATATAAGACGAAATAACTTAACTCTTTTTTTATTATTGTGTTGGATCCACAATTAATCCTACGGATCCTTAGGATTGGTGTATTCCTATACTTAATAATTTAATTATCCTTAATACTTTAATAATGTAATTCATTAATGATAATGGAATTCATTAATGTAATTAGTATTTTTTATGTTAACGAGAATTTTAAAATCTTATTTTATTTATAAAAATAAAATTCTCTAAATTAAAACCAGCAGACATTACCCTTTAGTTCTAATTAGTTAATTAAGGAGATCGGGCTAGCATATTATTGTCCTATTTAATTAAGGAGATCCAGCGACTTCAAAAAAAGGTGATCCAGCTGGCATATTATTGTCCTATTTAACTACTGTACCATTTGGTTGATATTCTGGGATCTAAAGGCTAGGGTTATTTTGCCAAAAAAAGGCTAGGGTTACATGTAAAAATTAAAAATAAAATAATATAAAGTCCTAATGTAACTGCATGACTAGACTTGGTAAAGTACATAAACCAAGTCCCCACAAGCTACAACCAATATTAGATGTGACAATTGCAATTTGAAATAGAATCTGAAATTAATAAAGTGCCTAAGTTTTGCTTTTCTGTGCCTATAAATACAGGCATGTGAAAGAGTTGAACTATCAAAGAGTTTTATTGTATCTTTGCCAACAAAAAAGAGTTTTATTGTATAAGAAAAGCTCTTCTGCTTCCATGGCCCCAATTCCCATTTCTTCTGTTAAGGTTGGACACATTGATGATGTCCAAGAGCTGAGAAAAACTAAACCCACCATAATTCCTGAGAGATTTGTAAGGGACAAAACTGAGAGACCAACAAGTCTAATCACTGCTATAGCATCCTCTAGCGACATTCCCGCTATCAATTTCTCAAACCTATCCAGTGGAAACACGGATGAACTCGGAACTGAAATCTCTCAGCTCGGAACTGCTTGCAAGGAATGGGGATTTTTTCAGGTACAAATTTCTTTATTTACTACCCTCGTCGGGGTTTTAGTTTTAAGCTTTGCCTTACAATATGTAAGATCATGATTAATTTGAGTTTGGATGATCTAACTTTGAGCGCGATATGCATGACAGGTGGTAAACCATGGGATTGACCTGAGTCTGCTTGAGAGTATAGAGAAGGTGGCCCAGGATTTCTTCATGCTACCTTTAGCAGAGAAACAGAAGTATCCAATGGCTCCTGGAACTGTTCAGGGATATGGGCAAGCTTTTGTTTTATCAGAGGACCAAAAGCTTGATTGGTGCAACATGTTCGCTCTTGGGGTTGAGCCTAAGTTTATAAGGAACCCAAGTCTATGGCCAACCAACCCAGAAAAGTTCAGGTAAAGATTTTGCTTTATTCTCAAATTTAATTTTTAAAGTCTTGTTTTCACTAAGGAGAATATGTCTAATAAAGTGTAAACCTTTTTTTCCCTTTTATTTTCCCCTCCAGTGAAACTGTAGAGGTCTATTCAAAAGAGGTGCGGAAACTGTGCCAGAATCTGTTGAAGTACATAGCCTTGAGCCTTGGCTTGAAAGGTGACATCTTTGAGAAGATGTTTGGGGAGGCTGTTCAAGCCATAAGGATGAACTACTACCCTCCATGTTCAAGACCTGACCTTGTTTTAGGTCTAAGCCCTCATTCAGATGGGAGTGCCCTAACAGTTCTGCAGCAAGGGAAAGACAACTCAGTGGGACTTCAAATCCTCAAAGATGACAGATGGGTGCCTGTTCAGCCCATTCCCAATGCTCTTGTGATCAACATTGGAGACACCATAGAAGTAAGTGAGAAAAAATCTGAATTTTTATACAGTTCTTTTTCAAATATTGTTCATTTTCTAACAGATATCAAAATAATTACAGGTTCTTACTAATGGGATCTATAAGAGTGTGGAGCATAGAGCAGTGACTCACAAAGTGAAAGATAGGCTCTCGATTGTCACATTTTATGCTCCTAGCTATGAAGTAGAGCTTGGACCTGTGCAAGAACTGGTGGATGAAAACACTCCATGCGAGTATAGAAGATACAATCATGGAGAGTACAGCAAACACTACGTAACAAACAAGTTGCAAGGGAAAAAAACACTCGAGTTTGCCAAGATTCAAAGCAAAAGTTCAAACCAAGGACCCATGTAGTGTATATATTTTAGTTTCCAAAATCTTGTATATAGCAATTTAGACCAAACATTTGGTGCAGTATGGTTGTGAAAAGTAGCTTAAATTAAGTTAATGGGATGCACTGTTTATGTATAACGCATATTTGTATAACAAGGCTAACATTTAATGGAAGCTTGTGGGGTATTTGTGTTTATAGACTTTTCTTGTTAAATTGGTGCTCGTTTCTTATGATCTTATTCCACTAAGCATTGTTATATATATATATATATATATATATATATATATATATATATATTCAAAGCAAAAGTTCAAACCAAGGACCCATGTAGTGTATATATTTTAGTTTCCAAAATCTTGTATATAGGAATTTAGACCAAACATTTGGTGCAGTATGGTTGTGAAAAGTAGCTTAAATTAAGTTAATGGGATGCACTGTTTATGTATAACGCATATTTGTATAACAAGGCTAACAGTTAATGGAAGCTTGTGGGGTATGTGTTTATAGTCTTTTCTTGTTAAATTGGTGCTCGTTTCTTATGATCTTATTCCACTAAGCATTGTTATATATATATATATATATATATATATATATATATATATATATATATATATACACACACACACTTGCGGCATGCTCAAAATAATTAGTTTTAAGCGCAGAGGTTCATATTTCTATACACCTATTTTAGATACAAACACATTGCCTTCTCTCTTGCTCTTACGATATCATTTTAGGCATAGAGCGTTGATATTGACTATCATGCCATAATTTGATGAAGGTAAGTGTTTATAATCTTAGAAGTAGAGAGACTCATTTTTCCATTGCTATTAATTTTGAAGTTACTCGGAGATATGCTCTAATTAAACTCACTTAACTCTAACTCTAGTACTGGTCAAAATCTTGACCAGTATTAGGATTAGGGTTAGATTCACCAATCCCGACGATCTGGATCAGTACTAGAGTTAGGGTTAGGATTAAGGTTAGATTCGCTAATCCCGACTCTTATCATCTCTGATCTAAGTTAATGAAAATGATGCATTTTCTGACATTTTATTTGCTGTATATTTCAAAGATAGTTACGCAGACCGAGATGCTTATCACAAGCATGAGAAAACAAAGAAGTAAAGCACTGGATCTAGGAATTGCAATTAAGTTGGACTTAAACTTTGGTTAAGAAAAAAAATTGAAAACAAATATACACATACAAGAGGGACGTAGTAAGCCTTATCACTCGAATGCATTCTTAATTCATAAAACTATCTAGATATAACACAACATAAACGAAATAAGCATTTCAATGCATGCAACACAAAATATATAGATGTAAAATCCAATTCAACTAACTAAAATACAAGAGTGACAGCCTTACTAATGCTGCAGTACTAAGGTTTGACAAGGAAGAAAACAAGACAACCGATAACAATGACATATATGTTTAATTGCTTAGCTATTTCTTTAACAATCACAAAAATAAGTATAAGTTGCGCACTTAGAGCACGTCACGCAAGCTAGAACTTAAGTGGTACAATTTGAAGGACTTATCGGGACTTAGCCCAACAATTTTATAATTACAAGATAAGATTAGTCATAACTATACGATATAATTTTGTTTTGTAAAGAATTTGGAAATGACTTGAGTCCCATGCTCCACTATACTATACCCGTCCGTGGTAAAGCAAATAAATGATACCTTATACTGTTCCCCTCTATATAGAAATAAGCATGCAATCATATGCGGGAATCCCACAGCAACGACCGACCCCTAATTCTTCAATAATCGAAAAAAGAAGAGGGACAAAATTATCGGTGTTCCATTGCTGAAGTGTGAGAGAGAGGCAGCTTTTTCTCAATGGTGGGAAAGAAGAGAGGCTCATTTCAAAATCATGCGTTATTTTTGTTGTTCGATCGACATTATTGATGTGGAAGAAGACGCAGAAGCACCGAGCAAGTTGTGATGGGTTTTCTGGTGATTCAAAGCTGAAATGATATTTGAGTAGTGGTAACAACTAACAGCAACTACGGCACAAATTAAAGCTCAAACATTATGCATGACATGAGAGCTGAGGTAAACAAAGGATACAAGGGTTTATATTCTATGATTGTTGATCCCTCCACAAAGTTCACTGTGTGCATAAGAAATTGCCGAAGTTCAAATAAAAGAACCTATGATGCAATCAGTTTATGAAACGTTAGGAAAAGATTACCCTACCACATCAAATCTGACATATGCAATCTTGAACAACAAAATGACTACACGGCCATTAATGATGCAATTTGTTTAGTGGGAGTAAACTAATAATTAGCAATCAAAAGTCGTATGGTTTGAGCCTAGAGGAACATCGAATAATTAGTTTTTCATTACCTCTACATTTCATCATCAGTCCATAGATTTTAGAATCGGTTCCATTGTTTTCAAAGTTTTCAACTTATCATAAATTTCAGTGTTATTTTTAGATCTTTTAATCTAATTCGAATATACAATCTTCATGAGAAACTTCTTTTCAAATAGTAGCAAGTTGTGCATATGGATCTCATAAAAAAAATAGTAGGGGTATTTGAAGTTACACCCAATTTATTAGATCAATTTTAAATTACACTCATCTTTAAGATTATTTTAAAATACACTCAAATTTATTAATTAAGTTTGTTTAAAAAAAATAAACTTATTATTTAGGATAAAAAATAAAACTTTTTTTTTTCTAAAATTAAAAAAATTGTCATTATCTCTAGACGTTAATGAACTAGTATCTTATGCAGATATGAACCATACACCCTAAACCCTAACCCCTAAACCCCAAAACCCTATACCCTAAACCCTAAAACCCTATACCTAAAACCCAAAACTCAATTTCTCTATTTGTAACCGAACTTAAAGGTTATAAACAAAATGTATGGTTAATACCTACACCATAACCCTAACCCCTAAACCCTAAAACCCTATACTCTAACTCTTAACCTAAAACCCTATACCCAAAATCCAAAACTCAATTCCTCTATTTGTAAACCGAACTTAAAGGTTATAAAAAAATGTATGGTTAATACCTACACCATAAGCACAAATTAAAATGTAGAAAACATAATTAAAATTAGAATGACAAAATCGTTAGGAGAAAAATGTGACAAATTTTAGTTTTAAAAATAAAACCTATAAGACATGTTAAATAATTTGAATTGAGTGTAAATTAAAATGAAATATGTGAATGAGTTTATCTTAAAATATGCTTCATTTTTTAGGTTTACCTCTAATTTTCTCAAAATGGTACATGATGAGGAAGGAGGAAGGACAATAAGGTATTGAACGTACGTCTTGTTCTATGATATGCTTGGAAGATTTTAGTGTGCTTAAAACCAAAATCAACTCATTTTATCCCTCCATCCTTAAAAAAAACCTCATTTTATCCCTCCCATATAAATTCAAATACTTTGTTTTGAACCCTTCTGTGTCATGAATAATTCAATAAACTGAACAAGGGGCCGGGATGAACTAATCCCATGAGCTAGTTCTGTTCATTTGTGTAGTGCTTGTTCGTGGTTGATAAATGTCTCCAAGAGCCAATCACCAAGAAGATATTGCAATCATCACCAAAAAAAGATATTGCAATACTTGGTGCAAGAAGAAACACACGCGTAGTTCATTCGAAGAACTAAGGTGTAATGCATCTAACCGTAAAGAGCTAGATCGTTCATTTCACCTGCGACCCTAAAGAATTATAGATCCAGCCTGTTGTTAAGCATCAAAGTTTCACGATAGAATCTTCCAGTTTGGGACATTGAGGAGGAGTCTTAGCGTGACACATGCATGAAGAAGCAAAACCTAAAAGGTGAGCTTGACAAACCTCGATTACTCATGACACGTGAATATCCCACTCACTAAAAGATCAAGTGCTCACTCAAGTTCGTGCTGTTTCTAACTCTCCATTACCATCAGCAATTGTGGGATGTTCACCCCCTCCCTTCCTTTTCCCCCAAGGCATACATATGTCAAGCATCCTTCCAACAAACTCTTTGGTTGGTTGGAGAATTTGGAATTGGAAGTGTGATCTCAGCCAACGGGTCCCCAGATCCAAGTTTGAATCACTCTATAAGTTGCCAATGCCAAACCTGATTTAACTAGTGATTTATAATCAGAATGGGAAGAGCTTTTGAAAAAGCGAGCACCAATGGGAGGAGGAAGCTATAAGAACTGAGAAGTGTGAGGACGGGAGACTCCAATTATGGTAGCAAAGTTTCTGGTATTCCCCACTGCCAGTTGGAAATGTGAAGACTCTACCGTTGGTTTTGATTCTGTCACTTCCATCCCCACTTCTATTATCATTTGTATTATTTGGCATGTTGTTTGTATGAAAATTTCAACTTGAACGTCCGAGAAAAACTTGCCTTTGTGAATTATACCCAAAGGGTCCAACACCCACCTTATCTGGATACATGTCGGCGAGACACAAGCAACATGTGCAGACGGATAGATCTCTGTGAAGTATCGGTGTGGATAAATACGGGGTTAGTATTTAGAATATTTTAAGGTAGTTATATGTTTATGACTTATATTTATTAATATAATAATAAATTTGTTATTATTTTAATAAATGTATTTATTATTTAGGTAATATTTGTACTATTAAAATGAATTACTCAATTTAAGACAGTTTACAAGTTTATATACAACTTGTTGTCATTGTAGTAACTTTGTAAAATTATATGTAAATGTATAAAATAAATGTAGTAATTTGTTGTGAATGTAATTTTTTTTGTGAAAATTGTAAATTTTACTCATTTAACTACTTGTTTTTGATCAATTAATGATAAATGAGTGTATGATATACATCTCAGTACCATAGACAACCCCGTTAGTATTTGGGGATGAGAGTAAATTTGTGTATGGTAAATACGCAAATGCATGTATTTATGTTTGTGTTAAAGAAAAGTCGTAGGGTTACCCAAGGGGAATTGTGTTCATCTGTTCGCCATGAGGAGATCGAATCCTTCTGCTTTCAAATCGGCGATTAGGGCAGAAAGGTTTAGGTTTGTTTGAATACGCTTTGCCCTCGGTGAAATTGAAGCAAGTGACTAAATTGGGCATCCAGTTTGTGTGTGGAACCCAAAATGGATGTTCAAGTTTGTAATTTTATGCGTTTATTAGCTTGGTCTTTCAGTTTTCAGTGTTAGGTCTTGCTTGAAATTGGATTAGTAAGGTGTTTTGTATGTTGAGGTTTTACTTTGCTGGGATTGTTGCTTGCAAATTTTGGTGCTTTATGGTTAGGAGATAGCTAGTCAGATAGATGATTAGAAACCAAGGAATGGAATCACAAATCCATCCAAAAATTAAACAAGAAAACCACTAATCTAGCAGAAAGTACATTTTTATTTTGCTCCAATGCTCCAACTGGAAACAGTACAAGGAGAGGGAATATACATGTTTATTGTCAATGTATATTTAGCTTATAGTTATGGATTTCAATGGAATTGTCTAGCTTTATCATTGGTGAGTACTTACTACCACTTCAAGATTTCCTAAGTACTTCAGCTATCAACTGCAATATTGTCTCGATGTACCTTTCTATTCTATATCATCCAGTGTAGCTTTTCAGTCTTTGAGTCTGGTCCAATACACAAATGCTGTGCATGGAGAATGACATTCATGGTCATTAGTTTAGATTTTAGAACCTTTTAACCCAAACAAAGTTGTTATTGGTACCAGTGGTTCATTGAATCAATCACTTCCCTTGATGATTCTTCACCGTATCAATTAAACAGCTAGAATCTTCACTGAGTCTTCAAAATGCACGTTCTCAGTTTATGCATTCCTTTGGTTCTGTGTTGTTTAGTCCCTAAATTGCACAAGAAAATTGATTCTTGGCTGATGGATCTAGTGGCTCTCTAGTTGATTAATTATTAAACAAGCGCTGCTTTTTGTATTAGCAGTAATTCATTGATTGGTTTTGTTACATGACTTCATTGGATATCCTATATGTAGTGATCGTATCACATATTCTTTCATTGAGGTAGAGTATTTCATGTACCGTTAAAAGATAAAAAAAATAGAAAAAAACAAAAATGAACAGTGCGTACATATGACGGTGAGAAGATGATCGGACGATAAGAATTAAACAGGTTTAGGACGGTTACGGTGCATCAAATAATTTTCATATGTTTATCTCCCTAGATTTGATTTGACTTATCCCAGAATCACTTACTTGGAAAAGAGATCGAGCGTCTTGAAACTTGTTGTAGATTCTTAAACTGGAAGAAAAATCGTTAGTTTAACTCTTGGAGGCATATATTTGGGGTATGTTCCCGCATCTATTACTTGACTACTTTGAAATAGTTATTTGAATTACTTCATCTGCATTTGGTAACATACATGTCCCATTTATTTACCCTATATGTTTTTGTGATTCTTTTATTTACATTATCCTCAGGGCACCACAGCAATTTAACTATCAAGCCACAATTGATGATCTCTATCAAAGTAGTATCATTTACTTAAAATCTTAAATTGTGAAAAGCTGGAAATTGTGTTGCGTTTTCTACGAGATACTGTAGCTGAAGATTGTGGTAATCATGTATAAATTAGTAAATTACGTTAATTGTAATGACTGGAAAAAAAATGTTCCTCGACAACGGAAAGACAATTACATTAACAGTAAGAATACAAAAAAATGTTCCTCGACAACGGAAAGACAATTACATTAACAGTAAGAATACAAAAAAATGTTCCTCAACAACGGAAAGACAATTACATTAACAGTAAGAATAAAGGTAACAAGCTGTTCTTACCATGGCTGCTTGTAGAAATTGCTTCAAATTCTCTATGAATGTGCATGAGATAAAAGCTTGTGATAAGCTAAGGATCTATACTCAAAGAAGAGCAAGAACACATTGATTGCAGATTTGCTTGAGCAGTATACTCTCCTTTTGAAATACCGAAAATTATTTAGAGCGCCAATCGGACAACGGTCTAATTCAAATCGCCAATTGAATTAGGTATCTTATCTAGACCTTCGATTTCAACACATGCATCAATTTTTCCAGTTAGGTGTTAGTGCGTGTTAAATGGAGTAATAAATAAGTTAGACATTGTTAAATGGTATTACTTGTATCAAGGTTTTATGGAGGTGTACGTCATTGTGAACAAACTATACATAGGAAACAAAGATTTCAAAAATCTCGTCATATAAGATATGATCGATATGGTGAGATACGACTATGGTTGAAAAATCAAGTATTTCGTGTAGCGTCTGCGTCTAGATAATTGTGGTCAACCTTTTTTTATGCTTAATCCTCCATATGAGGAGCCTTATTGTCGGGATGTAAACATCTTCAAATTTTATATGGGTGATTACGTCTCATCTAGGGGAGAGTTTAATGTGTGGAAGACTTTACGAAACCAGGTCACAAAGAGGCAGACTAGCGCGATTTCTTATCATAAATGACCTTAAATTACAGTTGACCACTTGGATTAAGTCCCGAGCGTTGCCAAATCTAGTTGAATTTTACACCTTAGCCATTTTCACTGTAATGATCATATCGAACGGTTGAATTTTTATTTTGTGAATTTTAGTCATTGAAATCATAACGTGCCTGCTAATGTGGTATAATTTGTTTAGAATGTTATATGTAAGTACACAACTTTGTAAACCAACTATACAAAGGAAACAAAATCAACTCAACAAAATGTGTCACCTGACATGTGGGGAGATGCCATTTTAACGGCCAATATCCTTTTAAATATGGTGCCTAAAAAGAAAAAAAACTCCATATGAAGTATGCAAATGGAGGTTATGAATCTTTCAACCTAGGCTTACTCAATTAGACATGATGATGTATAGGCAATAATCATCGAGACAATATACTTAAGCAAGCTACCCTTCACTAAAATCTCACCACCACTACCAGAACAACTATTTTAGCCGACAAAAAAAAAGTAAAAAATTTCGTCGGCTAAAGTCTTAGCCGACGAAACGTCGTCGTCTAAGAAGTCATCGGGAAAATGCTATCGGCCAAGACTTTAGCCGACGAAATTACTATTCATCGTTGGCTAAAATCATTTATTTAGCCGACGAATAAATTTTTCGTCGCTTAAAGTCTGGACTTTAGGCGCCGAATTTTGGACTTTAGCTGACGAAATTTTATTAAATTTCATCAGCTATAGTTATTTATTCTATTTTTTATATATTTATTTATTTAACTATAGCCGATGAATTTTATTAAGCATTAAAATTTGTCTGCTATAGTTATTTATTTTATTTTTTTCTTAAGTTTAGCCGATGAAATTTATTAAAATTCGTCGGGTGTAGTTAGTTATTTTATTTATTTTTATTTTTTTTCTTTTTATATTTCTTGTATTTTTGATTAATTTTTTTTCTTTTTTATTTTTCCTCCGGTGGTGGAGAAGGAGGGGGATAAGGAGAAGACGAGAAGGAGGCCGAGAAAGAGAGGAGGAGGAGAAGGCTAGGAGAGGGAGAGGGAGAAGGAGAAGGAGAGGAGGAAAAGGAGAAGGAGAGGAGGAGGAGGCTAAGAGGGGGAAGGAGGAGGAGAGGAGAAGGAGAGGAGGAGAAGGAGAAGGAGAAGGAGAGGAGGAAGAGAGATGAAGAGGAAGAAGAGAAGAAGAATAAAGATATAGAAAAAATTTAAAATTTTCGGTAATGATTTTGAAAATTTTGAACTTTAGCAGACGAAATACCCTAATTTCGTCGGCCAAAGCTAAAAATTTTAGTCAGAAATTTTGAAAATTTGAGGGTACTTTAGCCGACGAAATACTCTAATTTTGTCTACTAAAGTTCAAAATTTTTAAAATCCCCTCCGATTTTTTTTTAATTTTTAATTAACTTTAGCCGAAGAATTTTAATAAATTTCATCAGCTATAGTTATTTATTTTATTTTATTTATTTAACTTTAGCCAACGAATTACCTAAATTTTGTCAGCTATAGTTATTTATTTATTTATCTTTAGCCGACGAATTACCCTAATTTCATCGACTAAAACCCTAAACCCTATACGTAGAGGTTATAGCACAATGGTAAGCGCATCCACTACCTATTGACGAAGTCATGAGTTCGAGTCACCATGAGGGTAGGAGTGAAATCCTTTGATCCTCTACAAAAGCTTCAAACGAAAAAGAGTCGTGAAATAAGATATGACCGGAATTAGGGGTGGATTGATAGGTATACCAGTTCAATTTTTTTATACCACGTACCAACCAAGTTTTAATTGGTAGACAAAATCTATACCGCTACCAACCATTGAAGTTGGTATACCGACAAGTTGGTACTGGACTTCTACCAAGTTTACGTTATGGCCCAATAACTGAAAAGACCCAATAAAGTATGGCCCAATAACTGAAAAGACCCAAACATAACATGATTTTTCTTGCTGGTGTTCGAATTCCAGAAGAACTAAGAGCAACAACAAAAACTTCAAAGCAAAGAGCTCCAATCCAAACACACATGATTCAAATAAAAAGAGGATGAATTGTAAAAAGGTTGGAGTACTATTTTCAAATGTTGGACCGAGAAATAAGCTAGAAAAATTAAATATGGAAAGAGAGAGGAGAGGGAGGAGAGTTCACAAAACTGCAAATTCTTGCTCACGACGAAGATTATAGAAAATAGAAACTAACAAGATAGGAACAAAGATTACAACCCAAATATGGATCCAAATCTAGAGAAAAAGTAAAGGAATTCGGCGCATTGTCTCTAGAAAACTGGTCGCCTTTGAAATCAAAAACTGAAACATCAAAACCAGAAAAGAGCTGCTTTGCCTGAGCCTCAGATTACAAAACAACAGAGAAAATAGAGATTTGAGTTATCTATAAAACAAATGGAGTAAAACTGTAAAACGGTGTCGAATTCGAAGAATCGAAAGAAGAAGAAGAAATCAAATCCAGCAGCAAAATCCTGAAAGGACAGTTGTTTTTTTTGATATGTGAGTAGGAACAATGAATCCTCACCTGTATAAACTATGATAAACTCGCAGAACAAACTTTCTCCTTTCAAAAATCTCCTCGGCATGTGATCCAGAACTATGTAGAATGGAAATCTAAAGCCAGAAAACAACCAGATGATTCTGATTCAGAGCCTACGCCCCTGGCACTCATCAATCAGCCAAGGTTGTATCAGTACAGATTCTTGAAGAAACCGTTGGAATCTCTTGAAAATGTGCCTTTGGAACAAAAATCACACAAGACCGGTTAATAAGCCTAGAGAACAAATCAATCAAACTTCGATGCAGAACAGTTAGAGCAAAAGAGAAAGCAGAGAGAATTACCGGAGCAAGCGTCGAGGAAGTGAGGAAGCGCTGCAGAGGCGCCGTCAAGCCGATAGAGGCACTGTAGAGGCGTTGTGAAACTATTTTCAGTTGAAGTTCCGGGCAAAATACGTAATTTACACGGTCAAATGACCGTTTCCGTGCTTTAAGGGGTTTGACTTACGGGATTGACCGTAAGGATCGAGCCCTTAACAATATCGGATCAAGTTGATTTTTTTCGTATAGACATATTTTGACATAATGATCATATCTGACGGTCGGATTTGTGTTTCTCAAGTTTGAACATCGAAATAACATGCCTAGTAGTGTTGTATAACTTGTTTACTAAGTTTTAAGTAAATGTTTAGTTTTCAAAACAAACTCTACGTAGAAACTTCAAACACAAAAAAGTCATGAAATAAGATATGACCAGAATGGTGAAATACGTCTACGGTTGAAGATTCACGTAATTCCGGTAAAGTCTCGGTGCCGATAGTTGTGGTCAATACAATTTAAGAGTTTGACTTACAAGATTAACCGTACGGATCAAGCTCTTAAATTTATTGGATCAAGTTGAATTTTTTACCATAGGTATATTTCGACATAATAATCATATCAGACGGTCGGATTTTTGTTTATGAAAATTTAGCATTAGAATCACAACATGCCTACTATTTACCATTATTTATCCCTATGCTGAGCCATATCATAGAGAGGTAAATGTCTCAAAATTTGTAGATGGGAAGTTGCGTCTCATCATGATGAGAGTTTGTTGTGTTTAAGGTTCGACTAAAATACCTCATATAGGTGTAGATATAAGCGTTTTTCGTGTGTTAAGTGTCACACCCCGAATCTTGTGAAGTTAATAAAAGTTACCTTTCACAGAAATTCACGAGTTACCGAGGATTTTTAATTTCGATCGGTAATTCGATAAGTTATCGCTCGAGTTAATTTTCGAGTTTTTAAAAGTACTCCAAATACCTGAATTGACGACTCGATGTTGTAGTACGTGTCGACACGAGTCTCCCGGTATTTTCGGATTATTTTTCGGAGCTTCGGTTTATTTTCTACGGATTTTTGAAGTTTCCGGTAACTTTTAATTATAATCCGGTAAATCAGTTTTACCATTTACCCTTTTACTTTTTACCTTCTTTTAATCTGGACCGTCAGATCTTTCCAAGATCTGATCTGAGCCGTTGATCTTTCTATAAAAAGGGTAGAGAGGTTTGACCCGAGTCAAACACCCAACTCGGCGTTGACCCGAGCCAAACTCTTTCTCTCTCCCTCCGTTCGGTCTTCAGCTCCGCCGCCCTTCACTGCCGCGTCCGGCCGACCCACACCGGCGCGCTATCACCGAAATGTTTCTCTTTTCCCCTATTACTAAACCCCCAAATCAATTTCTCCAATAAACCCAAGACAAGGGAGATCGGCCGAGGTGAAGCCCGGCGGTGCTCGTCGGAGATGGGCCAGCTCAGGCGTTCTGCTTGATTCGTCATTGGTAGGTCTTCTTCGCCTCATCATTCTCTTAATTCTCTTGGCTTGGGGGGTTCAATTTTGAACCTTAGTATAAACTATCCTAATTCGGTTCCTCTGCATTGTTCCGGTGTGGCGCCGACGACGAAGCTTTGAGCTTCAGGCTGACTTCTGGAGCTCAGGGGAAGCTATCAATTGAGGTTGGAGGTCGAGTTGAGTTGGCTTGGCAGCTGGAGGAGTTGCACTGTGGCGACTGCTGGGTTGCACGAAGGTGAGGCTTCGGGGATAAGTGGGGAAGTTCTATCTTTGAGCTTTGCAGTTGTTTTGGGAGGATTATTCTGGTAGAGTTTATTGAGTTTGATTGAGATTGGAGGATTTGTTGAATTTGGGTTTTCTGCTCCAAGCAGGTCTAGTGTAAGTTTTACGGATGTTGGAATAAGCTTCTGTCCTTCAGTTATTTTGGACGAGGAGTAGCATCTGGTTCATGGAATTAGAGGTTTACAGGTGAGTTAGAACTAGGTTGTTGTTGTTGTGATAGTTGTTGTGGTGCTCTATTACTGAATTGGAGTTGTGTTGTTTTGTGCATGTGGTCGATAACTTGGTGACGAAGGAAACGGGGAGGTGATGGCGAAATTCCGGCAAGTCACCGGAAACCGGAGAAGATTCCGGTGATACGGTAAAACCGGCTGAATGCCGAAGAGGTAGGAGTTGATTCTTTCAATAACCTAATTGTCGTAAAGTTTCCGTAAATTAAAGAATTGGATTATTTACGGTTAATTGGACGTAAGTAGGAAGTTTCCATTTTGGGAAACTTGCCATTCTAAAGACGACTTACCAATTTAGGAAACTTTCTATTTTGGGAAACTTTCCCTTTTTAGAATGTTTCCATTTATGAGAAAATGATAAATCGGTAAATCGACTCGAGGTTAAATATATTGGTTAATATGACACGTTAGGTGTCCATAGTAATTCAATGAATTAATACGTGACACCCTAACGTCAAGTTAAAAGTAATAAAGGAAAGTTCGGAAGCTGAGTCGGACTTTCGGTAAATTGAAAAGGAGTCGATGACCGGGAAAGAAAGTTAAAAAGGTTTAAGTGCCATAAAACGGAACTTGGTCAACATGTGGTCAAATAAGAATTTCCTGGTCGAACTAGGAAAAGATCAAGTCAACCGTGATTGACTAATTTGATGATTTGTTGTACAGTCTCTGGTCGGACGTGAGACGGACTCGACTACGCGGGTAGTTCGAGAGTGTCGCTCGAGGAGCTTTCCGAGCGGAAAGGTCGCAATAGTACTGTGAGTGGACATATTATTTTAATTAAATGCATGCCCTAATTATTGAGTAAATTGCATGGTTTTTATGATGGTTGTCGAGAATTATATCTTTCTCGGGTTCTTGAACGTTTTTATATGGATAAAGTTTAGCGGGAGCCTCGGTTAAAGATTTTTACAATGGTTTGAGATATTGACACTTATACGTGAAGTATTTACATTATTACACAATTTACTATTTCTCCCGAAAATGGTGATAGACGGTGATGGCCGTCCTTTGAATGGAATTGAACCCGAGATTTCGTTGGAAATTGGTTTTATGCATATATGACGTGGAATTGTTTTACTTATTTGTTTTGGGAAGAGAATTTGATTAATGTATTGTTGTGATTTATATTTTAAGGGTTGACCAATAATTATGCTAGTTAGAGTAGCGTGAGGGCGCTACTAGAGCTCTTAGCTCCGACCCTAGCCTGAGAGGTCAGGCAAATTACGTAGTGCACTATGAGGGTTGACCATTTCCACTTTATCCAGAGCTCTTAGCTCCGACCCTGGTCTGAGAGGTCAGACAAGCCTGAGAGGTCAGGTTGATATTATAAGGGTTGACCGTTATCACATATTCTAGAGCTCTTAGCTCCGACCCTGGTCTGAGAGGTCAGACAAGCCTGAGAGGTCAGGTTGATATTATAAGGGTTGACCGTATTATTTTATCTAGCTAGCATAGCGTAGCGTGAGGGCGCTACTAGAGCTCTTAGCTCCGACCCTAGTCTGAGAGGTCAGACTTATTATGTTTGGTGAACATTTCTCTTCCCATATTCCTTGTTGGTTTATCTTATTATGTACTTGCGGAAATTTAGTAATTGTGGGCATGCATAAATGATTTTTAAATTGATATACTTTTGGGAGAACATTACAGGAAATGAAGTTTTTATATGTGATTTTCGTCCACTCACTCTAACAGTTTTAAATGTTTCTCCCCTGGGCCTTTCGTTTTTAAATGCCCAGTGATGCAGGGTTCTTGAGAGGAGGTCGAGCGCGTACGAGAGTCGAGGCATAGTCGATCATTTCCGTTGCTGCTTGAAATTCTTTGGGTAATCATCTCTGTAGACTGCTCTGACTAACCCGGTTTAGTTAGTTTAGTAGGAAGGGTTGGCCATTTCAAGGGGGTTTCAGTAAGAAGTTCCCTTGAGGTGGTCCCCGCAGGATTTACTTCAGGTTAAAAGGGTTTAACCTGGGGTGGGTTCTGTCAATGGTATCAGAGCATTAGGTTATCGTTCCTGTTACTACCTCATATACTTGGTATCACTTAGTGTCTATAGAGTGATGGTCCGACCGCGGCGGATCCATCGGCATTTTATGCTTGGACGCTTAGTGTTTATTAAGGATATGAGTTAGTACTTCCTGATTGAGATATGGACCGAGTGGTCCTATAAACGATCGAATTTTCAAGACTATGCCTCAGTACGCGCGACCTCATAGAGAGTTCCTGTAAGGAACAAGGTAAGCTCGTTACGTATTTATGTTTTTGGTATCCCCCATTGATTTACGAGATTTGAGTTGGGGATCGAGCTGTAAACTCCCGCTATTTAACGAGCTTGAACATTTGTGTGAATATTCGGTGGTGAAACAGCTAATTCACACCTGAGGGGCTGTCATGGTTGTTGACAGGGATGCTGTAGAAGCCTAAGACAAGGCTTTGGTGTTCGAGTTATGAGACTCTTAACAGTGGAGAGTCGTACGAGTTAATGTAAGAGATGAAGTCGCCTAACGCGATTGTTCAGAAAGGATGAATAATAAGATTTGACGATTGCCACAATTTTGTTGAGGTTCGTCATGAGTGTGGTTTCAGAAAAACCAACTGACGTATGAAAGTGGAATGACTCAGGGAAAATGAGTGTAGTCATTTTGGGATCAATGGACTTGTTTCGGGTGACGAGTCCATGATGTGACACTGCTGGAAATGTTAAGAAAGTACAGGCTGGTTTGGTCCCTCGATGCTTTATGGGACATCCACTGAAACGAATGGCTTGGATTACCTTTGGTGCGGATATTGTTGTCGTCAGCTACGACTAGAATCCCTTCGCTCCAGCCACCCACGATTGGGGTACTAGAAAGATTTGATTTGTTAGTGAGTCCAATCGTGATTTGAATTGTTGGTGACAATAGTCATTAGGCCATTTATCGTGGAGGCAGGAATTAAATCGTATCACCAGATATTTGGACTCATGTCAACCATAAGGTGAGATATCCACCTGCGGTCAAAGTATTTTATTAGTACACCTGTGGAGGGGTCACCAGGTTGGCTGTGTTAGAGATCGATTTTCAGATCGTGAAAGCGTTACTAGTGGTAATTAAAGGTAATTGGTTTCGGAATCTAAAGGAATTGTTGGAAGTGGCAACAAGCCACCGGGTCTCGGACCAAGGGTGCTTGGGGTACCGGAGATAGTGATTCGAGCCTTGATGGACTTTGTATTATTATGGTTTAGGAACCGGTCGTTGTACAAACGGCATTGTTTCGACGGTTGAAGAAGTACATAGGTATACCCCACAGGAGTACGTGTACCCTCATTTGTTGGGAAGTGGTAAGTTGAAATATGAGTAGCACAGGCTGGTAAAACATAATTATGGTGTACAGCTGTGTGTGGTCAAAAATGACATCAGGTAAGTGACTAATGCTGATGATGACATCATCTTAAGAATGTGTCATGAGAGTTCCATTTATTGAAAACGGAGATTAAAGACGTTTGGTTAGAAGTTTCTGTGTAAAACGTCAATTAAATGGTTTAATGTCGTTAGTAGGTGGAAGGATGTTTTCTGAGATAAATGCACGGAAAAGGTGAAGGGACAGCAGTGAGGCAAGGTTTACTGAATCGTTGAATAGGAGTGAGAATGTTGTAGATGGTCAAGCTTCAACCTGCAACCAAAGTCGTCCGTTATGACACTTGGTTTCCTCGAGGGCGATTAACTGAGCTTGATGGCATGAGAATTTGTGCACTCACTGGCTGTGGTCAAATCAATTATTGTAACCGAATGTGTACTTAGTCGTTTTTTGGGGTTCATAAGTTACACCCACTGCAGTGATATGAAATATTCTCAATTTGATTGTGGAAAGAGGATTAAGATCTGGGAGATCAATTATTGGTGTTAATTTAATGGAGTCCTGAGAGGATTAAAGAATTGTTGCTATGGTCATTGGTCATTTGAGTAGTGACCCTACTTGTTGGGAATTATTAACCTAACGACAGTTCTTGGCGCCACGAGTGTAGAGTGGTAGCAAGAAAGATCATTGGAGGTGACTTGCGAAATTGTCAACATTTTCGGTGAGTGTGAAAGTGGTGAAACTGAGGAAAGGGTTTCTTTGATGACTCAAAGGTGTTACGAGTCAAGGTTTTGGAAACCAAATTGTTACAAGGGTAGTAAAGTATGTTGCTAAGTTGTGCAACACTCCATCGGAAACCGTGGAGTGATTAAGCTACGTTCAGATTAAGTAATGATCTGAGAGGATGTTAACGTGTGGCAGTGGATCTTGTGATTTAAGATCTAGAGTGGTAAGCGATTGAGAATTTTGAATCTGACCGAATAGAGGTTGCGGTGGATGGTAAACCCGCAGCGCCTGGGGGACAGTTTTGTTAGAAACTGTCTAGTTGTACGAGTTGACTCTGTGATGTATACGTGCCCAGTGCGGTAATGGTATTTGTTATCTTGTGCCTCGTTAACTAGATGCTCGGTGATCAACATGGTTGTGTCTGGTGAAATTAATTCCCGATGCTTTGATCAGATGTTCCTATGGGCGTGCACCAGTGGCACTAAATTTCATGTAGATGTCTGATCTGGTTAAATGTCCAAGTTGCTGGTTATTACCGGATGATGTGGTAATGGAGGCATCTGGGAATGGAATATACTTGTTGAGCGGGTAAGGCTCTGGAATTCTTTTAATGGTAAATCTATCCCAGATTGTGATGCGGATAACGTTTATTAGACGCACGGTTGGTTGAAGTGCAAGCTCTGCACTATGCGTCATTCCAGGTTAAGGTAAGAGTTGGGGAGGTCAGTGGCACCTCGCCTATGAGTAGTACGGGTATGTGTTACCAGTTGCAAAGTATGTAGTAACCCCACAAGTGATATTTGAGCTGGCGACTCTAATATTCGACTTGTGGGTAAAAGTCAAGATTTATCCGGTCAGAATAGCTTGGTAGGCAGTGTGAAGCCTGACAATATTGTTTTCATGCGAGGAGTCAGTATTGTTGGATCTCGATGTCAGGAGCTTTTGGATCTCCCCGATTTAAAGGCTATGGTTTTGGATTTACGCTAATATTCACGGTAGTTCATGTCCTGTGTGTACAAGTGGTTTGAGTAATGATAGAGTAAGGGAAGACAATTACTCTACAACATGACAGAATAGTTTCTAGAAAGCGTAAACCAAATCAGGGAGCCCGGTTCAAATGAGGTGATGGTTTGAGTAACACAATGTGATCATGGTTTTCTCGTGGACTTGTTGTCAGTAGATTTGGCTCCACGTGGTATTGTGTTACCAGAGGATTTAAATCCGTTAGTGACTTCGGACCCTACTCCTCGGGCGTGATAGTCATTTCCTGCAGAGGGAATGTGTTGAGTTGATATCTAAATTCAACGAAAGAATACGAGTGTTCTTGAAGAAATTTTACTCGCGACAAGCGAGGTGTTATTGGATCAGATGAGTATTAGTAATATTGTGACGACGTCACTTGTGGTTAGTAAGAATATTGGGTTGTGTTTAGTTGGCTAAACCAGAAGGGATAGGAGGTTGGTTACTGGTCGAAGTTATTTTGTTGAGCGTAAAGGGCATGTGTTTAGAGTTTTGACAATGCTATTCGTGAGGCGTTTCAAATGAGTTCTCAGAAGGAAGTGATATTGGAGAACAATATTATTATTTTAAGTGGTACTATCCCCCACAGTATTGGACTTTGAGTATAGAAATTTCGAGGACGAAATTTTTATAAGGTGGGGAGAATTGTCACACCCCGAATCTTGTGAAGTTAATAAAAGTTACCTTTCACAGAAATTCACGAGTTACCGAGGATTTTTAATTTCGATCGGTAATTCGATAAGTTATCGCTCGAGTTAATTTTCGAGTTTTTAAAAGTACTCCAAATACCTGAATTGACGACTCGATGTTGTAGTACGTGTCGACACGAGTCTCCCGGTATTTTCGGATTATTTTTCGGAGCTTCGGTTTATTTTCTACGGATTTTTGAAGTTTCCGGTAACTTTTAATTATAATCCGGTAAATCAGTTTTACCATTTACCCTTTTACTTTTTACCTTCTTTTAATCTGGACCGTCAGATCTTTCCAAGATCTGATCTGAGCCGTTGATCTTTCTATAAAAAGGGTAGAGAGGTTTGACCCGAGTCAAACACCCAACTCGGCGTTGACCTGAGCCAAACTCTTTCTCTCTCCCTCCGTTCGGTCTTCAGCTCCGCCGCCCTTCACTGCCGCGTCCGGCCGACCCACACCGGCGCGCTATCACCGAAATGTTTCTCTTTTCCCCTATTACTAAACCCCCAAATCAATTTCTCCAATAAACCCAAGACAAGGGAGATCGGCCGAGGTGAAGCCCGGCGGTGCTCGTCGGAGATGGGCCAGCTCAGGCGTTCTGCTTGATTCGTCATTGGTAGGTCTTCTTCGCCTCATCATTCTCTTAATTCTCTTGGCTTGGGGGGTTCAATTTTGAACCTTAGTATAAACTATCCTAATTCGGTTCCTCTGCATTGTTCCGGTGTGGCGCCGACGACGAAGCTTTGAGCTTCAGGCTGACTTCTGGAGCTCAGGGGAAGCTATCAATTGAGGTTGGAGGTCGAGTTGAGTTGGCTTGGCAGCTGGAGGAGTTGCACTGTGGCGACTGCTGGGTTGCACGAAGGTGAGGCTTCGGGGATAAGTGGGGAAGTTCTATCTTTGAGCTTTGCAGTTGTTTTGGGAGGATTATTCTGGTAGAGTTTATTGAGTTTGATTGAGATTGGAGGATTTGTTGAATTTGGGTTTTCTGCTCCAAGCAGGTCTAGTGTAAGTTTTACGGATGTTGGAATAAGCTTCTGTCCTTCAGTTATTTTGGACGAGGAGTAGCATCTGGTTCATGGAATTAGAGGTTTACAGGTGAGTTAGAACTAGGTTGTTGTTGTTGTGATAGTTGTTGTGGTGCTCTATTACTGAATTGGAGTTGTGTTGTGTTGTTTTGTGCATGTGGTCGATAACTTGGTGACGAAGGAAACGGGGAGGTGATGGCGAAATTCCGGCAAGTCACCGGAAACAGGAGAAGATTCCGGTGATACGGTAAAACCGGCTGAATGCCGAAGAGGTAGGAGTTGATTCTTTCAATAACCTAATTGTCGTAAAGTTTCCGTAAATTAAAGAATTGGATTATTTACGGTTAATTGGACGTAAGTAGGAAGTTTCCATTTTGGGAAACTTGCCATTCTAAAGACGACTTACCAATTTAGGAAACTTTCTATTTTGGGAAACTTTCCCTTTTTAGAATGTTTCCATTTATGAGAAAATGATAAATCGGTAAATCGACTCGAGGTTAAATATATTGGTTAATATGACACGTTAGGTGTCCATAGTAATTCAATGAATTAATACGTGACACCCTAACGTCAAGTTAAAAGTAATAAAGGAAAGTTCGGAAGCTGAGTCGGACTTTCGGTAAATTGAAAAGGAGTCGATGACCGGGAAAGAAAGTTAAAAAGGTTTAAGTGCCATAAAACGGAACTTGGTCAACATGTGGTCAAATAAGAATTTCCTGGTCGAACTAGGAAAAGATCAAGTCAACCGTGATTGACTAATTTGATGATTTGTTGTACAGTCTCTGGTCGGACGTGAGACGGACTCGACTACGCGGGTAGTTCGAGAGTGTCGCTCGAGGAGCTTTCCGAGCGGAAAGGTCGCAATAGTACTGTGAGTGGACATATTATTTTAATTAAATGCATGCCCTAATTATTGAGTAAATTGCATGGTTTTTATGATGGTTGTCGAGAATTATATCTTTCTCGGGTTCTTGAACGTTTTTATATGGATAAAGTTTAGCGGGAGCCTCGGTTAAAGATTTTTACAATGGTTTGAGATATTGACACTTATACGTGAAGTATTTACATTATTACACAATTTACTATTTCTCCCGAAAATGGTGATAGACGGTGATGGCCGTCCTTTGAATGGAATTGAACCCGAGATTTCGTTGGAAATTGGTTTTATGCATATATGACGTGGAATTGTTTTACTTATTTGTTTTGGGAAGAGAATTTGATTAATGTATTGTTGTGATTTATATTTTAAGGGTTGACCAATAATTATGCTAGTTAGAGTAGCGTGAGGGCGCTACTAGAGCTCTTAGCTCCGACCCTAGCCTGAGAGGTCAGGCAAATTACGTAGTGCACTATGAGGGTTGACCATTTCCACTTTATCCAGAGCTCTTAGCTCCGACCCTGGTCTGAGAGGTCAGACAAGCCTGAGAGGTCAGGTTGATATTATAAGGGTTGACCGTTATCACATATTCTAGAGCTCTTAGCTCCGACCCTGGTCTGAGAGGTCAGACAAGCCTGAGAGGTCAGGTTGATATTATAAGGGTTGACCGTATTATTTTATCTAGCTAGCATAGCGTAGCGTGAGGGCGCTACTAGAGCTCTTAGCTCCGACCCTAGTCTGAGAGGTCAGACTTATTATGTTTGGTGAACATTTCTCTTCCCATATTCCTTGTTGGTTTATCTTATTATGCACTTGCGGAAATTTAGTAATTGTGGGCATGCATAAATGATTTTTAAATTGATATACTTTTGGGAGAACATTACAGGAAATGAAGTTTTTATATGTGATTTTCGTCCACTCACTCTAACAGTTTTAAATGTTTCTCCCCTGGGCCTTTCGTTTTTAAATGCCCAGTGATACAGGGTTCTTGAGAGGAGGTCGAGCGCGTACGAGAGTCGAGGCATAGTCGATCATTTCCGTTGCTGCTTGAAATTCTTTGGGTAATCATCTCTGTAGACTGCTCTGACTAACCCGGTTTAGTTAGTTTAGTAGGAAGGGTTGGCCATTTCAAGGGGGTTTCAGTAAGAAGTTCCCTTGAGGTGGTCCCCGCAGGATTTACTTCAGGTTAAAAGGGTTTAACCTGGGGTGGGTTCTGTCATTAAGTGTTTAAAAAACTGCATTTTGAAGCCTTAAATGAACTCAGATGGCCAAAAAGTCTATATGTCATGGTATAGCGACGAGTTTTACTCACATGGCCATTTCGCTTCCAGATTGGTATCACAATAGTCAATCGGACACCGAAATATTAATAGTGCAATTTTGTAACTAAAAGGTACTTTAGCCAACGAAATACCCATTTCGTCGGCTAAACTTTTCAAATTTCATCGGCTAAAGTTCACATACTATAGCCGACGAAAAAATTAGTTTAGTCGACGAAAATTCAACTTACCCGAAGAAAAAAAAATTCGTCGGCCTGTTTTTGGTCATTTCGTCGGCTAAAGTCTTTTTTTTCCTGGTAGTGACATCTTAATAATCTGGTTATGTTTGATTGGAATTACTGAAAGTATTAACTAGGTAGTAATCTTTAAACAGATTGTCCAGGATCTGTTAACTACTTGCGCGTATATGAGGATGTCTGGCTAAGGTGAACCCCTTATATGTATTCAACGTGTAAGGGATCAAATACCAAAGATATATGGAGAGTAAGGTTCATTTGGGCAAAGACAGAAAAAATCTCTTGATCGAATGAACCTCGTACTATAAAAAAAGAGGAGGTGAACTCTACTAAAAGTCCTTTGTGGGAGTTATCAAGAGTGAGTTGATCACTCCATTTGGCAAAACCTGATGCAGCGGAAAATAAAAGTGATAGGAGATTGAAATCCACCAATCTATTTTTAATCTCGAATCCACGAGAGGTTCTGAAATCCATTAGGAATTGAGGTAAACTCAAAGGTTTTTTTTATAAAATCAAGGTTAACAAATACAACTGATAGAGGCTCATTATATATGAGCAAAGAAATTAACCATAGGGCAACTAACAATGAAACCTAAAAACTCATGGATTAAAATAAAATAAAGTCCAAAACAAATTAATTAAAATAAAACAAAACAAAATAATAACAATAAAACTCGAAAATAATTAAAGTAGTCTTCTAGAAGCCCAACGAACTTAGATGTCCGTAAATAATTTGCCACGATCAAACGGTTCTCCGATCTTTATTTTTCGTCGGAAAGCGACCCCCTTCGTTCTACATCAAAACCACACTTAGGAATTGGTGGATCTTCTACATGATTGTTATATTCCAGATTTTCCAAGAAAGATATAGATCATGTTGATGTCATATAAGAGAATAAAATTACAAGAACAAGAAATAGATTTGTAATTAAGTCAATCTCATTATGTGGAAAATTTGACAAGGTTAATTCTGAATGACTATACAATGTTTTTCAATTAAAATACTCTAAAGTCACTGGAAGTCTAATGTATTTAAGGAGTTGTACACAACCAAACATAATTTATATTGTGAACAAACTAAGTAGATATACTAGTAATAATTCTACAATTATGTATTGACAAAAAATTGTAAGAGTACTCAAATATTTAAGATACAATCGGAGTTACGGGCTACATTTTGTTATTTGTCTTGCCCTCTTTGCTGGAAGTCGAGTATGTTCAGACAGAAGAAAAAACTACGCTCTTCGTGCCAACCTAGGAGATTTGGGTGCTGATGGCACTCATGCATAATCCCTCCTTGTTTTGGCGCGGCTGATGGATCTCATGAACCGATCAATTTGAAACACTATTCCCTCCAATTGTTTGGTGATGTTTGGATTTATATACGAGGAAGTTGACCTGATACAATGAACTCAATAAAACATGAACAACCTGTAATAAATAATCTCTAGTTTTTGGCTTTTTTAATATGTAGTTTAGTGGTGTTAACCTGGCTCTCCACTGATTTACGATGGTCCCAACCCCCCCCCCAACTTTTGGGTTTCTTAATCTAACGTTAGACTAATCGATACTCTAACCTATCATCATCATCTAGTCAAACATTACCATTTGTGTACTTCATTGGATTGATATGAATACTTTAACCCTGTTTATTCCGGCATCGGAGTTAGGTGTTGCCGGTCATTCTTCGGAGTACCATGATCGGAAAGAATACAAATGCATGCAAGGGATTTACGAAGTCCTCTAAGATCAAATTATGAAATTACACTCAAGTATAACATCGAGTAGTTATAGAACTTCAAACGTAAGCACATGAAGATCTTATAAATCACACAGCAAAAATAAAGATACCAGATTATGAAAAAGCAAATGATACATCATGGCTAGCTCTATTATCACTAGCTTTATTGAAATAAAAGCAGATGTTCCCAGCTGCTGTAAAGATTGAAGTGTATGGGGTCAGCAAGTCACCTAGTTGCATAATTGGATATGAAGATGATCCTTTGTTAGGTCTTCTGGGTATCATGATGAGGATGATTGTATTGGTTCATGATCATGATGATTCTTTGTTCTTGTTCAGTAGTCAATATGTTGTTGTTAACCAGCTGCAGCTTCAGCTCGTCTTCATTATTATTGTTACCATATGCTCTGATCTGCTCAGCTCCTTCTTGATCTCTAAACCTGTGTAGATACCTCCTCAGCGTGACGGTGTAGTCATCGAACCCTAGGGTACCCAAGGCGCAGCAGATATCGTCGCCGTTCACCGTCTTCCTTCTCTCCTTCCGGCACTTCTGGGAAGCCTCCCCAGTGACGAAACTGATGAACTCGGAGACGCATTCTTGCATCGTTTGCTTGGCTTCCTTTGAGATCTTAGCGTTTGGCGGTAGGATTTGCTTCATGATCCTCCCAACGTTGGCTATGGGGAGCAACTGGTAGGGGTCAGCCTGCTCGGTCGAGTTTGTATCTCCCTGAGGACCATGATGACAGTTATTATTGGGAACACTTCCACCAGTGTTGCCTACCATAGTTCTTGATACACTAATTGTTGTTTGAATCGTCGACACAACTAGCTAATTCCAATATATGTAGATTAATTGGCACGGCTATATTTGATTAATATATTGTTCATAGTTTCATACATACTATAGTGCTTTATTTTTTGATTATATATCCCTATATATGCTTTTGATTTTCATTGGTTTGGGATTTTATATCTTTGAGATGATCGAAGAAGCTTTCAACTAAACTTTCTTTGCTTTCAGTACAATTAAGTATAATTGGCTCATGTAGTGAAGATTTTTTTTGAGAAGATGTAATGAAGAATTTGGTTAAATTCACAAATCTTGCTTATATATCTCTAAACACTAATATGTATCAAACCCTAGCCGACCAGGTCGGCATCGATCATGTTAATCAGGCCACGCCTGATCAAGTTCAATCTATTGGATAACATACATATACACAAAATTTATACTTAATTAGACTTGTCTGTGCAAATTGAATTGAAGTAAAAACTACGTAAACGACAATGAAATTGACAATAACCCGTCCAAAGCATATTCCTGGCTTGCAGAAAAAAATTATGCAGGGGTACGTGAATTCTATCTGATTCTTAATATATTAGTTATAATTTATTTACAGTCATAATGGATGCTGCGGGGGCGAGGGCTAGCTACGTCGACCGAGATATTTATCCTTTTTATTACAGTAGTATATATAATGAACTTGATTGGATCATTTCACCAATAAGCTTGCTAATAGATGATGATCGAAACATCAAGCATGAATATTTGGAAAAATAGGTGTGGATCATCGATGGAGATTAATGTTAATCTCTAGTGTCATTGCGTGGATTCAACCAGATCGATCTTAACCTTTTGATAAAGTTATACGTGTACTTGAATGTATATATATAACATCACGCCACCACAATGTACATACTTTACAATCTTTAGATTTGAAGTTAATTTATCATTCCATGCGACAACATTGCCTCTTTTCAGATGTGTGCGTATGTGATACATACACTACTAGAAAGTCTATAGACCATTGCAGGGGATGTGCTTGCAGTCTATAAAACGTGACATACAAACGGCTTTGGGTTTGGTTGTTTAGTCTGTTGTGGGTGTTGCACACATTTCTTCTGGGTGTTGCACACATTTCTTCTTTGAAACGTTGCAGTCTCTCAGTGTTTATTATTACGGATCCGATTTGAAAGCCAAGGACGATAGCTTACCTATCTGTCTTGATGAAACATTGTTTGCATGAGCTCTTCCATGTGTACTGCTCTTTGAAATAGAAACTACCGCTTCAGGGTTTTAGTCTTGAGCTTGCATTCTGTTCATAAGTTTCTTTCCTTTTTGTTTGCCTGTATTAGTGGTTCGTACGCAATAAAATATTTCAAATTTGCATCCTTGTCAAATTGATCATTTGTTGAACGAAAGTGGAAAAGAAGAAAGAAAGGAAGGAAACTAGCTTGTGATGTTGTTCAAGAAAGCCGATTTGATAATAACAACGTTTCCCTGACTTTGCAGGTGGATTCAGTTGAAGTAGATCTAAGCAGGGATCCCAATCTGGTGAGCATTTATTTTCTCCATATGCTTTGGAAATTAGCTTCTTCTGAAGATCGTAAGTTTGTTGACGCAAGAATATTTTTGCAGAGTTTTTTTTTCAGTCTAGACTGGTTAAGTCTTTATTTAATGATATCTTAGCTATGATAATTACAACCCTTTTTAGGAGCATGTAGATTACTGATCTTATCTAAGATATGCTTCATACATATTTAAAAGTTTGTTATTTATAGCCTGTTCAAGTAATGGATCCAAGCATATGTAGACTGTTGCTCAGACTCGTACTTTGGAAGTCGGAACTCAAAAAGAGTCGCTTCAACTGAAGACATCCCATCAAAACTTGTTGGCCTAATTGAAGTTGTGCGTCCACTATCATGGGAAGCTCTATATCTAATAAATTTTAGAATCTGAAATGGTTTTCTGTGTCACTGTATCAGATGCATAAGGAAGTTCATAGTTCTTACAACCTGATCTTCCGACCTATTTGTTTTTATCTCCTTTTTTTATCTGGTTGTGCAAGTGTATATATGATGTCTATGTAGCGGGACTCGTACGCTCATGTTATGTTGTCAATAAGAACACAAGATGTTACTCGTAGATCAAAGACCACTGAAGGGCAGTGTTTGACACTCCAATGTGTATGTTAGTATGGAAATTGACATAGTAGCAGCATATGAGTAGTCAATGCGTAGTTAATGAGATAAGAGATAGTTACTATTTATAGGTTGTTGGTGGGAATGCTTCCTCTTGTCTTTCGATGTGAGACAGACTGACATGGTTTGGGCCGTTATAGTGTTGTCCCAAGAGGCAATATAAGGACCGCGCACGAGCACGTCCCAACTCTATTCAAGTAGCGGCTTGCGGCTTTCTGTAGCTGACGATGCTATCTTGTGGCCGCACGTCCTAGCTGTGGTGGGTTCGATGGTTAAGGTCAGCCTAAGTTCTGCTAAAGTGCGCCAGTTAGGCTTGAATGTTAACAAGTCCCCCAAGTCACCAGTCTAAGAGGGGTTTCTTAGCTGGGGATTTATCCACTAAGCGCTGGCCGTAAATAGCTGACCCACTTATGGGTCCTCCCTAAGTCCCCCAACTCTCCTGAAAAGAAGTCTCCCAGCATTTGTTGCTATCAATTTTGGGCAATGTTAGGCTCTCTTTGGTCGTTTCTCCTCTGGAATCAGAGAGCAGTGATCAGGAGAGCGGTGGTCTGAAGTAGCAGTAAGACATTGTAGTTCTCTTACTGTTACGAGAAAGTGTTAGTCTCAAGTGTTGGCAAGGCATTGTCATTCTTTTTCTGCTATGAGAGAGCGCTGGTCTCAAGTAGAGGTAAGACATTTGTCATTCTCTTTCTGTTACGAGAGAGCACTGGTCTCAAGTAGCGGTAAGATATTATCGTTCTCTTATTGCTATGAGAGAGCGCTGGTCTCAAGTAGAGGTAGGGCATTGTCATTCTCTTACTGCTACGAGATAATGCTGGTCTCAAGTAGCGGTAAGGCATTGTTGTTCTCTTACTGCTACAAGAGAGCGCTAGTCTCAAGTAACGATAATGCATTTGTCATTCTCTTACTACTACGAGAGAGCGCTGGTCTCAAGTAGCGGTAAGGTATCAGTTGCTTGTTCTTGCTCCCTTGGTCGTCCCTTTCCCAATTGGCGTGCATGTAGTGGGCAATTGGGCGGTTGACAGCTTTAATGACGTACGCGTCTGTTCGTGATGATGGTTGTGGTAACTGATATGCCCTCTAGGTTTCCGTGTTAATTATTACAAAGGGATGGACACGTGTCACACATCTGACGGTAGTTATGAAAACACGAAACGACTGTCATTCCTCCATATTCACTATATAAGAGTAGCGAGAGCTAGGGTTCTTTTTTGGTTCCCACATTTTCTCGTTTCGAACTCTTCTTCTATATCTCTTTCTTGAGTCCCCCAAGTTAAAAACTCTGCAATTTGCAGTTTGTGTTTTGATTGTTTTCGGGTTGCTTTGGATCTTTTCGGCATCATCCTTTGTGTCCTTCGAATTCGAGGTTTGATTCTCTTCTCCTTTCCTTCATCTTCTTGCTTTGTCGTGGCCTTGAGAGTTTGGATTTATATTGTTTTGTTCATGTTTTGGGCGATGAAGATCTAGGTTTTTAAGGTTTATTTGGTGTTGTTTGGGACTGTTTTAGGTTGAAAACTGGGTTTTTGGGGTTCTTTAGCTGTGCTGGTTTGCACTACCAGAAAAAAGACTTAAGCCGACGAAATGACCAAAAACAGACCGACAAAATTTTTTTCGTCAACTAAAGTCCACTTTAGCCGATGAAAAAAAAATTTGTCGGCTAAGTTAAATTTTTGTCTGCTAAAGTGAAATTTTAGCTGACGAAATTTTTTTTCGTCGGCTAAAGTAATTTTTTCGTCTGCTAAGTAATTTTTTCGTCGGTTATAGCCCGTAAACTTTAGCTGACGAAATTTAAAAAGTTTAGCCGATGAAATTAGGGTGTTTTGTCAGCTAAAGTACCTCTTAGTTACAAAATTGTACTACGGATATTTCGGTGACCGATTGACTATTGTGATACCAATCTGGAAGCGGAACGACCCTATGAGTCAAACACATCGCTAATGTCATGACATATGGGCTTTTCTGGCCATCCGAGTTCGTTTAAGGCTTTAAAATGACGTTTTTTAAACACTTAACACACGAAAATGCCCATATCTACACCTATATGAGGTATTTTAGTCGAACCTTCAACACAACAAACTCTCAACATGATGAGACACAACTGTCCATCTAAAAATTTGGAGACATTTACCCCTCGATGATAGAGCTCCCCATATGGATAAATAATGGTAAATAGTAGGCATGTTGTGATTCCAGTCATCAAAATTCACAAAAAAAATACGACCGTCAGTTATCATCAATATGTTGAAATATGTCTATGGTAAAAATTTAAGGACTTCATCCAGACGGTCAATCCTGTAAGTCAAACCCCTAAATTGTATTGACAGCAAATATTGGCACCGAGACTTTATCGGAATTACGTGATTTTTCAACCGTAGACGTATTTCACCATTCCGGTCATATCTTATTTCACAACTTTTTTACGTTTGAAGTTTCTACATAGAGTTGTTTTTGAAACGAACCAGTTACTTAAAGCTTAGTAAACAAGTTATACAACATTAGTAGCCATGTTGTGATTCCGATGATCAAAGTTGAGAAACAAAAATCCGACCGTCTGATATGATCATTATGTTAAAATATGTCTATAGGAAAAAATTTAACTTGATCCGACAACATTAAGGGCTCGATCCTTACGGTCAATCCCCCTAAGTCAAACCCCTTAACGCACGGAAACGGTCATTTGACCGTCTAAATTACGTATTTTGCCCGGACCTTCAACTGAAAATAGTTTCAAATCGATGAGACGCAACCAGTAGTATGGTTCTTTTATGAAAAATAACCACAGGAGATAGGGCTACCTCTAGAGAAAAAGAATGGAAAATTGCATTATCCGCAACTATCAGCACCGAGACTTCACCAAAATTACGTGATTTTTCAACCATAGACATATTTCACCATTCCGGTTATATCTTATTTCACGAGTTTTTTCGTTTGAAGCTTCTACGTATAGAGTTTAGGGTTTTAGCCGACGAAATTAGGGTAATTCGTCGGCTAAAGTTAAATAAATAAATAAAATAAATAACTATAGCCGAAGAAATTAGGGTAATTCGTCGGCTAAGGTTAAATAAATAAATAAATAACTATAGCCGACGAATTAACCTAATTTCGTCGGCTAAAGTTAAATAAATAAATAAAATAAATAAATAACTATAGCCGACGAAATTTATTAAAATTCGTCGGCTAAATTTAATTTTGAAATTTTTCTGACTAAAATTTTGAATTTTAGCCGACGAAACTAGGGTATTTCGTCGGCTAAAGTTCAAAATTTTCTATATATTTCAATTTTTTCCTCCTCCGGCGACAACAACGTACTCCTCCTCCTTCTCCTTCTCCTCCTCCTCCTCGTCCTCCTCCCTCTTCCTCTAAATCTTTCTCCTTCTCCTCCTTTAACTCTTTCTCCTCCTCCTCCTCTCCCTCTTCCTCTTCTAGCCTATTCTCCTCCTCCCTTCCTCTCTCCTCCTCCTATAGCCGGCCTCCTCCTTCTCCTCCTCCACCACCCTCCACCACCGATGTAAAAACGAAAAAGAAAAAAAATTAATCAAAAATACAAGAAATAAAAAAAGAGAAAAAATAAAATAAATAAAATAACTATAGCCGACGAATTACCTAAAATTCGTCGGCTAAAGTTAAAAAAGAAAAAAATAATAATAATAAAATAATTATAGCCGACGAATTTTAATAAAATTTGTCGGCTAAAGTTAAATAAATAAATAAACTGTAGCCGGCGAATTTTTTAAGATTGGTCGGCAAAAGTTAAATAAATAAATAAAAAAATAACAATAATAGATATAGCTTACGAAATTTTATTAAATAATAGCCGATGAAATTTTATTAAATTTTGTCGGCTAAAGTCTAAAAATTCATCGGCTAAAGTCCAGAATTTAAGCGACGAAAAATTTTTCGTCAGCTAAACGAATGACTTTAGCCGAGGATGAATAGTAATTTCGTCGGCTAAAGTCTTGGCTGACGGCTTTTTCCCGATGACTTCTTAGTCGACGACGTTTCGTTGGCTAAGACTTTAGCCGACGAAAATTTTTGGTCGTCTAAAGTACTGATCTTGGTAGTGATGAGTTTGTTCTTGAGTGTTGTTGGTGAGAACTGGACAAAACGAGGAGCTAGATCTAACTAGTTGCTAAAGTTTTAGGTTAGAGCGTTTGTGGTAAATGTTTGAAGAGCGCAACGTGGTGCCTTTTAATGGCCAAACTGTATCTTGCCCACCCTTAAATTTAGTGGCAGAGTTTATTGCTAACTTTGAACCGTTTTCCGCTGCTTGCACGTTTCAGGAGGGATTGGAGTTGTTTGTTCGTGGAGAGTTGGCTAGGCGTGGTCAAGTGTTTGAAGAGCCAGTGCCCGTAAACGTTATCTCTCCAATTGAAAGTTACTTAGAACGCCCTGACGGTCACGAACGCCACAAGCGACGATAAGAGAGTAAGGCTAGTAAGAGCGTATAAAGTAGCGGTGCTACTATCTCGTCCGGGCGTGCGACGTTAGTGGGATCTAATGAAGATCAAGAGGTGGTGCTATTGCGCTGGAAGCTGACGGATGACATCCTCGTTGACGAGCCCGTTGTTCGGCTAGATCAAAAGAAGATGGACAAGAACCGCGTTATTTATAAGCTTCCTAATTCAGTGAAACTGCTCCCTTTGAGGGAAACTGAACTAGGATCTCAACTTTCAGAGGGTGAGGCGTTGATTTGCGGCATTCTCTTGCTGGACGGTTTGAAACTGCCTCTCGACCCTTGGCTTCACTACGTGCTCGTTGAGTTTGGCATTGTTGTTGGCTAGATGGGCTTGAACATGTTCAAGATTATGATCGCGATGACCGTTATTTGTTACTTGTGTGGGTGTCAATGACCTTCTGTGGTGGAGATCACAAACTTCTATGATCTGCGATACTCATCTCGCAAAGGGAAGCACGATACAACGACACTGTCTCTTCGTGCAGACTATAGGAAGCGGCACACTAAACCCTGTACAGAGGGTATGCCAGAGTCTGAAAATGAGTGATACACGAATGCCTGCGTCCAAACCGAGGGCTGAGAGTTTGGGAAATCTGGTGGCGTCGTCCGCTCGTCGCCCTATAGAATAAAGTCAATCTTCCAACCAATTGAGGGTAGGGTTTACTTTCCTTGTTTTTGCTTGTCTTGCATTTCATTCAGTTGTATGTATGCCTTTGGATGACCCATTCTCACCATTTCATTTGGTAGAGTACAGGCGATTTCCGCTTCTCACCGTTGAGAAACAACACCTTCAAACAGTGAGCGTTCTCTGGTTGGAGCAGAGGACCACTGATCAGCATATCGTCACTTCTTGGCCTTGTCTCATAGAGTGTAAGTTATCGCGAGCTCCAGATTCATTTTTCTTTTTTTATGTGGCGATGGCTTTACGCTTCTTTCTTTATCCTTACTGTCGACTTGTTTTTTCTTAGTTGGCGGTGCTAAGTTTTGTCGTACTACGAAGCCAGCACTCCTAAAGGTTCTGCAACAGTTTCTCATTGCCCGAAAGGTGCCGAATGCTGAAGAGATGGCGTTTGATGAAGCGATGAAGGCGGTCACCGAACGTGTATTGAGAGAGCGCCTTCGGCTAGCTGGGGTAGTAGTGACGGAGTTGTTGAGAAGTTCTCGAAGCCCGTAAGGCCGCCCCTTGTTCCCATTCATACCCATCAGAAGGGTCTTGATGGCAAGGATCTCCATCCCCACTCCCCAGTAGTCCATTTGGTAGGAGATAATTCTAAAGATGAAGAACTCGTTTCCGAGGTGGTTGAGCAGGCAAAGCGTAATAAGTGCAAGGCTCAAGATTCCGCTGCTCTAGTGCAGCAGAAGAGGAATCAACGGAAAGATGGCGCGGTTAAGGCTGTCGATAAAGCTGGGGGTTCCGCCACCGAGGTTATGGCCGTGTCTTGTTACCTGAGTCCATTGTAGCTGAGGATACTTCCTTCTGGTGATTGATGCGCTTCCGCGGGCATCTCCTTCTGAGCAACTACTTATGCAATTCTTCGGCCAATTTGCTGGGGTGGCAGACCTGGAACACCATGTGAAGTGGGATCATGCTTTTGTTGCTTCTAATAAGGAAAGCTTAATGGAGGTCATGGCCCAAGCCTTCAAGAATTTTCACGACACTAGTGGAGCGGACTCTGCCATCTGCCAACAATTGAAGGAAGTCTAGGAAGGTTGGGCCTCGACCAATAGGAAGCTAAGAGCGATTCAGGTTCACTGTGACCGCCATCATGCCTGACCTTAAGGGTTGGACTATGTCTCCTAAAAACCTAAGTAGCGGGTCCTGGTCTTGTACCAATTTCATTTCTACCCGCTCCAGCTTTTTGTAGCAGTGACTGAACATAATGTTGACTACTGACCCGCTGTCTATTAGCACACTCTTTAGGCTGAACTTTCTTGCTATAACTATGTCACATGAGAAGGGGTCATCACATGGCCTGTTAGTTCCATGTTCTTCCTCCTCAGTAAACTCAATTGGCCCATACCCTTACTTTGTCATTTTCACCGTTGTATCATATGAAATGTGATTGATGCTCCTCGGGTGATTCTCTCTAGCCAATTGCTTCTTGCTCCAGATAGACATGTTCGTAAGTGACACCCCGCCTTCAATCATGTTGATTCGCTTGAGCTTGATGTTAGCCACCACTTGTGCCTGCTGCTGTCTTGGCTCCGCCCTTTGAAGCTTTCCATTTCGCTACATCTCGTTTATGACCCTCAGAAAATGGCTGCAGTCATTTATATTGTGGCTAGCATCCTTATGATATTTCACCATTGTGTCATCCTTTTGTCTTTCTTTGGGAATCAAACTGGTGGGGGTCGCGGGATTTGATCCTTGTATCTACCAAACATTTTCTCATACGTATCTACAACGACCACGTTGATTTGCTAGCGCCTTCCTCCCTATTTGAGTTTTTTATTGTCATGCTGCTCTCATCTCCACCTTAGAAGTTGCTTAGTCTGCCAATGATTATCCTTGTGATGCTTATCGACTTCTCTTCCTTCTCGATGCCACTCTTTTTTTTTGTCTTGCCTTCCTGCTCCAGATGGCGCTGCTGGGGCGTAAGACTTGGTGGCAGTGACAATGCCTTTGTCATATGTTTGAGGAGCCCTGTCTTTCTCTTTCTTGCCTCATGTAGCGTTATTTATCTGAGTTGTGCTGATCGCATCTGCCAACAAAGATACTTCCCCTTAAGGAGTCCCTCTTTAAATGCTATGAGTCTGACGGTCTTGCTGAAGTCTCTACACTTCGACGTTGTAGCTTGCCACTTGATTACCAAAGAGCGCAGTGACTCTCATGGGATATGCTTTACTTTGAAGAGGCACTCAGGGTTGTGCTTCCCCACATCGTTCAAGATGAACTTGGCGAAAAAGGCATGTGTTATGTCATTAAAGGAATCCACTAAGTTGGGGGGCTGCTCGAAGAACCAGCTCATCGCCTATTCTTCCAGCGTTTCACTGAACAACTAACACATGATGACATCATCATATTCCCTTCCTCTAGTGACCTTCTTGAAGCCATCCATATGAGCATAGGAACAATTTTTTCCCGTATAGACTATCATTTTAGGACTCTTGAAATTTTCTAGGAGATTTGATTGGCGGATTCTGTGAGTAAATCAGTCTGCCCTTGCCGTGACAAGGGGGTTGCTCTGTTTGGCAGTGCCTGCTGTGCCAACTGCAGCTCTATTTCAGCCAACCTCCGTACCCAATGTTCTCTAGCTTCTGCTTCTTACCGCTCTCAAGCTTCTCTTGGATGGCTGTTCTTCTCCCTCAATCTCACTAGGGATAGTGATCTCTGTTCTCTGAGCTCCTCTTGCTCTAGAGGGTACTCAATATGTATCCTCGAGCACCTTCTTTTGTCTGCCTCTTCGTTTCCTCGTGAATGTGAGCTAATTGTGGCAGACTCACTCTCCACCATTCTATCTCCCTCCTTTCTCTTCCCTGTTTTTTCTGATAGTAAGCGAAGACTATTTTCTGCTGCTAACCTCGATTTTTTTTCTTTCTGGAGATCCTTCATAACCAATGTCAGCTTTGCAGCGTCATTGCTGACTAAAGTTCTCTCATTGTCCACTGTAGTAATTGCACCTGGCCTCAGTAGTGGCAGCCCGAGTGCTTGTCCCCCAGATAGCGGCGTCTCGAAACTCAGTGTCCTCACCACATTATCTGTGTTTTATGGCGTCTCATTTGCTTGATTGCCTTCGTTGTTAGCCATGGTAACGTGACGTAAGAAACCTTTCAATGTGGGACCGACATAGTTCATGTCACCATAGTGCTGTCCCAAGAGGTGATATTGGGGCCGCCAACGAGCGCGTCTCAACTCCATTCAAGTAGCGGTTTGCGACTTGCGGCTTTCTGTAGCTGACTGTTGACTTGTGGCCGCACGTTCTAGTTGTGGCGGGTTAGATGGTTACGGTCAGCCTAAGTGCTGCCAAAGTGCAATTAATCACATCTTTAATCTTCCCAATTCTAATAATCCAATCAAAATCACAAATCACAGAACATACATCAAATTGGAATTAAGCAAAGAGTTGACTCATATGTGGACGAACCAGATCATATAGAAGTCAGATCTAATCAGATTTTGCTTTCTTCTTTGAAAATACTCTGATGGATACTAATCGGCGAGCTTCTTGAAGTCGTAGCGAGCCAATTCGAGATCATTTGACAACGAGCTTTTAGCCTGAGTTAACTCGCCATAGGTGACCCAAACTCAGAAGAATAAAAACATCAAACGCATACCATGGATAACCTTGAAGTTGGGTGACCCAACCCTCTTTCTCAGTTGGCTGGTTCGCGATATACTCCACAAGATAGAACTAGAGAATTAGAGAGTGAGGAAAATAAAGAGATGAGTGGTCTTAAGTCCTCAATGAATTTAAAAAGAGAGAAAGACATACGAGATAGTGAGTTGAGTTGGTGATAGAGAGAGAGAGAGAGAAAGAGAGGAGACTAAAGACGAGAGAGGGTAAGAAAAAGAATGACCTTATCATTTTCTTGTGTGGATAATCTAGTGTGGTTGAGTTTATATTACTAGTGTAGGTTTAGTAAAAGTAACTAATTAGTGAGTGACACATGTTCTTGGCGGGCTTTCGAGCTGAAAATGGTATTCAAATCTAGGGCTCGGAACCGGTCTGGGTGTAGTTGGGCTCGGTCTGGAATGACAACAAATATGCTAGGGCCCGGATAAAAACCTGATCCGTCCCAGTCAGGCCGGCCGGTCCAGTCCGGTTTTTTTCTCTTCACGGGCTTTATGCCCACCTCTAGCTAAGGTGAGAAGACTGAAAGAAGTGAATGAGAGTCTTCTGTCAAGAATAGAAAGCCGCATTTCTGAGAATTTCCAGTTAGAAAACCTTTTGAAGCAAGAACGTGAAGGGTCAATCTTGGTGCTGGATAAACAAAAGGACAAGTTCAAAGCTGAAATCATCGTGTGAAACTGAGTTGGTCACGTCAAATGTCTCTAATGGTAAGCTACGAAAAAAATGTGATATTTTGAAAGCAGAGTTAGATGAATTTGTCAAACGAGAAAATCTGAAGCAATACAGTGAAAGGGTAATGTCCTTGGAGAAGGAGCTGGAAAGTCAGAAGGAGAAGTACGAAGTAGATATTTCTGAGTATCAATCCAAACCCAAGTTAGTGAACTCCAAGAAGAGAACTGCTCAGTTGCTTGAAAGAGCAACCTATTTGGAAGCCGAAATCCCACTGTGAGGCCGCAGCTGTTTCGGCATTCAAAACCTCTAGGCTCTAGCGACTACCATAAGACCATGGAAGCTGTTTATAAGAAGGCATATGAAGACTGTCGAGCAGTGCTAAAGGAATATTGTCCGGAACTACATTTTCTGATTTTGCTTGATGAGGAGGATGAAGGTAAAGAATGCTCAAGGTAAAGAAGTGTCAATAAGAACAGAGGATGAAGACATGAGCAACATTGATGGTCCAACAACTGCTTCAACAGTTATGTGTCATGACATTTTTGTTGCTTGTAAATATAAGTCCTTCAACAATATGCCTAGCTTTCTCGAGTTATGAACTTTGTTTCATACTCTAATACATATTCTAGAGCTGCACCAATTCTTATGACTTCTAAATCTTTTGTGTTCCACAGAGACTGGTTTTTCAAATTCCCATTTTCAGTCAAGCTCGTCTCCTCAGCTAGGAAATCCTATTCTAAAAAAATAACTATGAAATTGAGACCATTGTCAAAACCTCTACTTCATGGTTTGGTTTTGTGCAATAACAGATCAATATCTAATTATTAATCATTTTTAATCAAAACATTCCAGGACTCAGAATTGAAGTACATAATGACACTTTGGTCATTTCGTTGACTTAAAGAGAAACACGAAAGTAAAAAATAAAGGGAGTATTTTGGGTATTTCCCTCGAGTGAAACGAAATGTGGCTTGGCCAAAACTTGTCTATATATAAGGTACAATTTTGGCCATTTCCTTCTTTAACCATACTTGTCTGCAGGTGCTAGCATTTGACGACCCAGTTTCTTAGTCAGGTCGTCCTTCACGTGGGTTTGGCGTTAAAGTTTGCTTCTTTGTTCATGGAGGTATACTAATCAAATCTTTGTTCCATTTGGTACTGTCTTTTTCTTGTTCCTTGTTCAGTAAAACTGTGAAATTTGATGATGTTATATTTGAATTCTTACTGGGAGCTGTGGTTTTTGTTTGTCTGAGTGCTTAACTGTTTATATTTGCTGAAGCTGTAAATTTGGAATGCTGTTGATTTTTGTAGAGAATATGTTGGGTTTGCTTTTGGGGATGAATATGGCTGATGGGTTTTGAGGAATTTGTTGTAAAGTTTTGGTTCTTCAATGGGGTGGCATCAATTTACTTGATAACTCATAATAATTATCGAGTTTGTATATGGGTTTGTGCCTTGTTTTGCATGCTTTTATCCTGGGTGTTGTGTACTTTTTAAGGATTCTCTATGATATGAATCGGTTCTGTACATATTGTGTGTTTAACCTGAGTTCAGTAGTCATAGCTCTATTGCTTTAGACTATATGTATGACTGATCGGAATGAAGTGATAGTAGTGTTTAAGCTTGTTACATTGAACAGAATTAAAAATGGAGCCAGCCAAATTTTGGAAGGAAGAGACTCGGAGAAATGTACAACTATCTTTCATTTATGAAGAAAGCATTACACTTTCTAACTGTGTGATAGAGGCAAACTGTCCTTCATGGGTTTTACTTGTTAGATTTTAGTGCGTGTATCTTGGTGTATGCTATCAAAGTAGTGTCAGCCAAGATGAAATCTGAAATTGGCATAGCATTTTTTTTATTTTTCAAACTTTTTTTTGAAGTTCATGCCTAATTTATAGTGGGGTTTCCCTCATTTGGCAGAAGGGTTCAGTTGAAGAAAACCACCAAGTAGATTTCAATGAGGATGAACATGGTGATCCCTCAGTTTCTCAAGAAGTTTCCGCTATATGTGATGTCTTTAGTGAACCGAAGGTACTTCCTCGAGTTGGAGATGATTATCAGGTTGAAATTCCCTGTCTATTTGCTACAACTTACTGTTTTGGGATTATAAAGCACTCAACTAGTGCAAAAATCACTGCCGGTGATTCCTTTGAATTTCTAGTGGGGTTGCCCATTCCAGTAATGTGGATATACGAGGAAGTTGAGAGTAAAGAGAATGATGCAGTGGTAACTATAGATGTAGCAAACAGAAATGGTTCCTTAAAGTCTAAATGCATCAAACAGATACAACGTGACAACTCAAAAGTCTGTGGCGAGCCAATGGATGTTAAGTCTGATCATAGGAAGATATCAAGCAAGTCGGTGAAGTGGGGACTGAAACAAGAAAAGATGAGTAAAACGCATGAAAAGCCTAAGGGAAGACGGTACTTCCTGGTTCCTGGTTCATCAGTTGACCACTGGAGTGACATAGAGAAAGATGGTTTTCTTCTTGGTTTATATATCTTTGGGAAGAACCTTGTTCAGGTGAAGAAATTTATTGGGAGTAAACAGATGGGCGATGTATTGTCATTCTACTATGGAAAGTTTTATAGGTCTTGCAGCCACATAAGATGGGCAGAATGTAAAAGAAAGAAGAGCAAAAGAGGTAAACTAGGAGATCAATTGTTTACTGGATTAAGGCAAGAAGTGTTGTTATCTCGTTTGCTTCCTCAGTTGTCAGAAGAAGACCAAACTATTTTACTCGAGGTAATCTCATCATACCAATTCTCTGTCATGTGCTTTTACTTTGGAGTATGGATTATAGTTTGTATTATGAAGTTGTCTTCACATTCACATTAGTACTGTAATCTATGATGCACTAGTACGGGACATGGATACGGGTTCGATACGATACGTAGATACGTTTTTTATTGAAAAAATAAGATACGGGTACGTTTTGATATTATATATATTTAATATAATTTAAAAATATATAGATAATTTTAATGGGAAATAACACGAAAGTAGCCTAATTTTACTAGATCTGTCACACAAAAAAATTATAATAATAAATAAATTCCAAATCAATCTAATCTAAATTATCTAATTAAGGAAAATACAGAAGAATATTCAATTATAATCGTGAAAGAGTTAAAACAGAACAGAGATTGCTACAAATTAGATAAGATATTACTACAAAAAGTCAACAACCTAGTATTAATTTGGTCAAAACCTCCCTAAATGATCTAGGATACGTTTGAATATCTTTGGGTACGTATCCATGGCGTATCCCGTGCGTACCCGTATCGGATACAGGTACGATACAGCATACTAAAATTTTTGCCGTATCCGTGCATCATAGACTGTAATAGTATTCAACTAATTCTCTATTTTATATGTTCTATGCTTCTAATTATATGTGGAATCTTTGTGATCCATTTCTTTTCTTTTTCTTTTTTATCTTCTCAAGGTGATGATCGTTGTTCAGGAGATAACAAATAGTTCTCTTATTGATCACCAAATACTAGGAACGCAACCCTTATATACTATTCTATAATTTTTTTTGGGTTCCGTGTAGCTCCTTATCCATCTCTATTTGAAAACAAATCCTTACAATCACTTCTTCATGGAGTAAACTCTGCTTGCCTGTTTATGTTATCATAGTCACTTTAGTTATATAACACCGATTGGCCAACTTTAGCAATTTGTTTCTCATGTACAATATGGAAATGTTGTAAGAACATAAAGCTCTTATTAGCTGATGTGCAGTATAAAACGTCTAAGGATATCTAGAGTTATGTGATCTAAGTTTGGACTTGGGAAATAGCAGTCTAAGATACAAGAAAATGTAACTAACAACACTGCCGACATTCTTGCCAAATCATATTGAATTTGTAGTTAACTTTGTTTTGAGTAATGATTTTACATTATAGTGTGTCAATCTTTGCCAAATAATCCATCCACAGAAAATAAATGAATGAAGTAAAGAACAACATAAAACCTTTCATTTTCTGATGAAAGGGAAGTATATAAACATATATCATGTATATGGATCCCTCACTTATCTCAGTTATCTGATGAAGGGGATTTAGTGAAGATGGATGTTCTAGCTGTAAGTGGAGAATAGTGAGTACTAATGACCAATAGGACATAGAACAGTAAACTACACAAAACCAAATCTTTTTATGCAGATAACCATTTCTTGGGCAGAAAAATGTTTTCTGAGTTTTGATGTTATAATTGTGTCATTTCTTTTATATATTCATATCACCATATAATTCCTGTTAATTCATTTCATCAACTTCCAGGTATCGAAGACATATGGGGAAGAAAAAATGCCACTTGAAGAATATGTATTCATCATAAAGGCTAAAGTTGGGCTGAGTGCTTTTGTACAGGCAGTTGGAATCGGTAAAGTGAAGCAAGATCTAACAGGTATTTCCGTGGAGGCTTCAAACTAAAATCAAGTATTTCCTGTTTTTGTTGCTTACCTGCTTTTGCTTACTACTGCAGTGCTTAGGAAAAGACCAGCTTCTGTACTTCATGGTACCCCTTTGGTGAACGGTGGTTTAGTTTCTCCAGAGTTGAAGGGTAAGAATCAGCTATTAGGTGTTTTTTTTGCTACTGGTGGCGCTGACTGCTGACCTTCCCTACTTGTACAATATCTATTCTGTAGTAGCGATGACTCTCAGTAAAAGTTCAAAAAAGAGCAAGAAGAGAGGAGCTGATGAAGTTCCCCAAGCTGAACCAAGAAAAGATAAAAAGGTGGGCTCTGGGCTTTCCGCAGCCAGCTCAGATCAGGCTTCTCTGGTCCCCTTTGTCAATTCTATAATGATGTCTGTTAGAGAGCCTGCTAAGGCTATGGACCCTATTGAGCTTCTCCAGAGGTCCTATGCCCAAACTGCACAGGTATGAACCCATCCAGGTACATGAAAAAACCTGTCTATGTTGCTACTAATTTTCTCTGCTTGTTTCTTTATACAGGTCTTGTTCGACCAATTTCATGCCTATGGAGATGTCATTGGGGAGCTGCAGAAGGCGAGCATTACAAGAGCCGAGCTAAAGAAGGAACAGGCCAAAGTGAAAGATCTGGAGACGCAGCTCGGTATTCTCAAAACAAACTTGGAGAAGAGAAAGACTGAGGTGAAAGAGCTGAATGCTGAGCTCATCTGTGGCTCGGGGGCTGCAGAGGTGAGGTATAAGGCTGCTATAGACCACTTCAAGGAGTCCAAAGAGTTTACCCAGATGAAAAATGACCTGATCAACCATGGGATCATTCGGTGTATGAATATCATGAATGCCTATTTCCCCAACCTGGAATGGAACCGCTTGGATGGTCCGCCTCCGGATGATAAAGATTTGGAGACGGAAGAGGATGATCAAACACAAAGAAAGCAATCAGCAGGGTGACTGGCGAGGTTCAGCTGTTATGAACTGTCAAGTATGTGATACAAGGGGAGCTGTTGTTTCTTTTATTGCACTATATAGCCAATCAGTAACTTATGATTGACCAAACAGAACCACATATCATGCAGAGATTCAAAGTGGGGCAGAAAAGAATTGTTCTGAAGAGATGCCTGGTCTTGAAGATATTTTGGGGAAGAAGATGACCCAGCAAGACAGCATGCAGTCTTAACAGTTCAGGAGCACATGACTTATTCCTTCACTGACTGGTATATATAGTGACTATCGTTATGTCAAACATTTCATTAGGTTATGTTCATGTGAATTTCTTGTATCAGTTCTAAATATTGTCCTACAGCACTATACAGAACCAATGTAGGGTTCTTTTAAAAGTGAATGCTCCATGTTCCAGATGCCAGAATCTGTCAAACTCAATCAATTTTTTTGATGAACATCGATTATGATATGTTGATGCTCAAGCCAGAAAAGACCGTTACATATCCTCTCTTTACCATCAAAGGGTAGATAAAGAGTTTGTGATATAAGACCACAAAGATACATATGAGATAAACCTAATCATTAAAACGTTAATAGAGTCTGTCAACTTAAACTTCTAGAGAAACAAAATTTAAATTGAAAAAGTCTAAGACGCAGGCCCAACAGCCCAGTCCCAAGCCACAGGAACTCTAGTTGCTTTAGAGTCTGCAGCTGCCGCCTTCGTCTGTGGTCCGCCATCTCAACCAATTCACTAGAGCCTCCACACTCAACAACCACCAGCAGTTGTCAGTCCCTGAAAGCTAGAGACCTAACCGGCCAATCGTCGTCCTATAAACCCAATCCAGCACCAATTAGCTGCAGCAGCCAATTTCACATGGTTTGGATCCAAAATCTGACCGAAACCCAACACACCATTGCACTCGGAGACACCATTCGTCCCCATCGATAACCCAACCTTCATCACCACAGCCATACCTAGTCGCTACCGAAGCAGAGTCATCTAGGCATCAACTGGCTTTGCCACCATCACCGAGGAGACTCTTCTCCACGCCACCGCCATATTTTACACAATCATCGCCATTCCCAAGGGTACAGCGCCGTCGCCAATTGAGATCTAGGTCTAGAGAACCTATCCATTTTCTTTTGGGTAATCGAAAGTGTAGTGATTAGTGTTCTTACGGCATATCATGCAATAAGGAAGCTTGTTGCTTTTGATGATGAGTACTGCAGGTATTGGGCTAGATGCGACATTGATCGAACACATTTCGAATCACGTTTTGCATCTTGGATTGGAACGACGCCAAGGTGCTTTTTATTTCGCGACTCATTTCTTGAAGTATTGCATCTTCCTTTTCTCACATCATTTGTAGCGTCTCTTCCTTCTCAATTACGAGTCTCCTTCTTGAGGTGAAAGCTCCAAGCCTCATCGCCTCTCGCTTTTCGCTAAAGCACGCCTCATAGCGCGCTATTTAAAATATTGGTTTATATATCAATGGGAAGAACCTTGTTCAGTTGAAGAAATTGATTGGGAGTGCAAGAAGGTCAAAAAGGATTAATCTTGAATAGCCAGACCTTAACATGATCATGAAAAGCTATTGAAAACTCAAAAATGGTAAGGAGAGAAGCATGTCTGCATATAGTCCTGAAATTAGTAAGTTCTCTTATCAATTATAATCGGGTCTCTAATAGTATATTCAACAGCTCATGTAAAACTAGAATAATTTTTATTTTAGAGGAAAAACATCATTTTGGCTCTAACCAGCTCGTGTAAATGATTCTCTATAATATAAAAAGTGGGAAGAGAGAGAAGCATTTCCTTTAAATCTATAGAATTTTTACAAATTTGTATCTTCATGTAAACTTTATTTCTTACTTTTTTGAATTCATTCTCTTTTCTAAAATAAGATCAAAATGCCAAAAAGTTAAAATAATTAATCTGATATTTAGGATTTGATTTGAATATATTTCTATATTTCTATATATTCATTAAATTATACCTAAATAATTAATTTCGTATAATAAAATAGATGAGCTGTTAGAGTTTAGCTTATTTTCGTATAGAGATTTTATGATTTTCTCCTCTATTATAGAGAATTAATAGCAGAGCTGTTGCAGATGGTCTAAGTTAGGTTTATTATTCTATCTTATCAATCGATCTAATCTAGCATACATTTTAGCTTGGGTTGTTTTAACGTTAATTATCTGAACGATGAGATGTACACAATTTGATTTACTCACTCATTTTTTGAAGGGAAAGAGGGCAGCAACCCCAAAATTATTGATGATAATCAATTGTTACAATCATAGCTTAGAACATCTCTAAGCATAAAAGGAATAGAATCCAGCCATTCATGCCGGTTCGTTTGTTCATAAGCAAAGCTTGCAAGTCTATGAGCTACATAATTTGCAGTTCGATCTAGGTGCAAAACTCACTTTGACATTTTGCAAATTTTGGTGACTATGATGAATAACAGCAAGAATGTTACCATACTCCATCTGTAAGTGATCTACAACTTCAATATCTTGCACTGTCTGTTGACTATCAGTTTGAATCTCACAATCCTTATATCCCAGCTTATGTAACCATTAAACTGCAGTTTTGATAGCTTCTAGTTCGACTTGCTTGGGAGAGGTGACATTGGACAGATGGTGTGCAAAACCAGCAATGGCTTGACGTTGAGAATTTCTGAGTATACCCCTAATGCAACCCTCATTACTATTACGTAAGAATGCACCATATACATTTAGATTTAGAGTACCAGCCATTGGAGGGCTCCATCTAGATATGCACTGCTTTATTTTTCCTTCAATACTCGATCTATTTGCTGCAACAAATTTATGATACCAAGACATAGTTCCACAGAGAATATCAACTGCAGCTTGTGGTTTTGGGGACCAAAATGTATTATTCCTATTTTGCCAAATTCACCATATGATCACGAGTAATTGATCAAATTTTTCAGCCGAAAGAGACAATGTTTATTCCAGCATCCATTCTTTGAATTCAAAAGCAGTAAGTTTGAGAGGCACTCTGGAGATGATGTTTCTCGTCACTGGACAAGCACACATAAGATGTGCAATTTCTTCATAATGATGAGGACAAGAGACACAGTTAATAGGTCAAGAATAACCTTTTGTGGTTAACCTTGCTCTAGTAGGCAAGATGTTATTACAAGCTCTCCCTGCACAAATAATCACCCCTCCCGGAATTTTCGCTTTCCACAATTTTCTCCAAAGAGGCACAAAAGGATCACCCGAGGAAGATGATGCTAGAGCATTAGGCATGACTATAGTTCTAGCTATCCAATAAGCTGTATTGAAAAAAAAATTACCTCTTTTCTATGGCTTCCAAGCAATTATATATGATATCATTCTGTTGCTTAATGTGATACACAACTTAATAAGGGTAGTACAGAGCTTTGAACACTTGTGCAACAAGAGAGATAGGAAATTTAACCAGCTTCCATGCTTACTTAGCTAACATTGCTAGGTTATACGCATATAGATTTTTGAAACCTAAGCCTCCTTCCATTTTGTAAGACATAATCTCTCCCAGCTACGCCAATGAATTTTCTTTTTATTTTCTTCATCACCCTAAAAGAAACTAGCACACAGTTGATGAATATCATCACACAACATCTTAGGCAGAAGGTAACAATTCATATCATACATTGGCATAGTGTGAGTAACTGTTTTGATTAAGATCTCTTTTCCAGCAACACACTTAGAAGTTTTGCTTTCCAACCAAGCAACTTATTTGACAACTTCTCTTTGATATAGGCAAAGATTTGGGTCTTTGATTTACCAACACGAAGACGGAGGCCCAAGTATCGATCATGTTCTTTTGTCAACTGAACTTCTAGGATATCAGCTAGTTTATTCTGAATTTTCGAATGCACATTTCTATTGAAAACCACACTACTTTTTTGATAGTTGATTTTCTGTCCAGATGCACACTCATATAGATTCAAAAGAGCACGGTAATTATGACACTCATCTTCTTCTGTTGCTCTAAAAATGAAGCTATGATCAACAAAAAATAAATGATGTAATACTGGTGCACGTGGACTTAAATTCAAACCTGCAATGTTGCCAGTTGAGACTGCTTTGAAAATAATAGATGACAAACCCTCTGCACAAAGAATAAAGAGGTACGGTGATAAATGATAACCTTGCCTAATACCTCTAGTTGGAGAGATAACTTCTATGAGTTTACCATTTAACTGAATAGAGTATTTGACTGAAGTCACTCCACTCATGATTCCAGCTACCTAAGTGTGCAAAACCAAGCTTCAACAATATGGCTTCTAGGAACTGTCATTCTAGCCTGTCATACGCTTTTGAAATATCTAACTTGAGGGAGAAAAAAACCCTCTTGTTGTCTTCTAAGTTGATGTATGAAGTGAGCTATCTCAGTAGCAATCAAAGTATTATCAAAGATTAATCTTCCATGTACCTATGCACTTTGCAATGGTGAGATGACTTCGGGTAGAATTTTTTTCAAGCGGTTTGCTACCATTTTTGAGGCAATTCTAATAATAACATTGCATAATGCAATTGGCTGAAAGTGACTTGCCTCTTTCGGTTATTTGATCTTTGGAATGAGGCATAGATGAGTGAGCTTTGTATCTTGAAAACTGGCACTTGTTGATAAGCATTGTTTGACAGCAAGACATACATCTGGACCAACAACATCCCAATATTTCTGAAAAAGAAGAAGGGGGACATACGATCAAGTCCAGGACTTTTAAATGGATGCATGTGAAATAAAGCAGCCTTGATTTCATCATCATAAGGCAAGAGTAATAGATCATCCATATCAGTTGTAACTTTAGCTTCCACAGTCTATGACTGCATTCATAGCAGTTTCATTTTCACAGGTCTCGGAGTGAAAAACACTCTTGAAGTACTGCACAACAGTATCCAAAATCACACCAAGATCAATATTCCAGTTCCCTTGAGAGTTCAGAATGCCTTGAATGTGATTTCGAGCTCTGCGATTTACAGCTTTTTCTATGAAAGAAGGCTGAGTTTCTATCCCTCTCTTTTAACCACAACTTTCTTGAACTTTGTCTCCAGTACAATTCATGCTGATGCAGCAACTCACTGAGCTTGGAATGAAGTGTTTTATGTCCCTCAAATTGGTTTGGTGCAAAAGGTTGCTTCATAATATCATTTAGCTTCTTCTGTACCACCATGATTTCTGATCTTTGAGCATTGAAAAGCTCTTTGTGCCATAAGAGAATTTCTTCCCCAGTTTGCGATATACGCGTCTCGATCTGGTGCATTCCATTTCCAGTGAGGGGTCTGGACCAGCCTTTCAAGATGATCTGGATACAATCCTTGTGTTGATGCCACAATTTCCTCAACGAAAACGTTTTGGGGTTCTCCAAAATTGAAACTGATATCCAATTTCCAAAAGCAATGGAAGATGATCTGAATTACTTGGTGAGAGGACACAAACCCGACCAGGATGAAGAGCTCGGCTTGCAAAACCATATCAAGTCTCTCTTTTGTGGATCTGTCAGACCCGGTAAATTTTCTGCCATGAAATCCTATATCACGTAGCTCACAGTCAGCCATTGCTTGTCGAAAGAGATTCATCGGTGGCCACGCTCATGATCTCATTAAAATCTCCTCTAATAATACATGGAAGAGCACATGTCAAAACTAGCCTTTAACATGTCAAAACTTCATCTAACGACTTCTGTCTAAATGGTTACAATGCTGGCGGAATCACTATTGTTTTAAGTTGGAAGATTCATAGATTTTAGTATGTAAAAATATCTCAAATACTAAATTCAAACTATCAACTGAAATTAGAATAATTTCAACGGATTTATGAGCACAAGATAGAATTTATTTAACATAACATAACTACAAATACAGAACACAGAGCCTCGCTCTTGGGTAAACAACTATAAGCTGTTTAACTACTCATAATTACAATTACAAGCACAAGATACTTACTTGTAATAAAAACACATCCCATCGAATGATTACATAATGAAATCTTCACACAGTACTTACACTCACACTATACTAGAGACACTGTTTACACACACTATTTCTCTGGCTTTCTAACTTCGAGAGGAATGTGGAGAGTGTTTCTAACTTCTATTAATAGTTTTTCGATGCATTCTCTCGGAAGATTGAGGCTCCTTATATAGCACACGGATTCCAAACCCGAATTAAACACAACAAAAGGTGGGAGACAGGAGGAAACAAACTTTACTTTAGCAAAAGTAAAGTTATATGTTTTTAAGCGTCAATAACAATAAAGAGAGCTCGCCAACTCTTAACAAAAGAAAAGTTTTTTGTCTTGATGTGTCGGCGGTCACAACTCATTTCTCCACTATGTGAGTGCACTAACTTTAAAAAAATGTTTTTTGTCATGATGTGTCGGCCATCGCTCACTTCTCCATCATGTTTACTATATTGTAGTATTCTTCATCAGTGGAATCACAATCAGCCAACGAATCTTGGCCCTCTTGTTCCCCTTCTGATGCTTTTTCATCTTGTGCTTGTAATTGTAAGTACTGTGTGAAGATTACAATTCACTGGTAAACAGTGCCATCTTTCCTCATGACAGAGTGCAATCAACTTCATTTCTCATGGTGGCTGAGAAAAATCACAATTCACTGGTAGAGGATGATTATAACAAGTGACCATTATTTTTTCTCCACTTGCCAGAAGGCTTGAATCATAATCTCTTCGAACCATATTTTTGATGCACATGATTGTCATGGCTTTCATCCATGGAATACTCTGATTTGGACTGTCATTTCCGCTCATTCTGCTTGATCCTTTAATCGGACCTTGAATTATCCTGACATAATGATAAAGAGAGATATAGTTCAATTGTTCTTTCAGCATTATCCACTCAGGTGGAGTTGATATGACTTTAATCTCAAGATACATCTGTCTGGCCTAATGTTCTTGACAGCTTGAACTATCAATTCAGGGAATCCATTCAAGTCTTCATTATATTTTGTCCAAAGATTATGAACAAAACCATTTTCCATTAGCCACAATTTTTGTTTATGAGGGTGTTCAGCTTGGTCATTAACCAGATATCTTTCATAATATGGGTCAGGAACAGCAGACAAAGTTGGTGGAAACATCTTTCATTTTCCCAGATGCTCATGGAATTTGAACCATTCAGACCTTTTCATTGTTGTAATAGGGATCTTAGCACTTTCTGGATTTTCTAGGTATACTACCTTAGACTTTTCCTTCTCTTTTGCATGGATTTCATGCAATTCTTCAGTAAGTGCTTCAAGGGTTCCAAGCAGATGCTCTTCATTTTCTTCATGGAATACATAAAGAATATTGTCTATGATAATGTTTTACTTGAACGCTAACAACCTTTTCGTCTGGAAAACTGGTTCTTTAAATAAATTTATAGACTGACCATGAATAGTTTTCTTTCCTGTAACCACATGCGATCTGTTTCCCCTAAAATGGGCAATTCTGCTTTTTGGCAAAGCAGCATCCATTAACGGACTTGATATGCATTTACCGTCTACCATTTGAGATGGGCTAGCAGGTCTTTTACCCTGAGACTGATCAGTTATGGTTGTATCTTTGGGATATAACAAATACTTCTGAGTGAGCTTTTCTTCTTCTCCGAATTTTCCGGATTGACTTTCATTTTGCAAGGAGAATTCTGAGATTTAATCCTAATTAATTGGTTTTAACCTGTCATGACTTGCTGATTGACTTGTTTCAGCTGCTCCATAAGATACGATGAATTGATAACCTGGTCCATCATGGAGAGGACCTACAGTCTTATCACTGCTCTTGTATCCCAAAGATTCTTCTCCCTTTAATCGGGTTTTCTGTTTTTTGGGTTGCGTCCTTCATCCCTGTCATCTCTTTGAAACATTGACATTTCTCTCAAGGCATATGGTAGGAAATTCTTATTACATGCAACCATTTCAACATTATATTCATATTGGGACAAAAACATTTGTCATCTCAGCACTCTTCCTCTATCTGCAGCATCAGTTAATTTGTTGTTTTTAAAATTTTTACTCTTTTATTATCAGTTCTGACTACATATTTGTTCCCTAAAAAGGTCTCAGCCCCCGTTAGACTCTTAATAAGAGCAAGGACTTCTTTGTCTCCAGTAGAATAGTTTAACTCTGCTGAGTTAAACTTTCCAAAAAGAAATTTACAAATCTTCTCATGATTTGTATCTGGGGCAATAGCTAAGACAACTTATGCCCAGTAATAATCATTTGCATCAGTCTGCAAAATGATCAAATCTCCTTCTTCAGGTAACTGTAAAGGAGACAGGTTCTTGGTTAGTTCTTTGATCTTTCTGACAGTATTACTGTCATCTTCTGTAAATGACCATTTCTTTTTAGAGCTTGTTTTTTGGAGAGAGTAGAGCAGTAAGACAATTATCTTAAGGGATAAAGTCTCTCGCAAAGTTAACAACTTCCAAAAACATCTGTAAGGATTTTGCATCAGGAATATGATCTGGGAACTGACTGATTTTTTTTGACAATATGATCTTGTAGACGAATCTCTTCATCTTTAACATGAATGCCTAAAAAATCAATTTCTCTTTTTATAAGGTGAAACTTCTTTTGTTCAAGGATGATTTCCTTTTGGACAATCAACCTGCATACTTGTTCAAGATGCTTCAGATGTTCATTCATAGTTCGCAAGAAGACAAGAATGTCATCTATATAAACTATACATAAATCTGAGTAAGGTTTGAAAATATTATCTATTTTCCTTTAGAAAATAGACGGGGCCTGCTTGAGGCCAAATGGCATAACCAGCCACTCATAATGCCCTTGAGGAATCCCAAATGTTGTTAAAGCAATGGAGTCTAGATGCATCTTGACTTGCCAGAATCCTGATTTTGCAGCAGATTTAAAGAAGATCTTGGCTCCTTTGAGTCTATTGATAAGAACTTTTACCTGAGATATCTGGTAATCGTATTTGACTGTCTTTTTGTTTACATCTCTGTAGTCGATTACCATTATATTTTTTTCTCTTACTTGCTCTAAATGATTTCTTACCAAGAAGGCTGGAGCATGATGAGGACTATTGGAAGGTTTGATCAGCTTCTTGTCGATCAACTCTTAAATTTGACTTTCCATCTCTTACTCTCATCTTGCCTGTAATGAGGGATTGATTTAACATGGCAAATAATATATGCACCATGCATTTTGAGCTAATAGTATACTTGATCTCTTTTCCAGTATAACTGAGGATATTCACTGATTACTGGTTTGAACAAGTTTTCTATTTTTGTAACAGTTGACATTCTCTTCTGCTCGATTTTGTTAGCATACACCTTTAGGTTATATTCTCTGATAAACTCTTCTTCTCCATCTGAGCTTTCTTACTTTAATGAATCTGAATCAGACTCATCTAAAGGGGGTTCATACTCTTCTTCTGACTTAGAATCTTCTGAATTCAACCATTAATTTACCAATATTTCACTGTGACCCTTCAAACAGTCTTTTAGCAGCAAAACTGGTTATAATCACCACTCTTCGCCGACGATCTCTGATATTGGTCTGTAAATCCTGGACTTGTAACGCTTACAGCGTTGGTAAGTCGAGCTTTCCCAAAATAATTTGTTATTCTTTTCAAAACCAATCATTTGTGGATTCTGAACTATCATCTGTTGAAAAAGGAAGTCATTTTCAATTAACACATCTGCTCCTTGACTTTCACATTGTCAGATGATTTTTATGACAAAAGTTCATCCGCCCAAGAAAACTTTAATGTCACGAGACATAGTATCCATGATTATTTAATTCTCTCATGGCTATTCTAGTAACTGATCTTGGAGTCTTTTTCCAATATTCTTTAGGTATGACATATTTTTTCACAAGAGTATACCCTAATCCACTATCTACAAAGGCATGTAGATGATACTTCCTATATTTGGGAAATTTCAATCTTATAGTGATGTAATTGCTGAATCTACTTGTCTAGACTTGCTTTACTTGTTCTTTACTTTCTGCAGTTTTGTCAGGCAGTTCAATAAAAGGATTGATTTCTCTTTCATCAGGCTTGTTGATGGAATCAAAAGGCTTAACATGTTGTATAACAGATTTTGTGATAAGGTTTTCTTCTTGACTTCTTGCAGAATCATTGATGGAATCAAATGACTCCTTTAATTCCTTGTTTTGGCTTAATGAAGTTACTAACTTCATTCTCTTCAAATCTTCTTCGAAGTTATGTCTTTGGTGCTTCTTAGCTTCGTAGAACTCTTTATATTCTTATTCTACTATGGTGTGAATTTCATTGTCTTTGGTTTTTCTTCGTAATTCTGTAATGAAGCATTCTCGATGATAGGTTTCACATGTACTGTTACAGTGCATAGGAATTGAGTTACTATCATTGCAATTGCAGTAATCACATGTAAACTTTCTTGGATTGGGGGTGGAAGTTACTGATAATATCAGTAGTTTCTTTCTTCCAATTTAGGACAAACATAGGACGAGATCTGTCATCTTCTTCTTCAGAACTTTCTGAAGTGTGATCTATTTCACTTTCTGATGAGGACTCAAGAGAATATATTGAATCATTCTCTTCATTAGAATAGATTATCTCAAAACCCTTCAGATTTGCATATTTTATTTCTGCATCATATTCCTCAATTAGGACCTTTGCAGATCTCTTGTCCTTTTAGGACACTCATTTGCATAATGTCATTCGGTCTTGCAAAGCCAACAAATGCATTTCTTCACTTCTCGAAAGGAGTTTGAGGAATCTGTTCTTTTTCTTCTAAAAAATCTCTTCCTAGGAGGAGATCTTTCCCCTGCATAGTTCTTTTTTAATGAGCACTTCTTGAATTTATATTTCTTTTTAGAAGCAAAATTCTTTCTCGGCTTGTTGCTAGAGAACTTTTTCTTGTATTTTTTCTCCATGTGACATCCCCACTGCGTTGACGTCTCTAATATCTTGGGACACATATTTTCAACTCCTCTGAGTTGCTTCTTCGCAGTTTTGGATTTTCTGTTCTCAACGCATTGCTTTCTCAGAAGATCTCTGACTCTTTCAGCAATTCATCCCACTGTAAAAATGACAAAGGATTTTCTTCCAAATATTGTGCTACTGCATCATTCTATGGTTCCGGTAACTTCTTGTAATAAGTTTTGACCAGATCTTCATTGTCTAGGTCTCCAATGGTACAGTAGTAATTTTGAAACTCATTAGTGTACTCTTCAAAGTATCTCATGTTGCAAATGCTCAACTTTTGAATATTCGCTTTAGCTCTTTCTTTAGACTGCTCACTATGCACAATAACGACTCCACAAAATTGTGCATAGATAGGACATGCGAAATCTAAAGGATTATTGGTTTGAGCCAATTTGGTTGCCTAGTCAGACCATTGAGAGCTTCACTTGAAAGATGTTACCATTTCTAGACTATGCCGGTTAAGGTAGACTCATAATATGCATGAGCTTCCTCGTAGGCATATTTAGATAACACCAAAGCCTGAGTTAGCCTTAAGCTAGCTACCTAGTTGTCTACTGTCTTTCTCTTGTCTCCTACCATATCGAGATCAAGATAAACCCCTCTTTCAGATACAAATTGACCCCATTTGGGTTCTGTAGGGATATACTTCTGAGAACTTCGTTCTCCTAGTTTTTCTGTAGGAGTCTTTCATTTAGGAAGTTTAATCTTATTTTCCCAAATAATCTTAGTGAGGTAGTTTGTGATGTTCTGAACTACATTGCTTCCTTGAGGAATATTTTCGGTTTCCATTTTTAGGATTCACCTGGTTCTTCTTTTGCTGCTTGATATGGAAGAATCTTTCTTTTGTTTTTTCTCAGTTGGACCTGAGAAATCTTTTCCATGGTCTTTTCAAGCTCCTCTATAGATTCACAAATATTTTCTTGTTCATACAAGTTCTTCAATTATTCTGACTTTAGTATCATCATATGTCGTTTAGCATCTTCTTCCTTGAAAGATTCTTCAAGATAAGAAGTTGGCTTGGTTCCAGAAGTACTAGCTTCCTCATAGCTAACGAATGAATGCCTATGAAATTGTAAGCTTATTTTTCCTCCCATGTCTTCATAGATGGTAGTATTGGTATTTTCTACCTGTCTAGCTGGAGGTGTCAAATTCCATTTTTTGAGAATGTTGCTTCATATCATTTTGTGACATGCTTCTATTCAGTATGATTTCTTAGATTGGTGGGGATTGATGTTGTAATCCTGGGACTATTGAGAAATCTAGTATTTGGGGTTACATTCGAGCTCATCAGCTTATAATAGATTCGATAATCTATCGCAAGCTCCATCATCCCTTTCTTCAAGGAAATTCCATCTGTCTTGATTCGCAATCTTAGACAATGTGCTGCATCTCTGAGATGTGTGGTGAAGTTTGGAAAAATATTGAATTATGCAACTTGGTTGCATACAGAAGCTTCTATTATTCCTAACAGACTTTTCTTAAAATCTGTCGTCTTGTAAAACACATAAAATAAAACAGTCTATATCATCTCTAGCTAAAAGCTTTATTCTTACTTGGACTGTTCCAATATGCATGTAGGAATATTTCTTCTAAGATGCTTCACTTATTTTGGAATGATTAACCTGATGTCAGTTTCTCCTCCTGTGGCAGGAACTGTTAGTTCAAGAATCTTGAATCTGTGAAAATCTATAAGGAAAGATCATCTTCTATAGATCTCATTGAGTTTGAATCTAGGAACTGATGTTTCTCACATGCTAGATTCAATTTCATTATACTTAAATTCTTGAGCGTTGATTAACTGTACATGCATAATGTTTTTTTACTGAGTATTCTACTCAGCATTTTCACATCTCTTCTGGTTGAAGATGTAGATTTGGACGAGGACCATGTAAGGAGTTTAGGTTCACTAAACTGAAACTCACTTTCTCCTTTTGGTAAAGGAGATATGATTATTTTACCAGCTACATTTTAAGTTAGTTGTTCTTCATTGATCTCTTCTCCTTCTTATATCCTTATTTTTTCTATGCTTGTTTGCAGTCTTGTTATCCTGTTGTTTAACTCTTGGAATTGGTTTTCGAGATCAATACTCATCTCTTAGAGATAAGCAATCTTGTAATTCTGCTGATGAATTATTACCTCAATATTGTCATGCATTGTCTCTGTAGGAAGGAAAAAGCTTAGAGCTTCATCATCTTCCTATTTTACTTTTAGTTCAACTCTATGACTCATCCTAATCGGGTGATCAAAGTTTCTAAAAGCTTTTTCAGTGATTCTTAAGAAGATTTTAGCTCAATTGCTTGCTGACGAATGTTGTCGCCGAGCTGCTCAGTGCGGACTAACTTCTTTTCAATATCCAAAATATATATATATTTTTTTTGAGATAATCAAGCTTGCCAAGTGTTGAACTTATCTCTTCAAGTTGCCTGAACTTGAGATGAAATCTCTCAAGTTGTATTGCTACCTTGTCTGAGGTCTTGCTCCTAGACAGATGATCTAGGTACTTAATTAAGCTTGGTCTGGAAGGATCAAGCTCTTCGACTCTGACATTTATTCGGCTCAATAAAGACACAACATGGACTTTTATTTGTCTTGAAGAAAATGCTCGGTGTATTGGAGACGTTGTTTATGTTGGCGATAAATTCTATGTCGTTAATGGTGTCAACATGCTTTATTCTTTTGAAGTTGCTGCTACTCGAACCAACTCGCACGATGTAAAATTAGTAGCAAAAGGAGTCTCAAATAGTGCAGTAAATGATTACTTGGTGGAGTTAAGAGATCGTAAAGAACTATTGTTGGTTAAGAGGCATCTGTTTGTTAAACGTTATCCTCGATCAAGCGAACGTGGACGTGGACCGAGATCTACATTTACTACATCGAAATTCGAAGTTTACAAATTGGATGCTAATAAGTGTGAATGGACCGAGATACACACTTTAGATGGTTATGCTCTTTTTGTAGGAGGTAATTCTTCAATAGTCGTGCTAGCTTCAAACGCTTCAAGATGTTTCCCGAATTGTATTTACTATGTATATGATTGGAATCGCCCTTGGATGTTGGATTTTCGTGATGTTGGTGTGTATGACGTTGTGAAAAAAAGGTTTATGTCGATCCCGAGACAAGATCGTCGTAGAGCTTATTTAATACTCTACAGATGTACTCTATCGAGTATTGATCTTCTTGAATATGCCTTGAATGAAAACACTTTTTTCACTTATCAATATCTTTTTAAATATAAAATGACTGATAATTTTTTAGTTTGGATTCTCTCTTGTTGGTCAAGAGAAGCCAACTTTGTGGCATTAGCCTTGATAACCTGCTTTTGAGCTGAGCAGGCTCTGATACCAGCTATAACGGATCTAACTGAGGCTCAAAATGTTCACAGGAGTCTGATCGTATTCGAAAACTTCTTGTAGAACTTTAATTAGTTCTTCAGTATTTTTGATTATTTGCTGAACACTGAGGATAATATCCCAATAATTTTTTTTTCTAGGAAGATTATCTCTATATTTTTTCAACCTTCTTAGTTTTATTTTTTTCATCTTGCAATTCTTTGTGCGAAATTTTAACATAAGCTAACAAATCAAGTCGGGTAGCTATTAAGTTTGTTATTGATAATGAAAAATAGATGTTTATCTTCGAGTAAGAGGATGAGTTTATATTTGTAGTGTTCTAGATAAAAAAAATTCATGCCTGTTCAAAAAAAAAGATAAACAAATTCATAAACTTAAGCCGACCATACTCCGTCAATTTCAAAAGAAAACACCAAAAACATACTTTAAACTTTTTCTTAACAGAATATTCTTTTACTAACGAAATATTCTTTCAAAATAGTTAAAAAGACAAAACTGTTTTGTTGTTAAAACTTTGAGGACAAAACTGTTTAAAATAAAACTTGGAGGACAAAACTGTTTTTGAATATAAACTATAAGAATATATCAGTATTTATCCCATAAATAAATCATCTGCATACAAGACATGAGTGAGGGATCAACCACGCGGGAGAGAGATAGGTATGACCTTTCGAGAATTAAAAAGTAACTTCAAACCTTGGCTTGGAGGCTCCTCGACAATGCAAAATAAGAGGGGAGATAGAGGATCTCCTTGTCGCTCCCCATAAGAACAACTGAAAAAACCATGAGGTGACCCATTGATTAATACCGACATACTTGGATGCAAATCCAAACTGACGGAGAATTTGAAATAGAAAACTACCAATTCAATGTATTAAAAGCTTTGACAATGTCCACCCTAATTCTGACATTATCGCCAGTAATTTTCCTATCCAAAAGGTTAAAACCTAAAGAGACAAGCCATATGCAGGCTGTGATGCACCGACCTGGAAGGAAAACTGTTTTCTCAGGAGAAATAATGCGTGAAGCAATGGGTACCAATTTATCTGTCAAAGTTTTAGTAATAATTTTAAACAAAAAATTAGCTAAAGCAATAGGACGGAACTGAGAGATAGTAGACGTACATTCAACTTTGGGAAGAAGCACAATGAAATTAGAGTTTGCATTTGGATATAACCAATTATTTTGGAAAAATTAAAGGAAAGATTCTTCGTAATAAACTTCCGAATATATTTTCTTAATTGAAAATTATAATCTTATTTTCTCATTTTATTTTGAAAACCGTTTTGATGAAAATATAGGATAAATGCTCATTTGGTACTAATTATTAGGTTTTGTTGCCCATCTGATTAGTGAAGAAGTACATTCTCCTTCTGACGACACTCATCGGAGTCTCAACGTTGACGACGCGAACGCCAACGTCGAAGCACCTTCACGAAATACTTGGGAGGGAAGGACGTCTGGCCGAGAGAAGGAGGACGTTAGCTTCAATTCTCTGTCCGACTAGCGTCTAGCGTTTTTTAGAAAACATTGCTTTTTAATACCATACATGATGTATAAATGATTTTGTAAGACAAACATTATGTTGGTCATCATTACGACTAGTCTCAACCCTAGCTAGTTAATTAGTTAATTCACATATAATTCGTGAATTATACGCGTATACGTATTATTTTCGAATTATATACCCGTTTTCTGAATTGTTTCAAAGATACGGAAAATTTGCATATTTTTGAAATTAGCCGAATTATTTGCGTATAAGTATTTTTTCCATATTTTAAAACGAAAAAACACCAAAATTAAAAAATATATATTTTTTGTTCAACTATGAAAGTCAATTAAGAAAAAAAACAAGTGAATTTTGAATCCTTTATTATTATAGTACTATTTACATTTCTTATTCATTAAATATTTAACATGTATTGATGTTATGTATATAAAACCATGACTATTTATATTTTAGATATCACAAAAATACGTATAACTATTAGAAATGACAAATATATATCCGTATTTTCCGTTCTTATTTTTTTATTACATCTTGAATTAAACACATATGTATCGTATTTTTAAATTTGTCTCATCCGTTTTTTTGCCAGAATTTATAAACGTATTTTTATTTATAATTTCTGAATTATACACGTACGAATTTTTAACGTATAATTCGCGTACCGTATTTTCTAACTATGGTCTCAACACATTCAAAATCAATCAAAACACATGAGATTTTAAAATTTAAAAAACTAAAAGTCTCAAATTGTTTCTCTTTTTATTTTTTTGTCAATTTTGGTTTCTATGACATAAATTGTTTAATATCTAGTCTCAACCTAACCGTTTGTATAATGTATACCTTATTCTCGAGAAAAAGAATATGTTTATATGTATAATGACATAACACTCCAATTGTTGTCATTCAAATTTCAGATATTTATTCTGATGGGCTAATCGACCAACTTCTCTTCTTTAGTGTTATGGGCCTATGGCTAATCGACATGTCACATGAAAAGTGAAGCACAAGTTCAACCCTCCCATCTCACTTCACATTTAAAGAAAAATATTACCCATGTGGGTTTGGCTTAGTGATCGGGACTAGATCTATCATGTTAGGCGAATGTCACAGTGATACTTCTGGTAGTGAGGAGGTCACTGGTTCGATCATCCGCATGGTAAACAATCTTATGGAGAGAGCTCTAACCTTAACCCCTCCAACGGCTGAGAGTGATAACACATTTGACTACCAATTTGAGTAACAAATTTTTAAAAAAAAATTGGTGTATGTTTTAACCATTTATAACAATTATCAGGGTGCTTTAAAAAAATTCAGCCTCTCATCAAATCCCAACGACTTCTCGTCCCCACTTAACACACGCGGCGAAACATCATTCCACGGCCGAGCAGGCCAAGTATCGACCCGTGCAGGAATCTTACGTGGTACGTGTTTGGTTCTCTACACGCGCCTCCGGGAGAGCGTGGGAAACAGATCTTTACAAACGGTCCAGAGCGTCTCTCTCTACAGAAAGAAAGCACACAGACTCGACTCCTCTCTTCTATAAATCGTCGTATAAATCTTTCTCTCTCTACAACGACTTTGCCTTGTTTCTCTGAAATCAAAGCCTTCGTGGTCATGAAAGCCTAGCTTCTACAAGCACGCAGGTACTTACATACAACTCTATGAGTCTCTCTCAACTGTTGTGTTTGACAACACTCTCTGTCTTTGTGTGTGTTTGCGCTTCACGTTTTGTTGTGTTGGGTTGTTGTTACCTGTGAGTTGTACACTTGGTGCTGAAAGTTGAGAACCCATTTCGGTAGGTTGGTGCTTTATGTGTGTTGATATTTGGGTGCTTTGTGTTTATGGAGGTCAAGAAAATCTAGAGGTTGAATCTTTTTGGTGTTATAGTGGCTTTATGTTTTGGGTTGTGGTTTTACGATTCAATGCAGTTGTTGGGTGGTTTTGAAGGGTCATTGTGGAGTGAAGGAGTGGGATTTGGTGGGATCGTGTTGTGGTTCTTCGTGGGGACTGCGGCGGTGTGAGGTTGTTCTTGTTTTGTGTGTTTGTGGTGAAAAGGTTGGAGGCTTAGAGCTTTGGATGGTGTTGGATGTGGTTGTGGAGTTTTGATTGTGTTATGTTGAATGTGATTGATGGGTTTTTGGGAGTGACTCTTTTGCAGCGGGGTTGCGTTGATTTTAGTCTGGGATTCGAAAAGGGATCGGGGTGGATTGTTTTTATGTTAGTCTCTGTATTTAGTTTGGCTGCTGCTTGGTTTCAAGAAATGTACCTGGTGGTTTTTTTTTCTTTCAACTTTAGAACATCATTCGGGAATGAATAAACTTGAATGCACAAGACTTTTTGTACCATAAAAAAGCGTAAGATTTTTTTTGTATATAATGTTTTTTTTCTTTCTGTTTTTATTTTTTGTTTTTTTTGGGACATGTTTCCTGCTTTCAATCCTTTCATACAATGTTGAAATTGCTTCTTGCCTATGAAATTATTACCTCTTCTCTTTGCAAGGAGTGGTATACTAGGATTGATAGTTGTCGGTTGCATGAGTGCATCAATGTATATTGGTATTTTACTAGGATAGGATCCAACTTTGTTTAAGATGAAGCTGCAATAAGATTTGCTCAATGATTGGACTTACAGTAGATGGTAAACTAGGGAGACATACCACGTAAAACGTTTAAGATGAAGCTGCGATTTAATAGCTCAAAAATGATTTCACTTGCGTGGATTGTTAACTAGGGACACCTTAGGCATCAGAGAAGTACTGTAGGATTGTAGTCAGTATTCTGAGTTTAGTAACACATTTTTGTTGTTATTTGAGAGACACTGTTGATTGCTTAGCAAGCAATCTGTTTCAAGTTAGAGATCATCTTGGCATGAATGTTATTAACAAACGAGCAGCAAAATATGGAAATCTGGGATTTACAGCTGGTAATAGGATTTTGTAGTTTTCCTATATCCTGGTGGTGTTCATGCCTCATATTGTTTGGTGAAAAGAAGGCAAGTAAAGTTTGAGTGTGAACATGTCTCTTTGGCATCTCTAATAGTATCATAGACCACTTTCCCTTGTTTGACAGATGGATTTAGCTGAAGGAAATAACCATGGTGATTGTACTGAGAATGAATCTGCTGAGCATTCTTTTTCCCCAGAAGCTTTGGATATAAATGGTGTGGATGGTGATCCTGAGATACTTCCTAGAGTTGGAGAAGAGTACCAGGTTGAACTTCCCCCTCTAATGGCTGTATCTGACTATCTTTGCCGTCTAGAGAATCAAACTGATGCAGAAACCACAGATTGTAGTTCATACAGATTTCTGTTGGGGTTGTCAATACCAGTAACATGGATCAATGAGGAAGTTGAGTGTAAGAAAGATGAACCTTATGTGGGTTTTAATGATGCAGTTGACGTGCCCCATAAAAATGAGTCTATAAAATCTGAATATGTCAGTGCGTTGGTTGTTTCAGAAAGGGACAGCTTAAAATGCAAAGCTGAACCCATGGATGTTGAGTCGGATCAGGGACTAATTTCCAATGAGTCTGCAAAGTTAGATGTGAAACAAGATAAGATAATGCCTGAAAATCAAATTGGATGTCCAGTTCCTGGTACCTCAAGTGTTAGTTGGAGTCACATGGACGAAGCCAGTTTTGTTCTTGGTTTATATATCTTTGGGAAGGAACTTGTGCTGGTGACAAAATTCGTTGGTAGCAAACAGATGGGTGATATATTATCATTCTACTACGGGATCTTTTACAGGTCTAAAAGCTACAACAGGTGGTCTGAATGCAAGAAAATGAGAACCAGAAAATGTATATTTGGAGAAAGAATATTTACAGGATTAAGGCATCATGAGTTGTTATCTCGTTTGCGTCCTCATGTGTCAGAAGAATGCCGAAACACTTTGCTTGAGGTAATTACTTCTAACTGAAAATTAGATTAATCTTTGAAGTGATTGATTAATCTTTGCATTTGCATGTTCATTATGTATATAGTGAATATCTCATCTTGTGTCAAGGATAAATGATTCCAATACTTGTGTACATATGAATTTCTTTATAAGACCATGGAGCTCCCAGTCATCTGCTTTTGCCAAACAAAACTTTGGATACAGTATAAAGACTTGGTTTAATGAACAGCGAAGGATGGAAGTATCAATCCATAAATCCAATTGTTGGCATAACAGAAAATACAATAGATAAATCATGTTACAGATTGTTACCTGCTCAAATTGAGTTGTTGGTATCTTTGCTTGTTATCATCAAAAGTTATGTAAATCATGCTCAGAACTTTCCATAAAAGAAAAAAATTACATAAACATAACGACTATTGAATGATTCTCAGACAAGGAAGTTAGATGCATATGTGGAACATTTCCCATTATCTACAACTTGTCCTCGACTTTAACTGTAAATTGATTTGATAACACTAATTAGTCATTAAATAACTCATGGTTCACCAACAGACACATAATAGTAATAAATCAGATCGAAGTCAGAAACATTAAATGTATTACAATGATATGCAGAAGGAAATTATGTAAAAAAATGGTGGGAATAAGGCATATGTGCTGGATGTATTTCTGCTAAAATTGTTTGTCTGCTCCTATATTTGTTCAAATCAGGTTATAGTTCCTTTGTTTTGTTAAATGAATTTCCAGGTGTCAAAGACATTCGAGGAAGGAAAGATGTTATTAGAAGAATATGTATTCATTCTAAAATCTAGAGTTGGACTGGATGCTCTTGTGGAAGCAATGGCAATCGGTAAAGGGAAGAAAGATCTCACCGGAATTTCCATGGATACCCCAAAAACCAATCGGGCTGTTAGTAGTCGCAGAGAAATACCAGTTGGCAAAGCATGCTCTGCACTCTCACCCTTGGAAATAGTTGGCTTTCTGACAGGAAACTTCCGGCTCAGTAAAGCTCGCTCAAACGATCTCTTCTGGGAAGCTGTTTGGCCGCGTTTGCTTGCTAGAGGTTGGCACTCTGAGCAGCCTAACCAGGGTCACTTTGCTTCTTCTTCCAAGCATTCATTGGTCTTTCTTCTTCCTGGGATTAAGAAGTTCTCCAGAAGGAAACTGGTGAAGGGTAGTCATTATTTTGACTCGATAACTGATGTGCTCAGCAAAGTTGCGTCTGACCCAGAGCTCCTTGAGCTTGAGACAGGAGCAGATAAAATTTCCACGAGTAAGAATGAAAATGGGTGGGCCCATGAAAGAAAGGCCGACGAAGAAGGTCTACCAAGCCAGCAACGACACTGTTATTTGAAACCTCGTACCCCCAGTCGTCGTACAGACACCATGAAGTTCACTGTTGTGGATACTAGTCTGGCCTATGGGAAAACATGCAAGGTGAGGGAACTGAGAAGCTTACCAGTCGAGTTGAATACCTCCATTTGTATCTCAAGTAGTGATTCTGAAGATGAGGACGAAGATGCTTCTGGTGAATGGACAGAGATATCTAACTCCGCAGATACCTTGCGTTCCCGTAGGAATGAGGTCAATGTTCCCATGACCATAAAGACCAATTTGGGTAGAAAAGAACCGGAAGATGGCAAGTATTCCGAGTATGGTGCTTCAGAGTGGGAGCATCAAGCTTTGGGTCCACGTGAGACAAATGTGGCTACAAAGATCCTCAAGGAGAAGAACCTTGATAGCGATTATATGATGCCTAGAAGAGCTATGAAGTTCCAAAGGAGCCGGAAAGTGGTGCCTGAAAATAAAAATGCAACGGTTGCTGCTTCGAGAAAACGTCAACGATTAGCTACTTGCAGCAACAGGAGCAACAACCACATCTTGCAAGGTCCCATGTTACAACAAGAGGCCTGCAACTTTGGAAACAATTCTGAAGTCGACGTGAAAAAGCTCTCTGCAGTTGATCCATCTCCTGAGAGGTTATCATCCACCAGTACTACATCTAGGGGAGGCAGCCCAGTTATTAGTAGTGAAGCTGTTCTTGGTAGTAATAATATGGGTGCGGGACAACCTCATCCTTGGCCTCAATTCGACTTGAATAAGGAACCGATTTCTCTAGATGGTGATACTGATGAACCTATGATGGAAAGACAACATGATGGAACAACCCAGGAACCAGATGGTTTGCATTCAGTGGAAACATCTGAATGTATGGCTGCTTCTGAGCAACCACTTGTGGCTGCTTCTGAGCAACCACTTGCGGATAACCCTCGGAGACAGAGCACAAGAAATCGACCGCTGACCACTAAAGTACTTGAAGCTTTTGCTTGTGGATTTTTGGACACAAAGCAAACACGGAAGAGTAGGGATGTCTTTCCTCGGGAAAAATCCAGATCCAGACGTTCTCAAGCTAGGGTGCGATTTCCTGACAGTTTTGATACTAGTGTCATGGATTATAATATGCAGGAAACCAGTACTGCTGTCCACAGTAATGCTGATGGATACAGTGAGCTTGACATGGTTTCCGAAATGGGGGTAGGCTTTGATTAGTCTACTTGTGACTAGAGCATGGAGCTTCTAGATATTAACAGAGACCACTGCTTTCGCCTGCTACACCCAAGATATACAGCAAGGGTAGCAGCGGCCTCTTCATTCTGCTGCATTGTATGTCAGTTAGATACAAACTTCATGTAAAGGGGGTTGGAGTAGTGTCCTTGCAAGAGGCCACAACTACATCAAACAAACCACCTCTGGCAATGCAGTACCGAGATGACAGTATAGAGTTATCCGATAGAAGTTTTAATCTTTCTTTTTGTAGAATTTGTTTTAAAGTGGTTGTTTTCTAAGGTATTAATTGCAATACCGACTTATATTGTGAAAGAAAGTCTGGAAGCTGTTGGGTTGAATGTCTGCACAGTTGATACAGTTACTGTAACCATTGTAATTCGTTTTACATAAACCATTCGCATTTTAGTTGATTATGGTTTGAGAGGGAAGCAAAAGTTGATGGGAGTTTCAAATTTCCCTGCGACATGGTATCACGGCATAAGCTTTTCCTGAAGTGTATTCATGTCTTTGTTCTCTATGCGCAGAAAAATTTACACAAAAGCAAAACATGAACTCAGTTAGGGCAGTCATATAGAGGCTATAATCATTTGCTTTAGTCTTGTAATCTATTACCTCATGCATTTAGTGGAGTTTCACTCATTTGTTAGTGTAATTATAAGCTGCATTTTCCACTGTCATTATTAGTCATATCGTCAGAAATCAACATTACTCTTCTTCAATGTATGTCATAGATGAATTTTCTCCAAAAAAAAATGAAAATAAAAACAAAACAAAATAGAAATTTGCCATTTTGTGTAGAGCAGAATATGACAAGTAAATAGTCTAAATACTAACACAAGCAAGCAGAGACCACCACGCGTACTCCCACTCTCACCTTCTTCTTCTTCCAATTTTCCCAAACCCTAAAATAATAACAATGGGCCAGGCGCTTCGCCGAGCTGCCGGAAAAGCCCGACCCGAAACGACGTCGTCTTCTTCCTCAACACTCAAGACCGTCGTCAATCACCGGCCTCCGGTCACTCCCCCGGAGATCACCAAACCCGATTCAGGTATGTAAAGCTTTTGCCTTTAATCATTTTCAGCTCACCCACATTTTTTCTCAGCTCAGTTCAATTTCAATTTGATTCAAACGGCGTCGTTTTGATGTTGGTTTTTCAGATGGTGGTGGTGTAAATGCTGAGAATCTGCTTGAAGAGCGCGACCCCAAGTTCGATTCGATGCTGAATCAGATGGTGGGGAGGATCAAATCGAAGCCCGGAGCCAAACCGGAAATGGGTGAGGTCAGTATGACGTCATTTTCTCTATTGTGTAGTGTTGTTTGTGTTGTGTAAATGTGGTAATGTGATAATTTGGTGTTACAGGCACATGTGGTGGAGAAGTATAAGAGGCCGCTACCGAAGCTGAGGGATACAAAGCCGGATTCCGGTAGGTTTGAGGAAAGAGCAGCTCCACCGGGGACTCTGAATGTGGCGCAGCTGCGGCACATTATACTGCTGCATCAGGGCAAGGCTGAGGATCACAATGGCCCTATGGAGATACACAAGATTGCGGGGAAGTTTCGGGTTGATGCAGCCGAGGTTAGGAGGATTGTGCAGTTTGTGTCACTGCCACCTGAGGATGATAGTAAACAGAAGAAGAATCCTTGAAGAGGGAGAGCAGCTATGAATAATGATCTGAGGTTATAGGGACTGATAGGGCAAGTAATTCTATATGTGGAAAACTGAAATGTAGGAGTTTTGTTAGCTAGTGCTTGGTTTCCAAGTTAGGCAAAAAGTTGCAACTCCGTTGAGTCTTCTGATTTGAACACACAATGATAGTTCTGTTTTCTTATGTAAAATTACAAAATCTGTTCCCTGCAATTTTCCGCTGAGAATGTAGATCATACTATTACATCATGTTCCTTGTGATGATACAAACTACTCTGATCTTTTCTACATGTACATTTTTGCTCTTTCGAGTGCAGATGGGATGCAACTGTAGTATTTTTTTTTTCTACAAAGTTAAATTTTAATACCGAGTCCAAATTGCTACAAAAAAAGAGGTTTACATCTCGACCACTCTGCTATCCGCTCAATCTTAGAGCCTGTATAAGTTTGCCCCTTTCCTTTCCTTCACGGATAGGGTCTCGTCATGTAACATATCCGATGACAAAAGAATCGCATGATCCAAAACTAACTTACCAAAAGTAGAATGGTTAGATTCAAGTTATAATCTAGACTCTAACCAGTCTGATGTATATTCAAATGCCACAAATGTCACTGCACCAGCGGGAGCCGCTTTGACAGTTGATGGAACTATTCCCTTATAAAGACCAGCCCAGCCTTCTTTCTGCACTATTCGTCGCAAGGCATCAACCATATTGCTGTAGGCACGGTGCTCTACTCGAGCTCCATATCTCGGGTGTCTCTGTAATCCTTCAATCTACAACACACAAAAAAGTTTAATCTATCCATCCTCATCTCATTAGCATGCATGTCTAAGCATATTAATTCAAATCTTCTTCCCATTATAGTCTTAGTGTAAAAACTATGTATGGCAGTAATTCCACATAAGTGATCATAGTAAAAAGTTCAAGATGTCAATATATCTACCTGGAATCTTTTCTTAACCACATCAAGTGGATGACAGACAAGTTTGGCACATGTCCCGGCAGCCAGACCACAAAGGAAAAGCTGAAAGCTTGTGAGACTATTCTCTGCACCGTATAAGTCTGCACTTGACGATCTAAACTGGTTCAACATCTACAATGAACACAATAGAATATTATGAGGTTTAATTTGATTTCCTCTTGTTGAATTGATTGTACAAAACAGAACAAGAAACAACAACTTGCAACAGAATCTCCTCAATCTAAGAAAATCCTCCTCAAAAAATCAAGATAACTCTTTGTATTCTAATTCACTAATAAAGTATTCCCATTCAAAGATGAAACATAGTTGGATGGTGTTACAAGCCACGATGATCATGTGACAGTCAGTTTGAGTGTACATTTACACAGCAATTTATCGAGCTCAATTATAAACCTTCCACATGGATGTTTTCAAGAGGATATAAGAAAGCAAAAAAGGAAAAGATAAAAAACAAAATTTGAAAAACAACAACAACAACTGATTCTTTAATTGAAAGACTTCTGCAATCAAAGGATGGTGCAATACAAAAAAACAAAATTATGATAATCTTACCATGGTCCAGCGCTTAAATGTGTCATAGGTACCAAATTGCAAGCCCGCATAAGGAACAATCTCAACCAGTGTTGGTGACAATCCAGCATATAATCCTCGAAACCCACGTGTTTTAACTATATCTACAAATGCAGACCTCATAGTTGGGTACACCTATTAAAAGAAAAATATCAGCTCATGAAAAAACCTGGTGCTTTGTGGACGCAAATTACAAGGATGACAAGTGCCTTTTAAGAAAGAACAATATGAATTTTATGCATAAAATTTATTGGCTTGACCATTTTAAATGTATACTTTACACATCCAATTTGGAATTACAGATACACAATATATTCATAACCGTAGTTTTATTAGATTCAGAAATCATACCACACAAACACTCCCAAGTAACCCCAAAAGAAAACTAGAAAAGACCAGCTACATTTAGGTAACTAAACTCTCAACAGCTTGCCATACCAAAAAATATAATTTGAAAACAAACTACAATATCACATTTGCAGCCTTTGATCACTTAATTATATTACGACGGTATACAAGAGCAATAAACAATACTCAATCTTAATCAATCTCTAAACCCTAAACTCTAATGTAAAGCTCATTTAAGGTGAGATGCACAATGTCATATTTTGAAGACTTGCAGAATATAGAACCACTTTCAAAACAAAAACAAAAACAAAAAAGAATGTTTAACAGGTTAACCATGTAAAGCTAATACGAATGTTTGGAAAATGCATGTGTTAAGTTCTATACCTTAGGTTCCCCCTGTGAAGCTAGCAAGGTTCTTAGAAGATCAAACGGGTATGATCCGACAGTAGCCGCACAACCTGCTAATGCTCCACTGATGTAGGACAAATAAGGACTTAAATGAACATGATCCTCTGCACCAAAAAATCAAAGATCAGATAAAAAAACGGAAAGGGGAAACATAGGACATAACCATATTCACATTATGTGATAATAGCTTCTCAAAGCTCCATAGCACATATGCAAACTAGAATCAAATCTAGCAGTAAAATATCAGAACAAATGCAGATAAACATACAAACAACATATTTTATTTATCCATCAAGCACAACATCCTGACATCTACCTTACAACCCGACTTGCCTAAGTACAAAACATGGCTACAGACCAATTTATAAGAGAAATCTTGAAAATAAATGATGCCAAAACCGATTCTTATCAAGTTAAACTACTTAGACTCTTGGTGAACCAACAAGTGATGAAAGAAGAACAAGAAGACCATGTTCAACTCATGCCTTTTAGTCATAAGTAGCCATAAAACACACATTTTCCTTCAGACAAATGTTTGATAAACTCGGCCATGGGTGTCAAATGCAGATAGCTGTTAACACAACATATTTGTCTATCTTCCAAGTCTTCTCAAACACAACTATTTGCAATACTCTAACAAGTGACTATTACTTCCTATTGAGCATTGTGATGTATCAAAATACCTGACTTGGAAGAACCAGCCGCAAATGTTTTCAATTTATGTAGTACAGTGAACTGTATCGCGGTATACGGCATAACCATAAGTAGAGCTGGAACGTTGCCTCGCCAGAAACCCTGTCACCAACACCACGAAAGTTTCAAACCATAAAAAATCTTCGAAAATGCTCATGCAGAACAATGCCATAATAAGAAAGAAACTTTCAAAAACATCACAATACCGGTAAGCCTTCCTCTCTGAAAATGTCCCTGGTAGCTTGAAACATTCCGGTATACTTTGACGGCGTGGTCAAATTCCGGTGAACTAAAGCCCATGTAGTTGTAGGCTCCAGCTGAACCTGTCACAACCAAAGCAAATTCAAATTCTTCAACTTCATCATCATACAAATTCTCAAGCTCCAAATAGAAATAGCAACCGCAAAGAAAGCAGACCTGGAATCGAATCTTGATGACGTCGAGAGGCGAAGTAACTGTCCGTGAAATCCCGCCGGCGATTAAGCCCGCCGTGGAGTCAATGACCGCCCGCTTGAGCTGGCCGGGCTCTTCCATTCCCCCCACCGGCGAAGCAAGCTTAGGATATCGGCGCTATGAAATGCACCGCATTCGGAATTGAAATAGGGTTTCAGAAATTGACGTAATCAGTGACGAAATCTGAGGGGGAGAGAGGGGGTTGCAGAGAAAGGGGAAAGTTTAGGAGAGGGGAAGGTGAGAGAGAAGAGGGGTAAAAGGGGAAATGGGGAGAGTCGCCGTCATTGTTTGCCGCCTTATTGGATTAGAGGCGACGGAATATTTTGCTTGTTTTTTTCATTTCACACGATTTCCCAACTTTTCTTTTCATTGAAGATATTTGCTTCCGATTTTCAGATTTTTTGCAATATAATGGTAAAACTTTTCTTTAAAAAAATACTTTTCCTTTTTTAAACACGTCTTTGTTTTTTTACGTTAGGTATGGATCGGTAAAGAATGTTACGGTAGTGTTTTAGAACTCACAACGTGGAGAGACTTATCACAACTTCATATTTACAAAATGAAGAAATTAACTTATGTGGCGTTCAGTAAAATTTTCAATGTCTTTTTTTCGTTTTATAAAAGATGGATTCTAGTTGCACCACCATATTTACTTAATACATCTTCATAAATTTTTTTTAAAAAAATAATCTCTAATATGCCCTTCCAAAAAAACAGCAAAACGAAAAAAAATTGCCAATGAAATCAAACCCAGAAAAACAAATAGCAAAAATTATTGGGTTTTTTCCCCCAATTCGTCACCATCATCGGCACCTTCGTCTGCTACCTCTCAGTATCTCTAGCTCCCTCTCAAACTATCTTATCTCCAAAATTTATTATAATTATTGTAAATTGATTAAATTGTCTGGATTATAATTAGAGATTAAGCCAAAGATTAGATGGTCATTAATGATGCCCGGAGATCTGATTAGGTTACTGGGGTGATGGGTGGGTTCATATAAGCTTACCAGAATTCGACAGGTCGCATCATGAATCTTTCCCATCGATCACCATGAGGCAGCCCATTACAAGAAATAATCAAAGTGCTCCTTTTGTTCCTACTTTGAGTTCATTACTTCAAGTGCAACAAGTCTTTAAATTATGAAATGTTTATAATAAAACATATATTTTGGGTTTGATTATATATTCATTTTAAGTTTTGTAAATCAATTCAAGGATGAGGAAGTTTTCTACTTGTATATTAGAATTTGTAATCAATTAAAAGTTATTAGTTTAATCTTTGTCGATAGATGGATCTCGTCATCATACTCAAACAATTATGTATTTCCAGATTTCGATAGATGGATCTCGTCATCTTATTCAAACAATTATGTGTGTTACTGTTTTCTTGTTGTATTGTTCTGATATTATCTTGGAAGAAACCCTAATCTTCTTTTCGTTTTGGGAAGTTTGATTCATTTGATATTAAACCTTAAACCCTAAACTCAAATATGGAGGTGAAATGAGAATCCCCCTTTATAAAATAAAAGTGTCTTAAATTTTTTTGTGCAAATGATTATTACTCTTCATTTATTATTACACAAATAAATCTTTCTCTCATTCCATTAATTAGAGTCAAAATTCTTATTTTTATTGAAATGAGGTTTGACTTCTATATTTTTGTACAAATGGTTATTACCGCTTTATAATATCAAGTTTGACCTCTATATATGTAAAAGATCATAATCCTTATATGATATTTTCTGCATTTTTGTATGGTAGTTCCAGATACGTTTTTGAATCTTAAAAATACAATCTCGTTTTCTTTTTTTCATTTTTAAAAATCGTTTTTGAAAACGTTACCGAACAAGTCCTTATATCACTAAACTAGACGGTACTCGGCTAGTTGTATCCATTGTTTTTTTATAATAGACTTTAATCGTTTTATATATTGATAACTAAAAGTATGAATACACTATGAACATGATCCGCCCTCGAGGGCAACCGTGCAAAACAACTCATAAACTTAAGCCAACCTAAGCTATTTTAATTTCATAGACCATATGTGAGGTCGACACAAAAGCATGCCTTGATGGCAAAAGAACTAGGTAATCGACCACCAAGACATAAAGAGGAAGAGACAAAGCCTCTACATATCATTATTGACTACCTCTGGGATCATCTTGCATTCCTACATAGATGAGGCTACCCGAAAGCATCAAAACACCTAATTAAAGGAAAAAACCCAATAACTAAGAAAATATTCTAGACCCCCAAGCAGTTCTAGTCTAAGTACTAATTAAACAATAATTAAGTAGCAAAGAATTAAACCATGACCCAGCCCAACCAACTGCCTATTAGAGCCCAAGCCCAAATTGGAAGAAACCCAAGGGGCTTAGCTCGTGATCAATGTCTACACTATATCGCCTCCAACAACCATCATTGATCCTCTCAAGCTACAGTGTCGTCGCCGTTGCCATTTTTAAGGATCCGGCTCCTCTAAAATTAGTTATCCGTAAAGTTAGTAAATTTCATTAAATCAAAGTCTTTCAAACGTTTTAATGGTCGAGATCAATGACACATCATCCTTACTAACTTTTAAGGATTTTTCTGTTAACCCAAATTAGAGTAGGGAAGAGAACTTTCTCAGAAAAAAAAAGTTCTTTCTCATTTCATGTTTGACGAAATGAAATCTGGATACAATCATTGTATGACCAAGAAAGGTTTGTTGTTCGGCACATGAATTTCAACGACTTGTTTCCCTGATAGCCTATTATATATGTTGATCCTTGAAGGGATCGATCAAGTTAACGGGCAAACCATTTTGGGATTCCATTGGGCTACAAAATTGTAATCCTTTTCATAGATCAATCATAGTAGATCAGTAGATCATTCGAAATTTAAGGTTGAATAGCAGAAGCCATGTATCTAATCAAATCCATTTACCAGATAGAACCTTGCAATTGGAATCCAGGTACTTTTATCGCTGTTAATTGGCACAATATTTTCCTTTTCTGAAAGTGAATGGTATAGGGGGAAGGGATCAGAGACTAACAATGGATTCATGATTGTGAATCTGTAATGGTTAACAAATAACAAGGTACCTAGGGTTGTTCTATCTTGGATTCTTGCACATGGAGTAGACGTAAACTTTAACGGTGGTTGTAAAGAAAAAGAGAAATAGACTAATAGACAATGTGAATTAATTAAAACCATTAGATTTACATGTGTGATTGAGATTTAACGAAATTTACAAACTTTACGGATAAACTAACTTTAGAGAAGCTGGATTCGTCAATAAAATTAACATTGCAATGGATGAAGATCTGGAGATTGGAATGAGTAGCAAGAGAGTATACAGAGTGAGCATGCTACTAAGTTACCAATCAAACTAGCAGGACCAAGGCAAGATAGAATGATCTTACTTAAGCAGTTGATTGGTAACTTAGTAGCATGTTTACTCTGTATTAAGTTATTAAGATTCAATAAATATGAAAAGCAAATAAATGAGGCAAAGTAGAACATCAATTGTGAGCGTTCTTCCAGTATGGCGGACGAGACTTGTGTGGCATTAGTCCGGAATTGATGCCTTATTTAAGTAGTTGTTATAGCCGACTAAATGACACTTCTCCTGCTTATTGCATTTTGATTGTAAATTTTGATTGTATTATTCATGGTTGTGCTCTTACTATAGTTGTAAATTGATTACAAGTTCTGGGCTATTGACTTCGTTACATTCAAGTTAAAAATATCCCCAGCAAAATGTGTAATACAACACATTACAGATCTGCCAATTTTTACATGTTGCACTAGTTTTCCTCATGATTTGGTATTCGTTGGTCTTGCAGTGCAAATAGAAATCCCATGATATTTGACTGAACAAATGCTTGTGAACTTGGCCCAAAAGATTCTTGATAAGGCATCCAAGACATTCGGTCTGAGATATTCAATTCATGCATCTGTAGTAATAGTAGTAACATAATTAGCTAGGAAAACTAAAGCATGTATAAGATGATAGAGCAAAAGAATCACAAATATGAGAAATTATTTTTTGTACCAGGAACACCATGTGGCATATGATCATCTTTAATTTTATTGGTCAAACTATTTCATCTTTATCTCTGAGTGGTGTATTTAATTACTTTTACATATTTTTTTCACCCCATGTTGGTCCCCACATGAATCTAAACTATATAATTGACTGAAAACTCCAAATGACAGTGTCTACTCCACAAATATATAGCTAGAAAACACTCACTCACATTATAAGAATGCATAGAACATTGACATAAATCTACCATCACCAACCATCATAGGAGAGTGGATATGTACTTGTAAATACTAGTAATGAATCACAAAATTCCTTATTTTCTTAAAAGCTCATTATACACAACATGAAGGATACCTAATATGAATGTGAAAGAGGTAAGGAAGATTGCCTACATAATTGTATACGAGCAATATTGTTTGAAGTCTCAATTACCTATCACAATATCAATAATTAGAAAAGCTACACACAGAGGAACTGATACATAACTTACTGCAGACCTCATAAGTACTCTACTGATAACAAAAACTGTCAATACATATCAGAATGCCAAATGTTGGATTGTGTAAACTAAAAAAAATATTAGTAAAAATTTAATATTATAAGTGATGCTGATGTGAAGAAGATACATGAGATTGCTCTTTTGCTATATTGCTCTTTAGTGACGAATTCAGAAATTGAAATCGGATGAGACTTGACTTTTCACTATTAAAAAAACCGATTGCATTGTGTGAGAGCAATGTTAGAGTAAAAATAATGATATACCTAGAAAAAGAGGACGATTCAAGTTGTATATTCAAACGATGAATCAAAACGAACATCGATCGTACCCAATTCCCAAATCCACCCAAAATCAACTTTTGGGTCATAAAGCTCTCACCTTTACGCAACCATATTTGTTTCCATTGTGCTCATGTATTTATTTACTCTAACATTTGAGGGTTTTAGAGATAGAGAGAGTAGATAACTGAAAAACGAGAGTTCTGTTTTGAGTTAGAAAAGAGAACTCGTATAGATTGATGAGCTTGTGGTATAAATAATATAAATAACATCTTGACCATTGTTTTATGTTAGAATGTCAAGATTAACTTATAAAAAAATATGAGCAGCTAAATATTAGGTGAGGATCGGAGTCTTTGATTAAGAGCAATTCAGTATTTATGACTACAAGGTAGCTGTACCGTGTACAGACAATGTTGGCATGTTTTCCAGGTGTGGGACTGGGACTGGGACTGGGACTGTGACTGTGACTGTGACCAGATCTATCTACGTAATGCACATTGTTGTATGATGCAACCATTTGAGGAATTGACAAACACACCCCAGTTAGAATGCAAAACCAACCAAATCTGTTCTAGAGATTAACGTTTCATCAAAAAAAATTCCATAACGTGTCTGGAACTTTCATAAAGACTCTTCTTCTACATGGTCGAATTTTTCTAAGCGAGCAGAACAATCTCATGAACTAACTGGTGGATAGGTCAGTTAAACTAATGTTGAACGTTCCACATTTCCAAATAAAGTTTAAAATTTCGGTATTTCATATTTTAGAAAAGTTTCGTCCGTCAACAATCTAGTATTGAGGATATATTTTGAATTTCTTGAATATATATACCAGTGAAACTGACTTGTTATAAAAATTTCAAAAATTTTAGAGGGTTAAAATTTTGTTCTGTACACATAACTTTCTCACCTTTGTTTGCATTTTTCATGAGAGAAATTTTTATACACGATACAATTTTAGTCATTCATAATAATTCATTTGTTTGACCACCCATGTATTAATATTATATCATATAATCTTAACCATTCATATATATCGTATATACACGTCCGTGTATTAAAAAGACTCCGCTTTCATGACCGATCTCTTTTCTTCGACCCTCCATTGAAAGAATCTTTAAAGTCAAATTTGTTCTTTAGAGAAACAGTATCTTGCTCATACTTTTTGATCAACTATATCATTGTATATGTTACCCCATTACATTATTATTACATACAATTTTTATGCTTAATTAGCACGATCAAATGGAAGAAATAATATACAGTATCAGTCATATATCATTGGTTTCCCAGAAAGTGCCCATTGACCATGATATATTACGACGTCATTGCGAAGTTGATAGGCTCCTGACTGGGTAGCAAAAGAGTCATTATCGTTAGTCATTCGTAATAATTCAAATTTTAAGACAAGATGTGAGGACTTTAGGTTAACTTGGGATCTAAGGTACGCAAGATAAGCTAAGGATCTCGATCTGAACATATCCACGAGTTGCGTACTACAAGAGGAAGGCTTTCATCGATTGTCTACTATTTAGGCCAGAGATTGTAAAGTATTGGAAGCTATCGATTTAGTCAACTCCAATTAGAAAAGAGAATTTCTAGTTGAAATAATGTTGAAGGCATCCTATTACATGTTATAGTTATATAGTTAGTTGATTGAGCGACTCTCGGGTTGAAGCGGCTAAAGCAGACAATGTAAATTGTTATTGAATGTGAGATTCCAGACGTAGCTCTCAGGATCTACCTCCTCTCTCCCATCCGAGTAACTCTACCCACACAAATCTGATCCTTCTTTCCCATCTGTTTCTTCGCTCTCTCTCTCTTCTTCCTACTTCCTCGACGACCAGGTCTCCTCCTCCACTAGATCAACGAGGTTAAAGATTCGTCATCGATCGCTGTCGGGAAGAGGATCGACGCGGTGGAACCACCATGGTGGAGCCACTAGCTTCATCAAATTTTCTAGGTCTGGACGTTTGAAGCAGAAGCAGCGGGGCCGCCTCACCGATGGCGTCAACGAGGACTCTAATCGAAACCTCAACCTGAGGCGATGCTGCCTAGTTCTACGCCGCCCTTGCTCCGGCTTCTTCCTCCCCTGACGGCTCGGTGTTGTCAGACGATTCACATATGATAATGATTCAATGGTGAGAGAGATTAGTTCATGTGATGATAATGATGTAGTGGTGAGCAGTTGAGGATGATTGGAGGAAATCAAGTTGTTGCTTTGGAATTGGATCAATGCATGTGATCGTTTACGCAACGGAGAGGAACCAGAGTCCTTCACGAAACGCTGACGAAGTCAAGCCTGCCTATGTCCAAAGGCCTATGATGTTCTCATACTTTTCACCGATCCTTTTTTGTTTTGTTTTTTGAATTCTTCGGTTCAGATCTTTAAAACATAGGATTAAGCTTGTATGTTTGGGTTTAAAATGCATGTAACATGGTCGTGTTGTTAAATTATTGTTTCGTAAACAGAGGTTATTGATTGAGTTATTTGATGTCAATAACTAAGTTTTTGACGGTCATTAACTGATTACTAGAGGTTATTGAGGGTCAGTAACTCAATTATTGAGTGTTAGTAACTCGAGTTTTGAGAAAATTTGGCAATAGGTGATCAAAATACTGTGGTTGGACAATTTCTAGGGTCAAAATTATGTTATTAGGGGTCAGTAATTGAGTTTCTAAAGATCAGTAAATTGGTGATTGGTCATTGGTATCGAAATTCGGCCACTAAAGAAAATCTGACTTTTTAGGAGTTAGTAACCGAGTTATCGGTGATAAGAATCTACCGATCGGAGAAAATTCGACGACCGACGTCCGGTGACCGAAGTCCGGTAAGGTTCCGGCCAAGTATTATCTCTCACTTTCTCTATCTATGTGTGTTTTAAAAGGTAAAGACAAAATAGTCTTAAAAAATATAATATGGTAAGACTTTAATAATTAATTTGTCTATTTAGGCACTAAAAAAGTTTTTTTAATTTAAAATGGGTAATGAGGGGTTAGAATTAATACTAAATGGACATTGATGTAAACACTAAATTAACGTCCATTAATTTGATATAAATCAGCGTCCATTAAAAGTCTTCTATACCATTAGTTTTTTACACCTAAATTTGGATGTGATTGAACATTGGTTTTTTGGATAACAATCGATAAGGTTAACCTTTACGTTGTTTCTGATAAATTTGACCCGTCATAAATCTCAGCAAATGCAAAAATAAATGAGAATCTCATAATCATAGAAAGAAATAAAACATAAAACTTGCAATCACTTTCCATTAGAATCTTCTGTCTGATTCAGACTATTAATTTTCCTTCACAACTACTCGTTGAAGATAACCAAGGGAAGGGGATCAGTCCAATCCAAAGAATATTCCCATGAAATTTCACGTTAATCATGTAAGGAATTTTCCAAGAAAACACCGTGCATGAACCAATACAAAGTTTGCACATGCCTTTTAGCCGACGCGCCTTAAACCCCAAATTTCGTTGACTTTGACTCGGCGCCATCCTCTTCGACTATACATACATACGCACACCTCTCCAATTTTCCAGTTCTATCTCTCTGAAACCTTCGATGGAGCAAAGGACTCTGGAGCTGGAGCTAGTCTCCGCCAAGGACCTTAAAGACGTGAACCTCATCTCCAAGATGGACGTCTACGCCGTCATCTCCCTCGACGGCGACGCCTACAACGGCAAGCAGAAGACCAAAACCAAACTCATCCCAAACTGCGGCACCAACCCCACCTTCAACTTCCCCATGCGCTTCACCCTCGACGACTCCCTCACCCAACAGAACCGTCTCTCCCTCGACGTCAAGCTCGTCTGCGAGCGCAGCCTCGGCGACAAGGACATCGGCGTCGTCCACGTCCCAGTCAAGGAGCTTTTCAACTCCGCCGACCCCAAGAACATGAAGTTCATTTCGTATCAGGTCCGGCGACCCTCAGGTAGGCCCAAGGGAGAGTTGAGTTTCTCTTACAAGTTTGGGGAGAAGGTGACCGTGGCGGCGCCGGAGGTTGCAAAGAAGGGTGTGCCGGTGACGGCATACCCGGTTGGAGCACCGTCGTACGGTGCCTACGCGCAACAGGCCACTAGTTCGTCCGGCTCGGGTTACCCGCCGCCTCAACCCGGGTATGGATACCCGCCACCGCCGCCTGGAGCGGGATACCCGGAAGCTCCTCCACCGGGATACGGGTACCCACCACCGCAACCGGGCTATGCCTACCCGCCGCAGCAGGCTGGATATGGATATCCGCCGCCGCAGCCGGGATACGGTTACCCGCCGGTGCAGCAGCAACCGGAAAAGAAGAAGAACAAGTTTGGGATGGGTTTGGGAGCAGGGTTGCTAGGAGGTGTGCTTGGTGGGATGTTGATTGGAGATATGGTGTCTGACGGCGGCGGTGGATGCGGTGGAGGAGGATGCGGAGGTGGCGGTTGTGGTGGGTTTTGATTTGGGGAGTGTTTGTGTTAGTTTTGTGTTCTTGGGAGTAGTATTGTCGACTTTTCGCTTGGATTTTCATTTGCTCCAAAGTTTAACACAAACGTTAATTTGGTGTTCATGTAACATCTTGTTCTTGCTTTACTGTGATTTGATTTATTCATGATGGTATTGTGAATTGAGACCCCGGCAAGTGCTCATGGCCTCATGGGTGCAGCACATTCTATCGAGTGAAAATGTCACAAATAATAATGTTATGACCCATTCAACTCAACAATTGCGCACTAACATTATTGATATTACATTTGATCAATTCTCAAAAAATGCAGTGTCACACGCCAAGAATAGTGATATTTGTTGCCTCTATTTTGTTGCCTTTAGACCAAGAATAGTGATATTTGTAATTTTTCAGATTTTCCGTTATGTCGACTTTTTCTATTAGTTGTCGAATTTTAAGTTCGGTTTAGTTTTTGGTTTTACCTAAAATCCAAACCGAAATAAACCGATAACACCCCTGCTTGTTATAAACTTATAATCTTACTATATGATTAAATTCATTTTACTCTTGTGAGGTTTGAGGTTAACTTCATTTTAGTCTCTATTATCTCAATTTTTAAAATTTACTTTTTAAAGTTTTCAATTTTTATAAAATCACGGTCAATTATTGAAATTTCTTCTAATTTGGATGTTGATTTAAACTTTTATAACTTGCTATAAGGGCTAAAATAGTCGTATAATAACAAAAATTGCCTTCTGGAATCTCTTTTCTAAGATTTCATGTTTGTTTTTAACGTTTAAGTGCATGATTTATAAAAATTAAAAATTTTAAAAGGTAATTTTCTAAATTAAAAATATAAAAACAACATTAACCCCAAATCTCAGGAGAATAAATTGAATTTAATCCTAAATTTAGCATACAATTCGTAAGCAACTGTTAATTGTGGGTGCATAATCGTTTACTCAACTGTCATAAGTTCACACCCGTTATATAGAGGTTAATGACCGTTCACTACAAAAACAAAAAAAAAGTGTCCAATAGGTCTAAAAAACTTTTATCAGATCCTATTCCAACTGTTTGTAACAAAAAGAATAATTTGCCCATCACTCAATAACTACTCCTTCTTGACTTTTCTCCCCGATCTGATTTTTGCAATCTCTCTCTCTCCCCTTCCTTCAACCACCATCGTCGTCGCCTCGACAATGCAGCCAGGAAGAAGTCGTATGCGTCTAAATTCAATTGAGAAGCACAAGCCTGGAATCTGATTAACGCCTCTCTCTCATTGCGTCGGCCAAATCTTCCACCACCGTTGTCATTGTGAAGATCGTCATCGTCGCCGAATCAGTTATCCAATAACGCCCACGCTTCAACTATCACAAACAAGTCTCGGACCTCATCTCCTCACTCTCGATCACTTCCACAAGGTTCGCTCTTCTCTCTCTCACTCTCTCTGATCTCTGATCGGGCCTCCTAGTTTCTTTCTGATCTGGTCTCCTAATCTCTCTCTCTGTCTTACAAAAGAGAAGCCAATGACGTGAAAGACCTCCGACGACACAGTGTGACCAGAGCCTCAACATTGACGATGAAATGGTGCTTCTAAAAGTAATGGTAGCCAGGCAGAAGAGTAGGGGAAATGTTGGCGGAGCAATTGAAGTTGATGACTTGGGAACAAAAGTAAGTTTACTAGGAGTAGTAAACTTGGTTTGGTGTTTTGAGTTACTGGATATGAATGTTGTTTATGATATGTATTGATTTTTACTACCCCAGAAGTAAGTTTACTACTTCTAATAAACTTGATTTTGGTGTTTTGAGTCTGATTTTTTGGAACAGAAGTAAGTTTACTATGAGTAGTAAACTTGATTTTGGTTTTTTGAGTTTGGTTTTTTAGAACATAAGTAAGTTTACTAGAGGTAGTAAAATTGGAATTGAATGTTTACTATGGTCTGTAATTCCGGCCACATGATTCCAGTCACCGAAGTCCAGCAACTGACGATCGGATTCCGACGGCCGGTGACCGGAGTCGATGAGGTTCCAGTCAACCCTTCTTTCTCTTACATTTTCTCTCTTCAAGCATATATAAAGGGTGGGGGTATAATGATATTAAAATAATATAGGTTCTTAAGAGTGACTTAAAAGTTTAGAACTAATGGACACAAATTCTTTTTTAAAAGTTCAAATGGTCAATATTTTTTTAAAATTGGAATGGGAAGTAGCAAGAGTAACAAATTTTGTAGTAAATGGACATGAGTTATGTGCATTTACTTTGCCCACCATTCTTGGTACTCTACAGTAGCCGAACCGGAGGTCAATTTGGGGTGTGCGAAAGTTTAACCAATATTCATCGCTGTTTTACCTTTTGAGGTCTGTATCCCCATTTTACCAAGCAAAAACACTGCAGTAGTTATTTGACCCTGTACCTCCCATTCACGAGTGGAAGAGCAAAACCCCCAAAAGTTCAAAACCCCAAATTGGAATAGGGAGTAAGCAAAGCACCCACAATTGGTGCCCGTTTCAAGCTGAGCTGAGAATTCATATTGGGTGAGTCACTCTGTTTTCTGCAAGTACCTTCCTTGATTGTTTGCTGCAATTATGTTTGGTTTTTGCTGTAAGAGATTGCGATTACTGCTTCCAAGTTTTAGCCTTTCTGTAGATTCAGTGACCCATTTAGACAAAGCATCTCACTTTAGCAGATTATATTCATCCAAATCAAAATTAGGCAAGTGATGAACCAAATGAGAAAGATGGGTCTTTTACAGTTTCATACCTTGTAAACTCATGTGGGTTGTCCCCAGAAGCGGCACTCTCTTTGTCCAAGAAGAAGGTTCACTTCAAATCCAGAGAGAGACCAGACTCAGTTATTAAGCTTCTGAAACTCTATGGCTTCGATGATACTCACGTTGCCAAACTTGCCTGGAAATTCCCAAAATTGCTCTGGGCCAGGCCTGAGAAGACCCTTTTGCCCAAACTTGAGTTTCTGAGGTCTATTGGCTTCTCGGGCATTGACATTCCTCAGGTTCTTTGTCATAACCCTTGTATTTTGTCAAAGAGCATAGATAGACAACTCAGGCCTTGTTATGATATCATCAAAAGTCTTCTTCTCCCCGACCTAAAGCTCGCTATTTTCTATAAGCGTTGCTATCATCAGTTGTCAGTCAAATCAGTAAACAACATTGCTCGGAATGTTTCAGTTCTCAGAGAACTTAAAGTGCCCGAATCTGCAGTGTCTGCACATTTGGCTCAGAGACCTTTCGTAATGTCCATTGAAATGGAGAAGTTTAATAGAAATGTCAAAAAGGTCATGAGAATGGGAATCAACCCTTTGTCAGCAACATTTATGAAAGCAGTATGTGTGATTTGTGTGACGAGTGCATCAAAATTGGCACAAAAAATAGATTTATATAAACAGTGTGGTTGGAGTGAAGAAAACTTTTTGGTGGCATTTAGAAAGAATCCCTTCTTTGTGCTATTGTCAGAGAAGAATATTTCTAGGAAAATTGATTTTATTGTCAACAAAATGGCTTTGGTTCAGCCTGCAGATTTGGCTTATTGTCCAGATAGCTTAACTCATAATTTGGAGTATTCGATAATGCCTAGATGTTCAGTTATTAGAGTTCTCCTAATGAAGGGTTTAATAACAAAGGGAGAATTCAGTTTCAGCAGTTTGATGGTCAAAAGTGAGAAGGCCTTTGTGAATAGGTTTGTGGTGAAATATCAAGAGCAAGTACCTGAATTGCTCAGCATCTTTGAAGGGAAAATGAGTCTTGTGGAACTGGGCTTAGAATTTGAGGAAAGTTGAATGATTGTAGGATGATGCTTTGTTGTTTTTGTTCTTAATGTGATGGTCAAGAGAATCATAAGAACCAGATGCTTTGCTGGCACAAGTCCACAAATGGTCATGCCTGCTACTTTTAACTTTCAGTAGCATTTCTAATATGTTGTTTTACATTTTGAAGAGTTGTAACTTAGATCCAAACAGTCCAAGCGCACAGAAAAGAAGTTATGTTGTTCGCACTCCTCAGAAAAGAAGTTCCCGTTGGTTTGCGTGGGAGAACTTATTTGATAATTAATTTGCTTGTAGAAGTCGACTTAGACTTCATGATTAGTTGATTACTCTTATTGTTGGCGATCCTTATTTCTATCATTTGTATGAAGTTATGTTGGAGTATCAGAACTGTTGCATATTTCATGCATGCTAGGTCATGTTTTGGAGGTAGTGCACTTTTGTTGTAGATGGCTTGTAGAAGTTGACTTAGACTTCATGATTAGTTGATTACTCTTATTGTTGGCGATCCTTGTTTCTATCATTTGCATGAAGTTATGTTGGAGTATCAGAACTGTTGCATATTTCATACATGCTAGGTCATGTATTGGAGGTAGTGCACTTTTGTTGTAGATGGTCCTGCACAATTTTGCCATTTTTTGCAACCTGGGGTTCATTGATCTTCTAATTGTATCTTGCCGCATCTTCATGACAATGTCTGATATTTTGAGGCCTTACTTATTTTCTGCTTTATTTCCTCTAGGCAAATCTGGAAGTTAACTAGAAGAAAAAGTGAGTTATAACAGAATATTTTCCAAAGTCAATTTCTTTATATCTTAAGATTTCATTTCTAAGAGTAGTTTCCAATCATGTTTTTCTTAATCCTCTTATTTTGGAATGCATGCTTAGAGTCTAGACAGAGTGCTGTGGTACTGTGAACACTTGGGTTGGATTTGTTACATTAGTACCTGCAACTCTGCTACATATTGCGAATGCAGACATGTTGTTCATAGTAATGTCCTCATGTGTAGTATATAAATTAGAAAATTTCCTAGCCGTGCGCACTACAAGGCCTAATAATTAACTTTGGCAGACTATCAGTAATCATACTTATTTCTAGAATTATTCACAAAAGCACCGGACCTTGTAGAGACTGATATCTAAATGGTCAAGTGCACATACATGTAGTTGTGGATTGATTTTGTTACACATGCTAGTTCCTGCAAATCTTCAGCCATGAAATTCCTAGGTCTGTTTCTCGATTTTGCTCACAACATATTAATGCTGGCTGCTGCCTGGATATCTTGAGAGGTGGAGTTTGGGTCATCTTTGAAGTTAGAGGTTTGACTGGTTTAAGAATGCCTTCTGAGAAGAATTTTGATTTTCTTAAACAAGACTAAAATCAGGATGCCTGGGGACACGTGCATAGAGTGCAGTGTTTAAGATGGTCTTGCCCATTTTGGTTGTTCTTTGCAACTGGAGGTATCCCTTTTTGCTGCAGTGGGAGTTCATCGATTTTTGCTGCAATGGGAGTTCATCAATTTTGCTCCTTTTGATTGCATCCTGGCTCCCTTTCATGGTGATAATTCTGCTCTTTTGAGATATAAATTATTTTTTAATGTTTTGTATGGGAAGCTGCAAATAGGAACTTCAAATGTTTCATTCTATGGAAATCATTGATTGAGCCTCAATTTTTTTCCCTCCTGTGAAGCTAATAGTATTGCTATCAGGGTTTGAGATAGTTCTGTCACCAAATATGCATCCTATATGATGTTTGGAAGAACTTCCAGAGATGTTTAATGCATGAGAGACGGGAATATAACTCTACTATTTTATCAGGTGGATCCTTGTTATGTATGATATATACCGGGAGTTTAGAAGTAGCATTCACAAAACTGGTCACACTAGAGAAGGTGAAGCTGATTTAGTAGGTGTAGAAATGTTGGCTGTTGAGTAAAAAGGGCCAGAAGTATCTGTTGGTAAATTGTCAGTATGGTGAGGGCTTGAAAGATTCAATAACTTGGGGTTCTGAAAAAAAGTTATGTTCTAACAATTCGAAGAGTTTCATATCCATTGTCCGGATGACATGGAGTTATGTACTGGTGAATTACCAACTGGTTAGCTGTGCAATCTTGGTTAAAGTTACGAATAACCTCCTGAGAAATAAATGTAAGCATTACGAGACCCTTGTTAAATTGGTGAGTACCTCTCTTTAGACTGGGGAGACATTCGAGTGTTCTAGTGAGACAATCTAACCCATCAAATGTGTTGATGGAATGCATCTTTAAGAAAGCTATAAATGCAGAGAAAGAAACATCAAGAAACTTCAAAAGATGAGTGACATCCATCCATTGTACATAACCAACAGATTCAAATGCGGCACTAGCAAGTCTATGAGCTGCGGCATTTGCAGTTCGGGGCAAAAAAATTGTTATACACGTCTTCAAGGCCTTCTAACAGTCCATGAATGTCATCAATTATATTTCCATACTCTAAGGATAGATAATCCTGCAGCTGCACTTCATTAACTGCAACCTGACAATCTCAAGAATGCGGCTGTGAAGGCTGTAGGTCTTCTGCCAAATCAAACCCGCACGAATTGCTTCCTGCTCTGCTTGTTTAGCACAACTAATGCCACTGATATGTTTAGTAAAGGCAGCAACAGCAACGCCTTGAACATTTCGTAGAATGCCTCCAACTCCACGTACAGTTTCATTAGGCATGAACGCACCATCCACATTCAGCTTTAAATGATCAACAGCTGGTGGAAACCACTTGACTTTTTGAGATGCCTTGCGCATATGGAATGCACAAATTATCTCTAGCCTTTTCCCACCTGATATCACCCTCAAATCTGATAAAGTAGTCTGGGGTTCAACTCCAAAACCAATTGGCAATAGAGAGAGTAGCCCAAACCCTTATAAACCCACAGGCAAGGTCCCATATTCCCGATGTGGGATATATATCTCAACACGCCCCCGCACGTGTGGCGAATCTTTAAGCCTAACACGTGCACAACAACTTGGGTGGTCGTGGAGTTCGTGTGGCCTTTGGGCTTCACACTTGTACGTGGGCAACCCACTCTGATACCAGATAAAGTAGTCTGGGGTTCAACTCTAAAACCAATTGGCAATAGAGAGAGTAGCCCAAACCCTTATAAACCCACAGGTAAGGTCCCATATTCCTGATGTGGGATATATATCTCAACAAAATCTGCAGCATCCTAGCCATTGTTATGCCAGATGCATTAGCCTCAACCTCTTCAGGTAATGCTTTCCTACCTCTATGGAAAAAACTTTGGAAAGCTAGAGTCCCAGGTAAAGTTATGCATTGTGCATGGCGAGCTTGTCATGATTTGCTGCCAGCTAGAGCAAAGGGGTGCAAAGACACACTACAATGCCTCTTCTGTCCACATGCTTGTGAAACCACAGCTCATCTTTTTTGCACCTGCCCTATTGCTCAAACTATTCGACCAGGTTCACATCTCAATATTATTGTTTTAATGTCCTCTATTTTTAACTTGAAAGATGAAGAACTATGGATTCACAAACTGTATTTTGTTGTATATTAAAGTGAGATTACATGACTCTTATATAATGGAGTCTAAGAGAAGATAAACATGCACAAGGCTTGGGACTCTTATCTAACCAAACAGATGATTACACAAGTTGATAAACCTATATCAGTAACTAACAGATGACTGCTGGAGGAAGAGTTGCATACTGATGAGGAGTCGTGAAGGGATGAGGTTAGGAGGTTAGGCTACTGGATTATGCTTATCATCCCCCCTCAAGCTGAGAGCGCTTGCGAACTGTAAGCTTGGAAGTCAAGGAGGAAAAACGAGGTGCTGGCAGACCTTTGGTAAAGATATCAGCGAGCTGATCATCTGTGCATACATAGCGGATGTCTAGCTCTTTCCGGACAACCTTGTCCCGAACATAATGATAATCAATTTCAACATGCTTCATTCGACCATGAAAAATAGGATTAGAGGCTACAGCAATGGAACTGAGGTTATCACACCAAACGCGTGGTATTGAAAGAAAAAATTTAAGGTCACGAAACAAAGACCTTAACCATGATAACTCTGCGGCTGTATAGACAAGCTGTCTGTATTCAGCTTCTGTGCTGGAACGAGATATAGTCCTTTGCTTTTTAGAACTCCATGAAATCAAATTGGGACCAAGAAAAATTCCATAACCACCGGTGGAATGACGATTGTCAGGATCACCGGCATAGTCCGCATCAGAATAAGCCACTAGTTGCAGTGATCCACGACGATAAACAAGACCATAATCACAAGTATGCTTCAAGTATCGTAAGATTCGCTTGACAGCTATCCAATGAACATTAGTAGGGCGATGCATGAATTGACACACTTGATTCACCGCAAAAGAAATGTCTGGTCGAGTGATAGTTAAGTATTGCAAGGCTCCAACTATACTTCTATATGTGGAAGGATCAGACAAAGGAATACCATCATGTAAACTCAGTCGCTTACCACTTGCCACAGGAGAAGCAACAGAATTAACCTTGTCCATATGTGCTCTTGCCAACAGGTCAGTGATGTATTTGGTTTGAGTGAGATGAAGACCATCGACACCAGTGCAAGCCTCAATGCCTAAAAAATAGTTGAGAGACCCAAGATCTTTCATAGAAAACAGGTGCCCCAATTGCTGAATAAGCTGCATAATATGAGTAGAGCTATTCCCAGTAACTAAGATGTCATCCACATATATTAATAGAACCAGAAATATACCATCTCGATCAAGAATGAAGAGAGAATAATCAGCCTGTGACTCATAGAAACCAAGCTCCTCCAAATAATCGGAGAAACATTTAAACCAAGCACGTGGTGCTTGTTTAAGTCCATATAAAGAACGCTGTAATTTGCACACATGAGTAGGAAATTGAGGATCAATAAAACCTGTAGGCTGCTTCATGTAGACATCTTCAGATAAGTAGCCATGCAAAAATGCGTTTTGCACGTCAAGTTGACGAATTGTCCACTGGTTATGGACAGCCAGAGCAAGAACAACTCGGATAGTTGTGTGTTTCACAACCGGACTGAACGTTTCAACATAATCACAACCTTCTTGTTGATGGAAGCCATTAGCAACCAGACGAGCTTTAAAACGCTCAATTGTACCATCGGCACGATGCTTCACACGAAAGACCCACTTGTTAGGCAGAATGTTCATTTCTGAAGATGGAGGAACTAGTACCCACGTTCCAGAAGAAATCAAAGCTTGAAACTCAGATGTCATCGCCTTCTGCCATTCTGGATGTTGTGCAGCCTGTGTATAAGAACTAGGTTCAAGAATAACAGTCTGCAAAGTACTATGCATAACATACTTTGGATTAGGCTTGGAAATCCCATGCTGGGAGCGAGTAACTCTACGAGGTATATCCTCAATAGGTGGTGATGGGGATGCACATGGAGTAGATGTGCTTGGAGCAGGGATAGCTTGAAGGGACGCCTCCATATTGAGAGAATGCACAGGAGTGGGAGCAGATAGAGTAGAAGAAAGAGTCGATGGTGAAGCTGGAGGCTGCATATGTAATGATGTTGCTGGCAATGATAAACGTGGAGAAGGTGATGACATAGGTGGTGGTAGGAGAGTACTTGGAGTTGAAAGAATAATGGGTGAACTAGGCAGTGAAGATGATGATCCAGGGTCAGGAGGAGTGAGCATGGCTTGCTGTTTATATGGAAAAGTACTTTCATCAAAAATGACATGCCGTGATAAATAAATGCGACCAGAGGTAAGATCCAAACAACGATACCCTTGGTGATCAAGAGAATATCCTAAAAACACACAACTCTTGGACTTAAATTGCATTTTGTTTTGATTATAAGGACGCAAAAAAGGAAAGCACGTACAACCAAACACACGCAGGTATTTATAATCCGGAACACGTTGAAACAGTTTTGCATACGGAGACGTATGACCCAAGGCACGTGAAGGCAGTCGATTAATCACAAAAACAGTTGTATTAAAGGCATCTACCCAGTGTGTCGTAGGCATATGAGCATGAGCAAGCATGGTGATACCAGTTTCAGAAATATGGTGATGTTTTCTCTCTGCTAAGCCATTTTGCTGGGGTGTTTTGGGACACGAAAAACGCTGAGAAATCCCATTGACATTCAAATAATCACGAAAAACATGACTTTTATATTCTCCTCCTTCATCGCATTGCAGTACTTTGATTTTGGTAGAGAATAAATTCTCAACATGTGTTTTGAATTTAACAAACATAGAGAAGGCCTCAGACTTGAGTTTCATAGGGAACAACCAAGAATAACGGGAAAAATCATCAATAAAGATAATGTAATACTTGAACCCTTGTACAAAAAGATTGGGAGAACACCATACGTCTGAGTGCACAAGTGCCAAAGGCACAGTAGAAACAAACTCGGACAATTTGAAAGGAAGCCTAGAACTCTTTCCTAAAGGACAGGAATGACAAAATGAGTGTTCCAGCCGTCCTTGCAAAGGCAAGGATTTATTTGATACTAGACGAGACAAAACAGGAGACGCCGGATGACCAAGACGAAAATGCCAGACTTGAGCACACGCACGAGCACCGAAAAATGCAAAAAAGACTTTAGATGATGCATGAGATGTCATGAGATGCAGGGGGTACAAGCCATTTTCACTCCTGCCGCGGAAAAGGATCTTCCGCGTCCTGAGATCCTGAATAAGAAAGAAGTCAGGGAAAAACACAAAGAAACAGTTATTTTCTTTAGCAAATTTATTGACAGAAATAAGATTGGTAGAAGCAGAAGGACAGTGAAGAACAGTAGGTAGGTTGAAAGAAGTTTGGTTATGAGAAAGTGCAGTAGACCCAATATGAAGGATATCCAAACCTGAACCATGACCAAGGCCGTTGACATTATCAGTTCCATTGTACTCACGAGGATTATTGAGATTATGAAGATCAGCAGTGATATGTGCGTTAGCTCCACTGTCCATCAGCCATGTACTATCACCAGAACGAGTAGAAGAAGATGCAGCCATAGCAGTGAGACGTTTGGTGGGAACTCTACCCTCATAGGACAGATTCATCCTATTAAAACAGTCCAAAGCAGTATGACCAGGGCGCTCACATATTTGACATTGAACACGATTGCCAGTGTTGAAAAATGATTCAGTTGAAGATCCATGAGTAGGTTGCACAGAAGTAGTAGCAGAGGAACCACCACGAGAAGAAAAAGAGAAGCGTCCACGTCCAGTACTAAGAGACGAACCACGGCCACCACGAGCATTGCTAGAAAAACCACGACCTCGGAAAGAGCCACGAGATCGAGAGGAAACAAATGCAGTTGTACCAGAATCAACAGCATTAGAGAGACAATGATTTGCCATTCGTCGTTCAGCAGCCAATAACAAGGCTTCCAAATCCCCATAAGAGATGGGAGAATCTCGAGCCTGAACAGAACTTACAGTCATCTCAAAAACAGGTCCCACATTGTTCATCACAATGGAAACAAGATCAGTATCATCAATTGGACTACCAGCCAAAGCAAGATTATCAGCGATAGAATTAAGCTTATCTAGATAATCAGAAATAGAGAGGTCACCCTCATGGTTTTGAGTAATTCACCACGCAATTGCAGAATGCGGTTCTGAGAGGAAGAAGCATAACGTTTCTCCAAAGCCACCCATGTGGTACGAGCTGACGTAGAGCGAGCAACCTTTGACAGCACGGTCGGAGTCAGTGAAATGTTGATCCAACTGAGGATGAGCTGGTCTTGTTGTATCCAAGCAGCATACTCAGGATTGATAGTATCAGTGATCTTGCCATCGTTGTCCGTCAAGAAGTACGAAGGACACTTACTAGAGCCATCAACAAACTGCATGAGGTCGCGACTCTTCAAGGTTGGGACCATTTGGGCAATCCATAGAGGATAGTTGGAGCGATCCAACTTTATCGACAGCATGCTGGAGACATTCTGAGCAGAAGCTGATGAAGAAGACGATGATGCAGAAGATGAACTCATCGTACTCGAATAGGATTGGGAAAAAAAAATAAGTGATTGTCGATTAGACTTTTAAAGGCTCTGAAACCATGAAGAACTATGGATTCACAAACTGTATTTTGTTGTATATTAAAGTGAGATTACATGACTCTTATATAATGGAGTCTAAGAGAAGATAAACATGCACAAGGCTTGGGACTCTTATCTAACCAAACAGATGATTACACAAGTTGATAAACCTATATCAGTAACTAACAGATGACTGCTGGAGGAAGAGTTGCATACTGATGAGGAGTCGTGAAGGGATGAGGTTAGGAGGTTAGGCTACTGGATTATGCTTATCAGAAAGAATGGATGCTTGAACAGGCTACTTCCCTGATGATAAGTTTCAAAAATCGTTGATGATCATTTGGGGCTTGTAGAATACAGAAACAATATTGTTTGGACTGACAAACAGCAGACAGCACAAGAAATTATTTGTGGTACGATGTCCTGGTACCATGAGTTTAGCACTTCCTGATTTCATCTTGCCGTATCTTCCTGATGATATTCTAGTCTTTTCAGAACTAATCTTCTTTTATTTTCTTTGGGAAAAGACTGGCAGTTAACTAGAAGAGAAGGTGTGTTGCATGGTCTAACAGTACATTTTCCACTGGCAATTTCCTTATACGTTCAGATTTCAATCTTGTAATTACAGAAATCCCAGTGCCCTAAAGTTTATTAGAGCTCTCGTGTTAAAGGTCTTAATAACCAAGAGCATAATGTATTTATTTTTTGGTTGTAAAGCAGAAGCTTCTTTTAACACCTTGATGATGCATAGTAATAATATCGTAATGAGGTCTGTGGTGCCATATCAAGAGCAACATATAGTTCCAGAACTGTTTGAGCACCTATGAAGGGAAATTGGTTCTTTGCAGATTTTGGCTTACGTTTTGAGGAAACTTAATAATGAAGCTCTGTTAACTTTGTTCTTAATTATTTGATGATTTAGATAAGCATAAGAACCGCAACAGTACTCTGCTGCCAGACATGCATGGTCAAATCTTTTCTCTATCTGTTGGAGTATATCAAGAGCTAGCCTTTCTTTTCCTCTTTTCGGCATTTGTCTGTATGGTTTTGAAATTTTTGTGTGCGCAAAATGATGTTAATTTTTGAGTGGTTTGTAACATATACAAGTTTCTTCAAACCCCTCAAAGAGGGTGTCCCAGTTGGTCTTTGGAGACCGATTATTTTCAGTCTTTTGGGCGAAGCCTTCTAGTTTACAAAAGGAAAGTGAGCTAGTGATAGAGTACGTTGTTTCCAATTCCATTGTACCTTCAGGTTTAATATTTAGAGAGAGCGATGTTGGTCTTGATTTTACACATCTCTATATGCAATCTGGACTCAATTTTAACAAAACCAAATCTCAAGAATGAATGAGCGTGGATAGAGAACCTTCCTCCCTTCTTTTTCATATTCTTGCGAATTCATATTAAAAGGATTCAAGTGACGAGAGAACTTACAAAACGCCACATTTCATAGACGGATTAATTCATACATGATAAGAACACACGTTTTGACCCATTATTTGTTTTGCTGAAAGAAGTTTGAAGTTCGAACTTCTCTAGTTTTTTCTAATACAATCTCGGTCATGTCATTTTCATGGAACTTGGAATATGATTAAAAGAATAGGTTAATACAATTCTCATAATTTTGATAGAGAATTGATCCTAATATCAAAATGTTTACTGCTTTATTCTCAAAATCAGTGTCATTGGCCCTGAAACACCGTCTTTTAAAATCAAAGTTAAGCATATACTAATGCTAGATAAGCAAAACCATTCGCTAGCTATTGCTTTATTTAATTCCATTCCCTCATACTAGAACAAAAATTCCCATTAGCGATCTTCACTAACTGTCACCGTCTTAATTAACAAATCAATGAGTCTTTATATGTTCTTATTGTACTAGTATAAAGGAGAATATTATCGCAAAGGAAAAGTAGGCCAGGAGAAACTGTAGCATTTTGGAACTGTAGCATTTTGGACTAATTGCAATAATAAAGGCCAGGTCTCAATTGACTGCTGGAGGAATGCCACTTGTACCTTTTGTCATATGCATGGTCATATAACAAGAAGATGTTACACTAATCATGAGTCTCCATTCTAAAGATCACATCTTGTTGAATATAAGAGAAATATAAGATCAGCTCCTGAATGTCAGTTATGTTGTCAGAAAGATCATACAGCAATTAATTGTTCTACAAGAAATGTTGTTTCTACAGATGATGGGAATGCAGCTCTTGTTTGTCAAATTTGTGTCAACAAGGGACATGTTGCCTTGGATTGTTCTAATAGAAGCAATTATGCTTATCAAGGAACTAAACCTTCAGCTACTCTTACAACAATGACAGCTCAGTCTTCTGCTATGACAGCACAACCTTCTGGTAAAACAAGTTCATTTATGACTATTGGATAGGAGAATCTGGACCAACTCATCATATGACTTCAGATATCAGAAATCTTCAGATTGCTCATCCATATGAATCTCCTAACTCTATCACTATTGGAAATGGTGACAGTTTGATAGTCAAACATTGGTTCTTCTTTTATTACTCCTGATACTCATAAATTCCATGTGAATAATGTGTTGTATGTTCATATTCTTGCAATTAATTTGTTATCTTTTAACAAGTTATGCAAGGACAATAATTGCTACATTACAATGGATGATATTGATATAACTGTGCAGGACAAGGCTTCCAAAGCCCTGTTATACAAAGGAAAGAGTAATGATGAAGGTTTGTTTGTGTTCAAGTCATTAGTAATAAAGTCACCGTGTGAAGGTTCTTCTGCTTGTGTTGGAGCTGCTTGAAGTCTTCTATGTGGCACCAGAGATTGGACATCCTTCTTCTGCTGTAGTGTCAAGGATGATGTCTCTCTCTCAGATTCCTTATTCTAGTGATCAGTTTAGTGAAAAATGTGTTGCTTGCTTGTCTGAAAAAATGCATAGGTTACCTTTCTTTGAATCAAAAACTATGTCTGTATCTCATTTTCAGAAAATCCATTCAGATGTTTGGGATCCTTCTCTAAATATATCCATTGAAGGCTACAAGTATTATGTCACATTCATTAATGACTATACAAAATTTGTATGGATTTATCCTTTGATTAATAAGTCTGATACATTCTCAACATTTGTTAAATTTGATGCCTTTGTTCACACTCAGTTTCATCTTTCCATACAAATCATTCAAACTGATGGTGGAGGTGAATACAACAGTAAGTCTTTCAGTTCTTATTTGCAGTCTAAAGGTATCTTGCACTACATTACTTGTCTCTATACTCCTCAACAGAATAGAGTGGCAGAAAGAAAGAATCGACATGTGGTTGAAACCTGCATTACTTTAATTACTCACATCAGCTAAACTCCCAAAACCATTTTGGTTTCATGCTATAGCAGATAGTGCTTATCTCATTAACATAATGCCTTGTCAGTCTCTTAGCATGTTATCTCCTTATTTCAAGTTCTTTGGTGAACAACCTAATTTAAAATTTCTCAAGATTTTTGGCACTGCTTGCTACCCTTATCTAAGGCCTTATGTTCGTGATAAGTTGGATGTCAGATATGTCAGGTGTGTGTTTCTGGGGTATGCTCTTGGTTATAAAGGTGTTTTCTGCTACAATATTGAGAAGAATAAGTTGTGGATGTGTAGACATGTAATTCATGATGAAAATATTTTTCCATACCATCTTCTTGTTCATTCAAGTTCATCAAAGTCTAATACATCAAAGTCTTCATCCTTTTCAATTCCAGGTTTGACTCCAGATCAGATTGCAGCTGTTTTATCTTTTTCTCAGAATACATCTCTAGATACTACTAGTGATTATATTTCTTTAAAGAGTTCTTCTAGTGTGGTTAATTCAGTAAACAATGCTACAAATGAGATTGTTTCAGTAGAAACTGAGGAGAGTTCTACAGAAACTAGTGAGAATATAGCACACAGTCCTGAATTACAGATTAACAGTATTCCTCAGGAATTGCAGTTTATTGTTGATCCTCAACAGGCTTATAATCAACATTCCATGTTGACTAGAGCTAAGAATGGAATTGTTAAGAAGAAAACATTTACAGATTTTTGTGCATACTCTTGCATTGCTCATAGGAATACTCTTGAGGAATTTCTTTTTTTTAATGGTTTTACAGCTGCTCTTGATGTTAATGATATTGTTAAGCCAAGGTCCTTTAAACATGTTGTTGGTATAGCAAAATGGTATGCTGCAATGACTAAAGAAATAGATGCTCTAAATAACAAGGAACATGGGATCTTGTTCCTTTGCCATCCAATAAGAATATAGTTGGCAACAAGTGGTTTTATAAGGTGAAGAAAAATGCAGATGACACAGTTTCTAGATATAAGGCCAGACTAGTAGCACAAGAGTAGTCAAGAGAAAGGTTTGGATTATGAAGAGACATTCAGTCCTGTAGTTCGTCATAGTACAGTGACAATTATAGTAGCTCTTGCTGCTATGAACAGATGGGAACTCAGATAGCTGGATGTGAAAAATGTTTTTCTTCATGATGAATTAAAAAAATAAGTATATATGCAGCAACCTCAAGGTTATGTTGATCCAGACAAGTCTAGCTATGTTTGCTTGCTTAAGAAGTCACTATATAGATTAAAACAAGCACCTAGAACTTGACATAAAAAATTGACTACTTATCTTCCTCCCCTTGGGTTTCAGTTTACTCATTCAGATCCTAGTCTATTCATTAAATATTCAACAAGTGGTCGTGTTGCTCTATTGTTGTATGTTGATGATATTGTCATTACATGATCTGATACAACATGAATTAGTGAAGTGATTAAGGAGTTAAGTGGGGTTTTTGAGATGAAGGATCTTGGTACTTTATCTTATTTTCTGGGAATTGGAATTGAGTATACACAGACTGGAATTCTCATGTCTCAAACAAGGCATGCTAAAGATCTGTTTCTAAAAGCTGGTATGGATACTTGTACAGGCTGTAATTCTCCTTGTTTACCTCACACTCAGTTGTTAAAATCTGAGGGTAATCTTTTACCTAATCCTTCAATACTGTGTGTCAATTTATGTCTCAACCAACAAATGTTCATTATGCTTCTGTCAAAAGGATTCTTAGATATTTACAGCATACTCTCCATAAAGGATTGTTCTTCATGTATGGCTCTCCAAATCCTTTTATCACAGCTTATAGTGATGCAGACTGGGCAGAAGATATTAATGAAAGAAGATCAACAACATGATTTGTTGTGTTCATACGCAGATGTCTTGTTTCTTGGCAATCTAAGAAACAAGGGTCAGTAGCCAGGAGCTCCACAAAAGCTGAATAAGAGCTCTGGCTAATACAACAACAGAGATATCTTGGTTAAGGCAACTGCTTTGTGATTTGCATCTTAAAATTCCAGCTTATCCGTTGTTAAAGTGTGATAATCTGTCTGTCATTGCTTTAAGCTCCAATCCAGTGTTTCACTCAAGAATTGAGCACTTGGACAATGATTTTCACTTTGTGCGTGAAAAAGTTCAAAGAAGTGATTTACTCCTGCAGTATGTTCTCACTGAGTTTCAGACAGCAGATATATTCACAAAAGGTCTTCATAGTCCAATTTTGAAGCAGCATTGTGGCAATCTCAACTTACTGACCGAAGCTGAGATTGAGAGAGGTGTTAAAGATTTTACTAGCTTCTACTTCAACTTTTACTTTAGTCATTTTTCAAATTTTTAATTCTGTTATTTCCCTCCAAAATTGGTTTCGCTGCTTCAGTCTGTTAGAAGCATCAAGTCATGCGTTTTTGTGTGAAGCTGCTAGTGTATGACAGCCGTATGCAGCTGATTCCTTTTCTTTGGATTTTCTTGTTTTCAGTGTAATAGATAGTTGGATTTATTCCATCTATAAATAGGTTTGTGTGGTGACGTTTATATTCATTCTGAGATATTTTGAAATACAGAAAAATCTTGCTCGAGGTTCTCTCTTCTTCCTTTCTGTTCTGCCATTGTTTTGATTAAAGGTTCTATATTTTTCAGCTATGGTAGCCATGTTAACATATATTCTTGTTTATTCCTTCTTGGACGCACGAGTTCTTATGTTTGAAATAAGAGATGGTCGACTTCAATCTGGTCTTGCCAAGTAAAGATGCTAATTCTTAGTCTTTCTATGTTACCTCTAGTCTCGGTACTTCAATTCCTGATGAGTTTTCATGGAGTCATTTGAAATTCCATTAGCCCTAAGTACGTAGTAGAGGTGATCCATGGAGGATAATATCGATCAATGGTTTAAGTTGGATAAACCCTATGCTAACATGTAGTTTCAGAGTAGCTGGGATTCAATAACACGCACACACACACATATATACACACGCACATATATATATATATATATGTATATATATATATATGTATATATATATATGTATATATATATATATATATATGCATGAAGGGACTAATTAATTAAGCACGTAACAGATCCTCTTGATCGGATTTTGTGGTTCATATATCTCACATATATATACGTACCAGTCAAGAGATTCTCAGGTAAACAATGATGATGTAAATGGATTCCAGCCAACTTAAACCCTAGCAATACATCTTCAAAAGTTGAGTCGAAGAAAATATTGATTCAGAATCGTATCATGACAATACATGGATTCAAATATACCTACATAACACAGGTGTAAGGATATATATATATATATATATATATATATATATATATATATATATCCAAGTTCAGAAAAATAGGTCGGGTGGTCCTGTAATATTTTGAGATATTTAGAAGCAAGGAATAAGAGATGACAAATCTGTAAACTCAACTATATAATTAAACAGTTTCATTGTCATGAGAATGGAGAGGGTGCTTTAGTGCTGGCTTTGGGAAGGGTTGGGTCTGTATCAGAGGCCAAGTTGGTAGTAGAAGCAAGTGACAAACCGCAAACAAGGGCATGATCATGGCACTGTGTCTATAGAAATTGTGTGCCCTAAAGTTCAACAATCATCTATATCCAATATAAAGTGCACCACCCTCAATGAATTTGTTGGCTTAGTAGGAGATCCCTATCTAGATATTTATGTATATATGCTGCTGGAATCCTTCACTTACTATATGTGCATGTTTCCTACTCCCTCCAATTCGATCTCAAACTAGCTAGAAGTTGTTCTATAGCTTAGCTGGTAGGAGATGCAAATCATTGGCTTTTGAAATCGAATATATATTCAAAATAGGAGGCAATGCGAGTCAACAGTAATTAGGCAGTGATTTGATATGAATTGAGGGCTGGGGGAAATTCACATTGCAGTTCATTTCCTGCAGAAAAGTGAGTTTAACTTGCAGTAGTAAAACTACAACATATTCTTTGCTTTTTGACACCTTCACAGCTCATCTATCCCGAACCATTCACATAGTTTGGAGAAAGATATTAAACTTTTATAAACCAACAATGCCTTGAGCATCCCAACTTTTCCTCTTATAGAAATTAGTTTGTTCTCCATGTCCATTCGAAGTATATATACCTCCAATATTTTTACTAAGAATTTTCAAGATGCACCCCTCAACATATATAATTAATTTTATGCATTTACGTAACTATATATATTGTAAAGTGAGAACCTTTAAAAGAATAAAACTTTCATTTATATATGAATGAATGGAACAATAGAATATGTACGTAGTTTGGCTATGTATGTATATAAGATGCACCAAGAAAACACATACAAAACATAGCACAAGTCGACCATGTCAACATAGTTAACTACATCATGCATAAGACATTCAGACAACTCCCTCAAAACCCATCACCATCTAATCTCCCTTTTGCCGATGACCCGATGACACAAATGTCACCAGTGTTAATCCATAGCACATATACACTCCCCCATTAATAAATCTCAAAGCTAGAGATCGAGTAAGTCTCAATCAACCCTAGCTAATATCAAATTCCAACAAAACACAGATTCCCAATGTGGGGTTAAAGCCCTTATCAAAAGAAACCCTAGGATTTTCTCTCTCGTCCCACCGGAATTCGACCGGAATTTCTAATGAAATGCATGACGTACATATATAAATTTATATATGTATACACACTCACATAGATACATTCATACAAAGATAGATAGAGATATGCATGTCATGATCGATATTTACAGGTCCATATATCCACTCTCCTGCATAAACACCATGTCCCATATTGCACCCTCCCTCAATCCTCTCTGCCCCACCTTACCTTAGCCATCTATTTGCCCATAATATTATTTACTCCCAAACTCGTAGCACTAATTTCTCACCTATATATACACACAACACTCTTCTTCAAGTTTCAGACACAAACATTCTTAGCTCACTACCAGCTTAGCTACCTTCTGCTTCATTTACTAGTTAGGCTGCAGGTTCTTCATTCTTCCCTGAGAATCGAACATGTCTGGGGTTTGGGTTTTCAAGAACGGAGTCGTCCGGCTGGTGGAAAACCCGGGGGCGGATTCCTTGCAGGGCTCCAATGGCCGGCGTAAGGTTTTGGTCCACACTCCCAGTGACGAGGTCATTAGCTCTTACGCTGTGCTCGAGAGGAAGCTGTTCTCACTTGGCTGGGAGAGGTACTACGACGACCCAGATCTCCTTCAGTACCACAAGCGCTCCACCGTCCACCTCATCTCTCTCCCCAAGGATTTCAACAAGTTCAAGTCCATGCACATGTATGACATCGTCGTCAAGAACCGGAATCTGTTTGAAGTCAGGGATATGTAGTCTGTCCGAGCTTGGATCTACTACTGCCTGCTAGCTTATGCTGATCGATGAATGTGTTTCTCAATTGTGATCCATAATGATGATCACTTTCAGTAATTGTACGTGTGTTTATTAGTTAGTTTGTGAGTTTGCAACTTTTCTTTCTTGTTGGGGGCTCACTACTGTGTTTGGTTTGGCTTGGCTTGCAGTATGTAGCTACCAGCTAGGTACAATTTGTATTTAGTTTAGGGAAAACATGTGGGTTTTCTTGGTGATTCTGGGAAATTCTATTGCCCTTGTACAAACTAATTGAATGTTTAAGGATGTTATTGTGCAATTGAAGTTGGGTCTTGATCAACTGATGAACTTGTGTACGTGTGTGTTTTGTCCTAATTTTGAAGGGACTGAGATTCCGAAGTCCATTGAATTATAACCAAAAGAGACAAAAAAATAATGTAAATATCAAAACACAAATATTATCAGCAACATGATATGGTTGACATCCAAGATTTGATCTGCATTTTGTTGTGTGAATCGAAACTCTATAATTTTGGATTACCTTGGTGTTTCAGATTTTGATCGATTTTGTCTTAATTCTGATAGAGCTATGCTAGGCTTCCATATATATATATATGGATAAACCAGCAAAAGTTTTCATTGATATGATCTACAATTTTAAGCATCACAAGCTTGGTGTTCCATACAAATGTTTGTTGACACGAACTAGCTAACAATATTCTCATAGGATGAAAATCAACAACTGTAGCAAGAAAATATCCAAGCAATATATGCCCTAATGTCGACCGACAAATCAGGTAAGTGAGTCGACCAATGATGTGGTTGGCCGTAATCCCAAAATGGAATAATATAAAGCTATATGACAAAGGAGGGTAACCACAACAAGTGTTACAGTGAAAATAATGGGCTCCCACCATAAGTATCTCTGTCTTAACTTACCATTAGGTTTGAAATTCGAACGTTGAGGATGCACTCTAATTTTACTAAATTACCAAATGTGGCCTGGAAAGGGCAGCTTATGAAACGTTTAGGATATTCTACTGACCAATCTGAGGAATTACTGGAGGGTGTCAAAAAATATTGACAAAGGAGGGCAGCTAGCTAGCTAGTGAGAGATCCAAACTACTACTACGACTTTTCGTGAGCTATCGAGACGTACCTTATCTTTGATATATGCAGCAGCCATCCTACTCCAAAACGGAAATAGGAACCAAGAGCCCATACACCCTCCCATGCTCAAGACTCAAGAGAAACAAAGACGCGCGTCGAAGGAAAGAGCAGTTGATCGATTTAACCCTGCGGACTAATCTTCAAGATTCTATATATGAGCTCTCATTTGATTCTCTATGTAACTGTTTTGAAATATAGTATATATCTATAAGTACAATTAAGAATATTTACTAGGGCTCACTTGCATTTTACTGATCTATGTTTTGGAGTCGGTTTTATATATAGGGCTCACTTAGCTTAATTATTGCCTTTTACTGATCTTTTCTTGGGCACATTATCGTCTAGTAGTAGTATCAAATTCTGCCAGTATATAATGTATAATCGAATTTTTCTTTTTGCCATGAGATATGAATAAGCAGCCATGCATATGAACCCGGACTTGTTGGAGACATAGCTTTGGTTGTGGAGGCTAGGAGAGATCGATGTTCTTCTTTTAACGCTAGGATCGGATGAACCCAGTGGCACTAACAACTTGTGCAGATAAGACTCTATGAGGAGAACCCATTACAGTAGCAGAGAGTTGTAGCAATAACTAGAGCGCTCTAGAACGAGTTCTCATGCATGCTTGATCTTATATATGCCCATACCTACTTTGAATGGGATACGCCTCACTTTTGATCGAGTAGTCAGTTCCTTGTTATAATCAATCGTCATGGTCTTGTTCCCATTCCAAGGGGCCATGAATATATGACTGAATAGAGAACTGATCCGATCAGTTCTTTGGAGAATGAGGATCATGAATATATGGTGAAGAAAGAGCTAAGGAGGGAAAGGAGCTCTAGCTCTTTGTCTTGTTTTTTGAGTTTGATTTTGACTGCCACAGCTAGCTTCATCATATATGTCTTCTTCTGAGTTTGATTTTGACTGCCACAGTTAGCTTCATCTTGTCAATAAGTAAATGGCCCATGCAATCATATCTAATGTACCATCAAACATATATACAGTCGCAGTTTGATACGTATATATATTGGAAGATCTCTCTTCTCAAATATATTATACGTATTGGTAATACTGTCACAGGACGTATAACATGCATTAGCCGGGGAAGATATAATTATTACTAAGGAAGTAAGATGGATACAAAGTTAAATTTCATGAGTTTTGATGATTAAAAATGTTATTATATCCTTCTGTTGTGATGACCAATAAAATTATATGTATTTTATTATCAATTAATCTCTATCGATCTATCCATAAAATTATATATGCTGACTGAATTTTAGTCAAAAGATACTTACTTCAGTTCGTTAGTCTAAGCACGCTTTTAGATTGCATCGGTTTATACAATATAGATGAGAAAAAGAACATTATCTGGATTTTTATGTATCCCGTTTTTCAAACTAATTAAGCATGTGGAGGAGGACTAAACTAAACCATCTAATCCCACTTAAGTAATCTTTCTGCTGCGCCTACCTTAATTTCATACGACTGTCTAAACGTTCTCATCAAAGTTTGAATTAAAGCTAGCTTAGTGTGGTTGGCAGGCCATGACTTGTGATCCTTGTAAATCATAATCTATATATATATATATATCAGCGACTAGCTTATATCTAGTGAGCCCTGTTTGCCTACATAATTTTCACATTTATAAATTTATCCAGTGCCTGCGCATAATTTTTAGCATAAGCTATGTTGTTATATCTTAATCCGGCTGATTTCAGTGATAACGAATTTGACCGCCAATCAGCCATCCAAGACTTAATGTATATTGCCAAGTTCCAGCAAAAGAAGTTGTTCAGACTTGAGAGCAAGAAAAGATAGAAGGAAAACAAGCATGCAATGCTAGGTCGATTAGCTGCAAGAATTACAATTATGCGGATCGAATAAAGAAAAACTTGACCTACCTAGCTAGCAAGAGCCTTGAAGCGTACTACGTACTTAGGGAAAATTTTGACTTGCAGTGCTGTATGACATGTAGCAGAGACAGAATCCCGCCCACCAGTCTCGTGCTCCCCCTCCCCCTCCCCCCATGTAAAAAACCGGTCGGTATCAGATACCGAACTGTACAGCAGACAAAGCCCGTACTTAGTATTAAACTGAACTGAAGTGGAGGCATCGTGATTTGAGAGAATGACTGAGACTCGATCTAGTCACTTGACTCACTTCCTTAGTGTTAAAAATGGCATGAGGTGGTGATTTGAGAGTCTGAGACAATGAACTTCCCTAACAATTTCCGGCAGACATTATCTACATGACGATATAATGGCCTAAAACGCCAGAGATTACGTGAATTTTTAAGCCTAGCTTAGAGGACGTCAGTTTGAGAAGCTTGGTTCAAATTACAAGGGTCTAGCTATTAGACTAAAACAACATAAGAAAAACATAAGTCACAAACACATTTGACATATACAAGAACAATGACATATACAAGAACAATTATATGAAAGCTTCAGGATAACACTAACAATCGGCATTCTGATATCGGGATAGTAGTCTGACATCACATCCCTTGGTTATTGTGTTAAGAGCCATCAAATATTAACAAGGTGAATATTTTGTGTAATTCTTCATGGTGTATTTCATAGTGAGAATGAAAATTATATGGCATTAATGAGCTTGCGCAGGGACCCTCCTTATATATTGACTAGTTCACTTAGAGTTCAATCTCATAAGACAAACTTTAACAAATCAGTCAACCACTTTATATGATAATTATAACATAAGATTTTATGTTATCTTAAATTTCTTGTATTTATCTAATCAGATTATTTCAGATAAATACTCAAGTTAAGTATTACCAATTAATCTCGTTTACTTATTTCACAATATATTTATATTTGTTGGGCTTTCATATGTTATTCTTGAGTCCACATTAGATATAAATCTAACATTCTCTCATTTGGACCAAAAATAACTCATACAACAAGACAAACTTAGTTAGAATGTAGTAAACCTTTAGTGCGCATTGAGATTAAAAGACAATACATAAATTTGTAACTTTGATTTGTAAAATCTGTATAGTACTGAATCAAGAAATAAATTGCATTTAACAAAACACAAACACTCCAAAGACATAGTAGCTCCAGCCACAAATCACATCAATTAAGCAAAGTTATCAACCTTTAATCATATTTAGATTACTGTATATATCTGTAACAGTCTAAAAACGATTTTAATCCTCTTTATGGTTATGTATGCAAGAACCCGTACACAAGCTTTCAATTTCAAAAAAAATTTCAATGTGCTCCTTTAACCTACAAAATGATGCAGCAAGTAATATTTAATCATATGCACAATTGTTTTCCAAGCAAAATTATATATCACAGTTCTTAATGCTCATAACGTGTATTTCAAAATTCAATAGCCTTACAATAATCAAATAACAAAGTTTGAAACTTATTCATTTCAAGTAAAGTGGCAGAATGCCATGAGCATTTAAAATTTTATCCTGAAAGTATTCCCACTGTTCTCTAAGAATGTGAAAATTCATTAATGGATCTTAATGAGAACCACAAATAGTGAGAGCGATCAGTCAATTCCATAACATAAAAGAGCATTATAGTAAAGCATTTAAATTGTCAAATACTTTCTCCCTATTAATATAAAAAAATTTATCTGAAACGTTACTCTAATACAAAGAGTCTCAGTTTTAATCATTGTATGTAGTACAGATGTAATTTGTAAAACAAAATCATAATCTTAAAACATACTACAAACCATATCAATTCATTGTGGTTAGTTCTTGTTCTAGTAATTGGTATTTATGTTGGTCTAGTTAACTCAATTGGCTGGTAAATTCGACGTTCATTGGATTTATTGACATGTTAATCTCTCTTCTACGAGATGAAGATAAGTAGTTTGAGGCTAGCAGAGTTATTTGCTCATAGTTGTAATCCCTTGTTGGATATTGTAATTACTTTGTAATTACCGTTTATTGAATGAAATTTCGTTTGATAAAAAACAATCATGTTAATTACCATTAACTACATTTTTTCACAATAATTACCGATAGCAGACTCAATTTTTTTTTTCCACAAGCTGAGATAACAATAACGGGCATTTAGCCTGTCAAAATCTGGATGACAAAAAAGCCTACGAAATTCAGAAAATTACGTCAAATGCCAACAATATATATATAGCTTATCTGGTGCGGATGTGTGATTTTGCCCCACTTTTCGATCTTATTTTCAGATCTTAACCGTTCAATATCTAGGTATATGTGTATAGATTATATCTGTTAACGGGAGTAGCTCTTCAACCCAAGTGTCAATCATTCCTGCTGTTGCTGCTGCTCATGTACCTGTGTCGGTGTCTCATGGTGAGAAACCTGAGAAGTTCAATGGGCTAAACTTCAAGAGGTGGCAACAAAAGATGATGTTTTATTGGACCACTCTGAATCTGGCAAGGTTCCTGACTGAGAAAGCTTCTGAGCTCAAAGAAGATGAGCAAGATGATGAAGCAAAAATTGCAGCTGTGAATGTATGAAATAGTCGTGACTATCTGTGCAGAAAATATATCATGAATTGTTTAGCTGACTCTTTGTACAATGTGTACATTAACATGGGAACTGCTAAGGAGCTGTGGGAATCCCTTAAGAAGAAATATAAAACTGAGGATGCTAGTGCCAAAAAATTTATTGTGTGCCATTTCCTTGATTATAAGATGGTGGATTCCCAAACTGTGATGAGTCAATTCTCAGAAATCCAGTTGATCCTGCATGAGATTCACGCTGAAGGGATGAAGCTTGGAGAAAGCTTTCACGTGACATGTGTTATTGAGAAATTGCCACCAGCTTGGAAAGACTTCAAGAATTATTTAAAGCACAAGCGAAAGGAAATTAACTTAGAAGATCTGGAGGTCAGGCTTCGCATTGAATAAGACAACCGAGTATCTGAAAAGAAGACATGGGTTAGTGGTTACTATGCTAAGGCAAATGTTGTAGAACATGGTCTAAGCTCTAAGACCAAGAAGTTCAAAAATCAAGGGTCCAAGCTCGGACCAAGATGGGGCATTTCTAAGAAGCCTAGATTTGAAGGCAAGTGCTTCAATTGTGACAAAACTGGTCACAGAGCTGTTGACTGCAACAAGCCAAAGAAGAAGAAGAATAAGGAAGCCAACATGATTGAAGAAGTCATAAGGGATGTCTCTGACATGAACCTCTCTACTGTGGTGTCTGAGGTGAACATGATGGGCTCAAATTTGGAGAACACCTCAAGGGAACTTCTTACCGAAACCCCCTTGAGATGGCCAACCCTTCCTACATTCCAACTCAGCACTTCCATGAGTATCTAACAACAAGCCCTAACTCATGAAGGCATCCTGCTCCCTAACCTACTTAACTAGCTAAACTGGGTTAGTCAGAGCAGTCCACAAAGATGGTTACCCTAAAGAATTTCAAGCGGCAACGGATTGATCGACTATGCCTCGACTCATGCACGCGCACGACCTCCGCTCGAGAACCCTGCACCACTGGGCATTTGAAAACGAAGGGCCCAGGGGAGAAACATTGAAAAACTGTCAGGGTGAGTGGACAAAAATAAAGTATAAAAGCTCTAATTCCTTTAATGTTCTCCCTCTAAGTTTTCCTAGAAAAATCCGCATGCAAGTAAAACATAAACAATGCCTTGGCTCAAATATAAACAATTATGTGGGGTGTTAACCTCATCCACGAGAAAACCCGACCCGCTCTACCACGAGAGGGTCCTGACCTGCTCTATTCGGGAGGGTCTTTTGACCAGCTACCACCGAAGAGGGTCATGACCTGCTTTATCCGGGAGGGTCATAATGACCAGCTACCACCGAAGAGGGTCAGACCTGCTACAATCCAGAGATGGTACCCGTTCCATCTGGAGAGGGTCCATGCTAGCATGCAATATATATCCTTATCCTTTAAATCCTTTTAATTCCTGTAAAACCTGTAAAACCTCGTAAAACCTCGTGGGATTAATAAATCGAAAACCAAGTCAAATCTCCCTGACTTCACCCCAAATACATTGGCTTTAAAAACCTTTCCAGGAACCAAAAACCGGTTCTCTGCCTTTACTTTAAAACCCTTTAAATCCAAGAGCCAAATTTCTCCTTTTTTAAAACGTCCCCCTCCATAATCCCCAAAACGGTGAAAACTATTAAACCATAATCTGGGAAAATCCTTTAAAACCCCGGGAAAGGTAGGAACCTCTTTCCCGGCTCGTTTATCTTTAAAATAGTAAATCCTTAAATCTCGAAATCACCGTAAAACATTAAATGGAGGAAATCTCATAATTAAAGGAGAAAACAAATAAAGTCTATGTCATGCAGTTTAATTTAAAACAAAGGTCCACTCACAGTACTCATCGCGACCTTCTTCCTGCTCGGAAAGCTCCTCGAGCGAAACCTTCGAACTAACCGCGTAGTCGAGTCCGTCTCACGTTCAATCAGAGACTGTACAAACAAACCATTACATTAGTCATACCAAAGTTGACTTGGTTTTTTCCTAGTTTGACCAGGAAATCCTATTTTACCAAGAGTTGACCAAGTTCCTTTCTTTTAACAACTTTTCAAACATTACACTTATTTCCGATTATCGACTCGAAGTTTGGTTTCCGTTTACGCCACCTTAGCATAAGTATTTTCTCTTTACTTATTGTGAGTCGATACGTCGATAATAAAATTATCCGGTTGTTTTTCCACGATCAACTTGATTTTTCCGTTAATGGGAGTCAACATCTTCCTCAACCACTAGAGTGGTCAACATACTATAATTTCCATCACTAAATAACTTCAAAACCTTTAACTTGAATTCTACCTTTTCTTTAACCTTTTCAACCCGATTTAACATCCTCTCATAAATGGAAACCTTCCAAAAAGGGAAAGTTTCCCAAAATGGAAACTTCCTACTTCCGTCCAATTTTCCCGTAATTACTCAACTTAGGGATTATCAATACTTTCTGACTAAAAGCTTAACAGGGATTCGATTTCTACCTCTTCGGCATTCTGCCGATAAAACTAATGCTTCGCCGGATTCCGGCAATTTGCCAGAATCTCTTGCCGGATTCCGGTAATTTGCCAGAATCTCTTGCCGGATTCCGGTCAACTTGCCGGAATTTCGCCGGAGTTTCCCCGTTTCCTTCGTCACCAAGTTATCGACACATGCAGTCAAACAACAACAATATCAACAACAGATTAACAACACTAATTGCACAACACAGTAGCTCCAGGTTTCGGACTCACCCTCACAGTCGATCTGAGACTGCAACCCAGTAGTCTCCCCCAAGATCCTACCAACAGCTCTTCAACCTCCAACATCCCCAACTACTCTAGTCAACAACAACTCTGCCCTGCTCCTCCTTGGCAGAACACCGAACCACTGCCTCTGCCAAGGAACAACTACAATGGTGCTCCAAGTTTCCCTTCGTGCTCGACTTGGCAAGGAGAAGAACCCGTCACCGGAGGGAGGAGGTGGAAACCAGAGACATGAACAGTGAAAGTGAGATTCTCCGATTTTGGCCTAAATCGAGAATCCAAGAGCAGGGAAGTAAAGAGGAAGAAAGGAGGAGCAAGAATGCAACCTCAAATTTCTGGTTCGCCGCCTGGATTGTCGGAGATCTTCAAGGACAGTCGCCGTCCTCCTCCTTCAATCCACACCGTCGATGGTTGAACGTCAGAAAAGTTGACTGGGCTTGATAGAAGAGAAATAAAGGAGAAGATTGGCGGTGGTCTCGTGAGCTAGGGTGGCCTAGCGGTGGAGCGCACAGCGGAGAGACTGCCGCGACGGAGAACGAGCGAAAGGAGAGAGAGAGAGATCGAAAGGCTTGGTCAACTCTCCACTTCGGTTTTGACCGAAGTCAACCTTCCTCCAACCTTTTTATACGTGAATCAACGGTTAAGATCAAAACCCTAATCGATCTAACGGTTCAAATTAAAGAAGGTGAAAAGTGAAAAAGTTAAATGGTAAAAACTATTTACCGGAATAGTAATTGGAAATTACAATAAACTTCAGAAATTCACAGAAATTAGCCGGAAGCTCCGAAAAATATTCTGAAAATACCGGGAGACTCGTGTCAACACGTACTACAATATCGAGTCATCAAATCAGGTATTTGGAGAACTTAGAAAAACTCGAAAATTAACTCGAGCGATAACTTATCGAATTACCGATCGCAATTAAAAGTCCTCGGTAACTCGTAAACCTCTGTGAAAAGGTAACTTTTAGGTACGGGATGTTACAATCTCCCCACCTTATGAAATTTCGTCCTCGAAATTCCGATTACACCACTCGAGACCTTCGACTACTCTTCTCGGGTCAAAACTAAAGCCTCTGAAGTCTTACCGTGGATCACAATGAATTTCTCTTGAATCATTGATTAACTGAGTCACCGAATTCTTACTGTACCCCATTTCATTTATGAGGTGGAATACGACACCGCCTAACCCTGATCCACTATCTGTAATCCTCGCGAAAAATACTATTGTTTTTGAGCTGAAAACATCATTTGGCAACAATTCCCTGTTGCCTAAACCAGATTATAACCATATCCTTGAACATTCAACTGCACAACACAACAACTTCGACCAGTAACCCACCTCTTATCCCTTCTCGTTTAGCCAAACGAACACCAACATTTGTCCTTACTAACCGCATGTGACGTCGTCACAATACCGCTAATGCTCATTCTGATTCAACAATCCCTCGCTTGTCGCGAGCAAAATTTCTTCAAGAATACTCGTATTCTTTCGTCGAACTTAGATATTAGCTCACACATTTCCTATGCAGGAAATGATTACCACGCCTGAGGAGTAGGGTCTGATCTCATTAATGGATTTAAATCCTCTGGTAACACAATACCACGTGGAGTCAAATGTAATGACAACAAGTCCACGAGGGAACCGTGACGACTTGTGTTACGCGAACCATCACCTCATTTGAACCAGACTCCCTGATATGGTTTACGCTTTCTATAACTTATTCTGTCAAGTTGTCCTGTTGTAGAGTAATTGTCTTCCCTTGATCTATCCTTACTCAAACCACATGTACACACAGGACATGAATTGCCATGAATTTTAGCGTAAATCCAAAACCACAGCATTTAAATCAGGGAGATCCAAAAGCTCAGACATCGAGATCCCACAGTACTTACTCCTCGCATGAAGATAAATTGTCAGGCTTCACACTGCCTACAAAGCTATTCTGACCGGATAAATCTTGATTTTTCCAACAAGCCGATCATTGGAGTCACCAACTCGATCATCACATTGCGGGGTTACCGCGTACTTTACAACTGGTAATACATACATGTACTACTCTTAGGTGAGATGCCACTGACCTCCCTATCTCTTACATTAGCTTGGAATGACGCATAGTGCAGAACTTACACTTCAACCATAACTGTGCGTCTAATAAACTTATCCGCAACACAATCTGGAATAGACTTACCAATAAAAGAATTCCAGAACCGTACCCGCTCAACCAAGATATTTCCTTCATAATTACCTCCATTACCAAACCGTCTGGTAATAACTGACAAATTTGGACATTTAACCAGATCAGACATCTACATAAAATTTAGTGTCACCGGTGCACACCCAAGGTAACCCCGATCAAAGCAACGGAAATTAATTCCATACCGAGCTTAACCAAATTGATCACCAAGCATCCAGTTATCAAGGCACAATTCGTCAAATGCCATTACCGCATTGGGCCTGTAAACTTCACAGAGTCAATTCGCACAACTAGACAGTTTGTAACAAAACTGTCCCCCATGCTCTGCAAGTTTACCATCCACCACATCTTCTATTCGGTAAGATTTAAAATGAACGACTACTTACGTGCACAAGGAATCAACTACCACTTCATATCCTAGATTACAAGATCCACTGCCACACGTTAACATCCCCTCAGATCATAACTTAATCTGAACGTGGCTTAATCACTCCACGATTTCCAATGAAGTGTTGTTCAACTTAGCAACATACCTTACCAATCTCAGTAACAAATATTACCACACTTAGACTCGTAACACCTTCGAGTCATCAAGGAAAACCTTTCCTAGTTCCACCGCATTTCACACTCACCGAAATGTTGACAATTTTGAGGGTCACCTCCAACGACCTTTCTTGCTACTACTCTACACTTGTGGCGCCAAGATCTGCAGCTATGTCAATAATTCCTAACAAGTAGAGTCACTACTCAAATGACCCATGACAATGGCAATGCCAACAATTCTTTAATCCTCTCAGGATTCCCTTAAATTAACATCAATAATTGATCTCCCAGATCTTAATCCTCACTCCAAAGATCATAATTGAGACCATTGCCCGTCACTATAATGGATGTAACTTATGACCCCAAACACGACTAAGTCCACCTTCGGTTACAATACTTGATTGAACCACAGCCAGTGAGTGCACACATTCTCATACCAACAAGCATAACTAATCACTCTTGGTGGAACCAAGTGTCGTAACAGACAACTTTGGTTGCAGGTTGAAGCTTGACCATCTACAAACATTCTCACTTCTATTCAACGATTCAGTAAACCTTGCCCCACTGCTGTCACTTCACCACTGCCGTGCATTTAACTCAGCACGCAAACAACCACCTACTAACATCGTTTAACAATTTAACTAACCATCTTGAAAGTCGATGCGACTACAAACAACCCACTTCCGTCCTGTTCTTAAACGGTTAGACCATTTAATTGACGTTTTGCACAAAACCATTGATAAACATCCCTAAACCTCCGTCTTCAAAATGTGGAATTACCACAATACATTCTTGAAATATAAGAATATATCATTTTGACCACACACATCTGCACACCATAATTATGCTTTATCAGCATGTGCTACCCAAATTTCAATTTACCACTTCTTTACAAAGGAGGGTATACGTGCTCATGTGGGGCATACCCATGTACATCTTCAGCTGTCAACACAGTACCGTTTGCAAAACGACCGGTTCCTACACCACAATAACACAAAGTCAGTCAAGACTCGTATCACTATCTCCGGTACCCCGAGCACTCCTGGTCCATGACCCGGTGACTTGTTGCCACTCCCATCATCTCCTTAAATTTCGAAACCATAAACCTTTGGCTGCAAATCAAAACGCTCACTAGATCTGTCACCGAACTTCAACACAGCCAACCTAGAGACCCCTCCACAGGTGTACTAATTAAAATACTTTGACCATAGGTGGATAACTCACCTTATGGTTGACATGAGCCCCAAGATCTGGTGACACGATTTAATTCCTGCCTCCACGATAAATGGCCTAATGACCACTGTCACCAACAATTCAAATCACACTTGGACTCACTAACAATTCAAATCCTGCTTGTACCCCAATCATGGTGGCTGAAGCGTTAAGAATCCACTTGTAGCTAATAGCAACAATGCAAGCATCTAGGGTAGCCCCAACTATTAGTCTTTGTGGTTGTCCCAACTACATCAAGTGACAGAACCAGCCTTCACTTCCTTAACATTCTCCAGTAGTGTCACATCATTGACTCGTCACCAGAAACAAGTCCATTGATCCTAAAATGACTACACTTAAATCCTTGAGTCATTCTACTTTGACACATTCGCCAGTCTCTCTGGAACCACACTAAAGACGACAATCGACAAAAACTTGGCAATCGTCAAATCTTAATATTCATCTTCTCTGAATAATCACGCTAGGCGACTTCAACTCCTTTTCCAACGCAGGATGCAACCTCTTTCATCAACTCTTACGACTCTTCACTTCTAAGAGTCTCATTACTCGAACATCAAGGCCTCGCCTTAGGTTCCTACAACATTTCTGCCAACAAACATGGCAGCCTTCTAGGCATGAATTTACTGTTTCACCACCGAGCACTCACACCAACTGCTCAACCAACATTATACAACGTGAGTTTCCAGTTCTATCCCCAACTCAAATCTCAAATCTCAAATACTCATTGGGAAACTCATAAAAGTAAATACGTAACGAGCTTACCTTGTTCCTTACAGGAGCTCTCTTTGAGGTCGGCGTACTGAGACATAGTCTTGAGGATTCAAATGTTTATAGGACCACTCGGTCCATAGCTCAACCAGAAAGTACTAACTCATATCCTTAATAAACACTCTATAGACGCTAAAATGCCGATGGATCCGCCGCGGTCGAACCATCACTCTATAGACGCTAAGTGATACCAAGTACATGAGGTAGTAACAGGAAACAATAACATAATGCTCTGATACCAATTGTCAGGACCCACCCCGAGTTAAATCCCTTTAACTCGAAGTAAATCCTGCGAGGACCACCTCAAGGGAACTTCTTACCGAAACCCCCTTGAGATGGCCAACCCTTCCTACATTCCAACTCAGCACTTCCATGAGTATCTAACAACAATCCCTAACTCATGAAGGCATCCTGCTCCCTAACCTACTTAACTAGCTAAACTGGGTTAGTCAGAGCAGTCTACAAAGATGGTTACCCTAAAGAATTTCAAGCGGCAACGGATTGATCGACTATGCCTCGACTCATGCACGCGCACGACCTCCGCTCGAGAACCCTGCACCACTAGGCATTTGAAAATGAAGGGCCCAGGGGAGAAACATTGAAAAACTGTCAGGGTGGGTGGACAAAAATAAAGTATAAAAGCTCTAATTCCTTTAATGTTCTCCCTCTAAGTTTTCCTAGAAAAATCCGCATGCAAGTAAAACATAAACAATGCCTTGGCTCAAATATAAACAATTATGTGGGGTGTTAACCTCATCCACGAGAAAACCCGACCCGCTCTACCATGAGAGGGTCCATTGACCAGCTCATCGGAGAGGGTCCTGACCTGCTCTATTCGGGAGGGTCTTTTGACCAGCTACCACCGAAGAGGGTCATGACCTGCTCTATCCGGGAGGGTCATAATGACCAGCTACCACTGAAGAGGGTCAGACCTGCTACAATCCAGAGATGGTACCCGCTCCATCTGGAGAGGGTCCATGCTAGCATGCAATATATATCCTTATCCTTTAAATCTTTTTAATTCCTGTAAAACCTGTAAAACCTCGTGGGAATAATAAATCGAAAACCAAGTCAAATCTCCCTGACTTCACCCCAAATACATTGGATTTAAAAACCTTTCCAGGAACCAAAAACCGGTTCTCTGCCTTTACTTTAAAACCCTTTAAATCCAAGAGCCAAATTTCTCCTTTTTTAAAACGTCCCCTCCATAATCCCCAAAACGGTGAAAACTATTAAACCATAATCTGGGAAAATCCTTTAAAACCCCGGGAAAGGTAGGAACCTCTTTCCCGGCTCGTTTATCTTTAAAATAGTAAATCCTTAAATCTCGAAATCACCATAAAACATTAAATGGAGGAAATCTCATAATTAAAGGAGAAAACAAATAAAGTCTATGTCATGTAGTTTAATTTAAAACAAAGGTCCACTCACAGTACTCATCGCGACCTTCTTCCTGCTCGGAAAGCTCCTCGAGCGAAACCCTCGAACTAACCGCGTAGTCGAGTCCGTCTCACGTTCAATCAGAGACTGTACAAACAAACCATTACATTAGTCATACCAAAGTTGACTTGGTTTTTTCCTAGTTTGACCAGGAAATCTTATTTTACCAAGAGTTGACCAAGTTCCTTTCTTTTAACAACTTTTCAAACATTACACTTATTTCCGATTATCGACTCGAAGTTTGGTTTCCGTTTACGCCACCTTAGCATAAGTATTTTCTCTTTACTTATTGTGAGTCGATACGTCGATAATAAAATTATCCGGTTGTTTTTCCACGATCAACTTGATTTTTCCGTTAATGGGAGTCAACATCTTCCTCAACCACTAGAGTGGTCAACATACTATAATTTCCATACTTCACTAAATAACTTCAAAACCTTTAACTTGAATTCTACCTTTTCTTTAACCTTTTCAACCCGATTTAACATCCTCTCATAAATGGAAACCTTCCAAAAAGGGAAAGTTTCCCAAAATGGAAACTTTCCTAACATGGCAAGTGTTCTTTAGATTGGGAAGTTTCCCAAAATGGAAACTTCCTACTTCCGTCCAATTTTCCCGTAATTACTCAACTTAGGGATTATCAATACTTTCTGACTAAAAGCTTAACAGGGATTCGATTTCTACCTCTTCGGCATTCTGCCGATAAAACTAATGCTTCGCCGGATTTCGGCAATTTGCCGGAATCTCTTGCCGGATTCCGGTCAACTTGCCGGAATCTTTTGCCGGATTCCGGTCAACTTGCCGGAATTTCGCCGGAGTTTCCCCGTTTCCTTCGTCACCAAGTTATCGACACATGCAGTCAAACAACAACAATATCAACAATAGATTAACAACACTAATTGCACAACACAGTAGCTCCAGGTTTCGGACTCACCCTCACAGTCGATCTGAGACTGCAACCCAGTAGTCTCCCCAAGATCCTACCAACAGCTCTTCAACCTCCAACATCCCCAACTACTCCAGTCAACAACAACTCTGCCCTGCTTCTCCTTGGCAGAACACCGAACCACTGCCTCTGCCAAGGAACAACTACAATGGTGCTCCAAGTTTCCCTTCGTGCTCGACTTGGAAAGGAGAAGATCGAGTCACTGTCGAGGGGGAAGAAAAGACATCAGAACCCGTCACCGGAGGGAGGAGGTGGAAACCATAGACATGAACAGTGAAAGTGAGATTCTCCGATTTTGGCCTAAATCGAGAATCCAAGAGCAGGGAAGTAAAGAGGAAGAAAGGAGGAGCAAGAATCCAACCTCAAATTTCTGGTTCGCCGCCTGGATTGTCGGAGATCTTCAAGGACAGTCGCCGTCCTCCTCCTTCAATCCACACCGTCGATGGTTGAACGTCGGAAAAGTTGACTGGGCTTGATAGAAGAGAAGTAAAGGAGAAGATTGGTGGTGGTCTCGTGAGCTAGGGTGGCCTAGCGGTGGAGCGCACAGCGGAGAGACTGCCGCGACATAGAACGAGCGAAGGGAGAGAGAGAGATCGAAAGGCTTGGTCAACTCTCCACTTTGGTTTTGACCGAAGTCAACCTTCCTCCAACCTTTTTATATGTGAATCAACGGTTAAGATCAAAACCCTAATCGATCTAACGGTTCAGATTAAAGAAGGTGAAAAGTGAAAAAGTTAAATGGTAAAAATTATTTACCGGAATAGTAATTAGAAATTACCATAAACTTCAGAAATTCACAGAAATTAGCCGGAAGCTCCGAAAAATATTCCGAAAATACCGGGAGACTCGTGTCGACACGTATTACAACATCGAGTCATCAAATATGGTATTTGGAGAACTTAGAAAAACTCGAAAATTAACTCGAGCGATAACTTATCGAATTACCGGTCGCAATTAAAAGTCCTCGGTAACTCGTAAACCTCTGTGAAAAGGTAACTTTTAGGTACGGGATGTTACAGCCGAGTGCCTAGCGCCCAGCTGTCGAGCGCCTAGTGCCCAGCTACCGAGGACCTGTGTTGCATAGCTGCCGAGTGCTAGTTTCCAACCACTGAGCACCCAGCTGCCCAGCATGACCTAGATTTTGCTCGAAGATTTAGCCACTGCTTCCTACGCTAAACTCCAATCAATAAAGCGAGATGACCACTCTCGAGTCTCAACAGTTTGGTATTGTATGCATGAGCGAGGCAGTTTGCCGCTCACTTACATATTAATCCTTGAATTTGCAACTTTCTGTACAACAACTTCTAAAGAGCTTTGTGAACAGCTCTGGATGAACTAGAATACAAACCATATATCACTGGAAAGCTATGTATGTCTAGTTTCCAACGGTTTTCGTGGTTTGTTCATATCCATTCTAATGAAGGAGTTATGACACTTTTAGTGAGCAAAACTCATGCTGCCAAGAAATTTGTTGCACACGGGTTTGCATTTGTGCACATTGTCATGTGCTTATTTCCTCATGATAGCTCTAGAAATCCCGGTTGTAGATCCTTAGATCATCGGTTCATGATTGTTGAGCTCACTTGTAAGAATGAATGCATACAAGAAACGTACAAAAGGGTGTACGAAGTATCAAATGGATGCCTCTGACATTTGACGTCATGAAGGGCTCTTTGATTTTCTCCAAACGAAATGAAACCTCGATAAAATTGTTGGTTTGATAAGTGTATTCACACTATGACATGATCATGCATAGCCTTATGAAGGTGTGCCAATGTTCGTGGTTTAGTCTTCACGTACAACAGATTTTTCATCATCGGATGACGTGGTTAACCTCGGCCAAGGTTACCCACTTCCTTGGTTTTAGATCCCCCCATAATGCTGTTACCAAATGCCGTCCTTCATGGACATTGAAGACTTGTAATGCCATATGAACACTTTACTTTTGGCCGAGGATAAATCATGCGATGTCACTTTAAAGTTGAAAGCTTCATCATGTCAAAATCTGTGAACATAGTAAGTTGAACATACTGTATCGTAACTTCGTCAAAGATTTCTGAACGGCTCCAGATAAACTAGAAGCTGAATTTTATATCATTAGAAAGCTATGTGAGCCTAGTTTCTAGTGGTTTAAGTGTCTCGTTCATAGATGTCCCGACGAAAGAGTTATGATAGTTTAAGCGAGTACAGGTCATGATGCCAGATGACAGACTGTATCCTACTGTCCCTTAACTTCGTCAGAGCCCCTATATCAGCTCCGGATGAACTGGAACACTCACTTGATATCATTGGGAAGCTATGTGAATCTAGTTTTTAATGGTTAAGAGATTTGTTCATATCCATCTAGACTAGAGAGTTATGGCCGTTTTAGTGAGTATAGGTCATACTGCACGAAAACTGCATACTCTTCGCAGATTGTGAATCCTTTTTGTGACTAAGTTTTATCGGATCTTCACCATCATTTATGACATGGTTGATTCAATTCTTGATGCCTTTGACCCAATGATCCAAGTTACAAATGCCCTCCTTATGGTGAGAGAGGCAATCGAACATTGAAGTGTGTTATGAACATACACACCAACGATTACTGTGATGAGAATGATTGAGACTTTTGTGTATAATTCTCATGAGTGCCGATTGAAAGCATCGTGGAGAAGAGCATGAGTTCTAAGGTGTCGCCAATAATAGATTTGGGACAATTGACTCAGATAAGCTATGACATTTTGGTCATACTGGGTGAGATATGCGAGCCAAAATTATTTGATATTTTTGGGCGTCCATTCCCCGATAACAACGACACTACGTCGTGATTGTATGTTGTGTTTGTATGCCGACATGATGTCCTCGGCAGCCGCACGGTACTTATAGTTTTCGTTATGTAAGACTTATTCTTTAGCTAAGTAAGGTGAAAGATCCTCTTACTATGCCACAAAAGATATCATTCTTATTGAAAATCTAAAGAGGGATTATTTAGACCGATGCAACCAATGTACGGATATCGTATACACTTTTATGGTGTTGGTTAAAGGGCTAACACACTGGTCAATGTGTTGCAACATCGTCTACCACATATTGCTTATGTATCCATGGGCTCACTACCCATCCCTAAAGAGGGACATGCAAGCATGTATTAATTCGTCCACGACTTACCATCATTGCATTGATTCACGACAACTTGTAACTGTGTGCTAGGATTGACATGAAGTTGTAATCTTTGAACTCGGAGGCATAGTAAAGGATCTCCAAGCCTTGAGTTCCACAATGTGCCAAATTGCACTACCACAGTGCCCAATGATGATGTGTCGCGTAAGATGAATATGTTGTAAGGTTGGATAGGAGTCACTTTAGTGCTCTCCACCTTAAGCTCCTTGACAGACGATCTCCTTAACCGCTACACTGCGGATTGTCACTTTGAGACTGTATTTCCGTCGTTAGGGGGAGATACGAACTCTAGTTTTCAAGTGAGAACGACGCGAATATCGTGGTTGGTCACCACTGAGTCTCAACATGATCCCAAAAGAACTATAGTGACGAGATCAATGCTGCTTATGTCTGTAAGGAATGATGTCCTATCAAGAGGACATGGCGCGACCAGATTGAGATGGTCCTGACGCTATCATCATGCCAAGTGTTAGGGTTGATTCTGAGTACTTGTTGACGCTGCCGAGTATCAGCGTTCGAGCACTGTGGGTGGTTATTTGGTGACGCCATAATGTGGCAATATGGTGTCACAGGCCTTGCGTCTCCTCAAGGGTTAGGAGGAGGCCCTTAGGTTCGATAATCACTCGCACTAGAGAGAAAGCGAGCTTGACACAACTTGATCTATTGATCAATGACACTCAAATCCTTCTTATGGAGTCTGAATTGTGATTATAGTTGGGGGACGTCTCAATCTAATTCATATAGAGCTTTACAGACATTACACTAGTGTACATGAGGACGTGGAATGATGAGTTTGTCTAACCGCACTTTGTTGACGAAACAGAGTTGATTGGCCTAATAGAAAGATACGATCCAGTTAAAAGAGATAGGTCCTTGGGTAGGTGATGTCGACACCGCAAGTGTAAACCCTATCATATATGTCTTTGTTGGATAGCGTAGTGAGAAGAAGAGTTTTGACTCACCTTATGGCGCAAGGTTTTCCACTAACACGCACTTGAATCGTGTACGATGAGATATGCTCTCGTAATGGATGTCATAGCACTCCACTACTTTGTCAGTTTGGTAGTTTCCTAATAAATGAACATGCAGCTTATGAAGGTGGTCATAGAAACATTTCTATAAGATCATAGATATGCATGAAGGTCTTAAAGAGACTTCATCTGTCCAAACCAAGTGACTCCCCACCATAGGAGTGTATGTTTGTAAGAGAGGTTGGAACACATATTGAGATCCCCTTAATTTGGAATGGATAGTAACTCCTTGATTTGGAAGGGATATGATGAAAAATGCCCTTGTGTGATTCCGGATATACATAAGAAGAGTGAAATCTTCATATACTCCCATAATTAGTCAAAGTCTTTACTCCAAGAGAGAGTTGTCCGTTTAATCAAAAGAAAGACTTGACCTCTCCTTCATTCATTCTAAAGCTAAGCACAATGCCAATGATATGGCAAATGACTTCACTTGAATACTCTAAGAGTATTTGACATATTCAATCCCTATGGTATGAGAGAAAGGTTGTTGTCTATGCCATCGCTAGCCATGCATGAATCGAGATGCATCAGAAGCGGAAACATGATCTAGGCACCGGTCGGTTTAGTGACCGAGTTGCTAGACATATAGCACGCTACCTGAGCGCTGCCTGTGCACACGTGTGCACTACTGCCAGACACTATACGTGCACATGTGCACCCAGCTGCCGAGCACTGTGCACCAGCTGCTGAGCGCTGTGCACGCCAACTGTCGAGCGTTGTGCACACAACTGCTAGGCACCGTGCCGACATAGCTGCTAGCGTTGAGTAATGCCTCATTTGAGACATGTAAAAGAGCATACATATGCCAGGTTGTCAAAACAAGCTCCGTGGTCATTAAGGATCTGGAAGCGCCCTATGAGTGATCTTAAAATCAGGGGAAGATGCAGATTTAAAAGAAAGTCTAGCATATACATGTCATCATCAAATATGAAGGGTGTGGTAGCTTGTGTCAACCATGTTACCCTCTTTTTCCCTTAGTCTAAGATTTTTGTCCCACTGAGTTTTTGCTTGATAAAGTTTTTAACGAGGTAACATTTCATACACCGCTAAGACCATTGATCCCCATTTGTGGTTAAGCTCACATCTACTCTTGAGATACATGTTGGAATGCACCATTCATCAGGAAAATCCGATTGAAGTACACATCAGAGGGAGCATCACATAGCGAGTTCTCAATGGAGTAGTTGGTGCATTGTACTCTTTTTTCTTCGACCAAGGTTTAGTTTTCACACAGGGTTTTTGTTACTTGGCAAGGTTTTGATGAGGCAACACCGTAAGCACCATACCGGCATGAAGACACGCGACACAAGGGGGAGTGTTATAGGATATTTGATATATATGTGTGTCTTGGTCCATGCCTTATATACGGGCTTTATATAGTAATCCATGTTGTAATAGTGTTTTACACATATCCATATAATAGGCCTATTGCCCTATATAATAGGCCTATTGCCCTATGTAATAGCCCAAGAGATCTATGTATTTCTCTATGTAAAGGGGTTTCATTCTATCAATAAGAGAATGAGAATTCAGTTCTCTTAAAACATATTTATTTTTGTCAGCTAGTCAAGCTTTTTATTTTGATACTTTAAATTGTGGTTGTATCAAGAGTTTAGTTTATAATCTAATAAAAAAAGTAAAAATAAACTTAAAACAAAACAAAATAACACGTGACAGATTAAGATTGAACCACATAGAAAAGTTCGAACGGGTACGTCAAGCCTGAATCAGACGCAAGTTTTTTTCCACTAGACAGAGGATTTACTACTACTTAATTACTGATGACTAATTCTTACCATTAACATTAACCGAGATTAATCGCATCCTACTCGACCATTGTTTTCTAGAATGTGTAGGGGACGTGGTCACGCGATCCGCACCTCTCACTCTCTCCAGTCCGCTATAAATTCATTTCACCAACCCCCCATTTCAAACACGTTTCCGTTTTCTCAAAAAATCAAAATCCACAGAAAAAACAGAGCCTGAAAAAAATGGCGGGCACTCTAGCTCTGCTCCCAACAAACCCTCCGGTGACGTCCTCGTCTCTGAGCTCCATCCGAGAGCGCTGGGAGGTCGAGTTCTCTCGCTTCTTCGGCTACCCTACGCTCACCTCCACGTGTCCAGATCTCGTCCCTCTCCCTGTGAAGATCAGGAACCGACGGCCGTTTGGGAACTGGATCTCCGCCACCTCCGCAGCGATGCTTCAGCTCATCTACGACCACTCCAGCTCCGACGTCATCCTCACCGTTTGCTGCAGCGGGAAGATCCAGGTCACTCCTAGCCTCTAGAACCTTCTCGTTTGCCTCTTTTTAATTTGCGTTGTCGTTGTCCTTGTGATTAGAGCTAGGAGGTTTCCGACTGTTGAATCCGTTTGGTTTGACGAGAAATTCATGTGAAATCGGACTTGAATTAGCATGAGTTAAATTTAGTACGTCTAGTTCTCCACATATAAATATAGTAATAGTTTTACGGTGACCAAACGGCGCCGGAGATTAATTGTTTGAATTTAACGGCGATGATTGTGACGATGTAGAGAACCTTTGCCTGAGATGACTTTGCGACGTCGTTTCGGCGAGAATGTTCAACTCCATAGTTGTGACATTTGAGCCTTGCGCGTAAAGTATTCGATGAAAGTCCACAGTGAAGTTGTGTTGGCTACTTGGCTTCAATATTGATTGTAGCTTGTGAATTGGCGTTATATACTGTTTGTATTTTCATGATTATTCTGAATCTGGATACTATAGATTTAGAGGCCTGAGTTTCATTTGAGGCCTTGTTTTCTGTTGTGTAGTGCGGTAGTAGGCTCTGGTTACATATTTCGCTTCATTTTTTCATTTCATCCAAAATTTGCGTACTGCATTTTACAGTCCTTTGAATTGTTACGGTTTGACATGTTTCAGGAGGAGCACTATGTGTCGAAGCTACTCTTTGCCTGGCCTCAGGTCGCATGCATGTCTGGATTTCCTGCTAGAGGCAGTAGAGCTGTCTTTGCTAGCTACAGAGATTCTTTGGGCCAGGTAAGCTGCTGAATGAGTAATTTTTTAGTAGTGATTTTAGTTTGGTGTGTGATAAGGCAGTTTAGTCATGCTAAGTTGCATGAATCGATAATCACATACTCACAGTGTCTGTGTTTACAACTTTTGCAGATCCAGAAATTCGCTTTTCGATTTATGTCTGTCGATGAAGCAGAGAAGTTCATGGCTCTTATGAAGGTGATTCACTGCCAACAGTGTAGAACGTCTAATCGTGATATAGATTTCATTCCTACTGTGATGGAAGACTTTTACCTTTGTTATGCAGTAAGGGTTTTATGTGTAGTTGGTTTGTTTTTCAGGAGATTTTCAAGGACGCGAGGGACATTCAACCTCTTACTACTGACTATGGATCTGAAATTTCATCACATTCTGAGTTCATGTCTTCTGATAGACCTTTAAACGGGTAAACCAGTACTACTGTCTCCTTAGATACGTCATTATCCCTTTGCAGAGATTTATATGGCAATGGAAAGTAGTAATATTGTTCTTCTCTGTGTTTCAGAACTTGCAAGGACTTGGTTGTCATGAATCCTGGTCACACTCATTCTCCTCAAATATCACCAAGCTTATTGAAGGCTTATACTCCACAAACCTCACCAGGCTTAGTGAAGGATTATTCACCTCAAATGCCACCACGCTGGACTCCTGACGCAGCCCAGTACAGACAAACTCAGCACATGTCACCTATTCAGAACTTTCAGAGCAATTTTTCCCCCTTGCCTCCCAGTTTCACCGCATTAATGTCTAACTGTCAACCTGTGGTAGAACAAGGTAGATTTATTTATTTTAGATACTTGGTATTTTGGTTGTATCAGCATTGAACAGGAAACCTCTTTCTGATTCCATGTGATGACTGATGACCCATGTTCCTTAATTCAATGTAGCTCCAGCCCAATCAACTGCATCCAAGGAAGTCGATCTCAAGGCCCTAATTGCGGTACCTTTTTCTATGCTTTCTTTGAAGGTCTTAGGGTAGTGTAACTAACCTTGGTCAGAAAAGAATTATCATCGTTGTTTGAGAGCACATAAAATTGTTCAATGGTAAACAGTGCATCTGCATCCAAGGAAGTCGATCTCAAGGCCCTAATTGCGGTACCTTTTTCTATGCTTTCTTTGAAGGTCTTAGGGTAGTGTAACTAACCTTGGTCAGAAAAGAATTATCATCGTTGTTTGAGAGTAGATAAAATTGTTCAATGGTAAACAGTGCATCTGGTTAAGATCACTAGAGTGATCGATATATTACAGAAAGGGAAATGCTGATTTACTGACTTCATGATTGTTATGTTGCAGAGATGTATGGAAGACTCTTCCTTCCAAGGTAATTCATTGTTCAATATCGAATTGCTAAGACCTAAATTTCATATTCAAGTTTGATTGTTGCTAAGTGTAGATTGTAACTTAACATTGATGTGTCATAAGTGTATTGTATTTATGTTCACACTAACAATTTGAGAAACACCGGGCTCATAAGCTGCTAATTTTCATGGTAAAAAGTTGATCAGTTTTCACATACTATTGCTTAAAATGCTTGTGTATCTAATTTCTTTCTTCCCTCCAGATATATTGAACCAAGTCGAGACAGTTATGAGCGAAATGGGGGCTGATTTGAGGCTGTAGTTGTCATGCGTGTACCTGTATCATCTATGGCGGTCAACAACACTTCTCAGGTTCCACTTCCCAGCCATGAGTGTCTTAGGCTCTTCGTCATCTACATAACTTGTTCATCCTGAATTGTTCCCCATCTCTCTTATTTCAAATCTTAGACTTCGTAGTTAATTTCCTTATATTAGGGTCCTATGCGAACATATATTAAACACATTTCAAACAGAATATGAAAATTTATAAATTGAAAAGATGAGTAATATAACTTGTGTAGTAATCTTGAGGCGCATCCACTTTCTCTTTTCCCGGCGGCTATTCATGAAATAATATCATTCTCGATGGCCAGTAAGGGAGCAATACATTCATCGATGGCCTATTATATTTACTTTCCCTGTCATAATTGGAGATGATTGTCTTAGAAACGTCAAATACAAGCTCACCTGTATGGGTGGTGCAATGAGGCAAGCGAGAAATACGGTAATATAGTTGATAGGAAGCTTTGATAGTCTCCTCAACCCACACTTGATGTTTGTAGTCCAAAATATGCAACACCGTCTCATATCTTTCATTCCTCCAAATCTCACATACTATACAGAGACATCCATCCACTTCGATAATCCTTTGGATCTTCAATCATTGAATCATCTTGCATTGACAAGGTAGTGGTATGATTCTTAACCTCATCTCCAATGTCAAGAGCAAATATAGCTTCATGATTAAGAACCAACCAGTGCAGGGCTCCATGGACACAGACAGTATTATTCAAGAAGTCCGAAGCCGGAGGACGACCGAATGGGAGGTTACCCCAATCTACCTCCATGTTCCTCCATGAAGCTTGACCTAGTGTGAAAATTTTAAACTCTACTGAGCCTGCAATATTTTTGGTTGCCACAACCTTATACTCGTTCGAACTAGGACTGAAGCCGAAATATAAGTCTACATAATAGAAAGAATGGATAGGGAACAGTAACAGACTCGTGTGAAGGGGTTAAATATTTTGTACGGATCTTTAGTACAACCACTGTGGCGCCCTAATACCAAGCCATTAGCATATCTCATCTTGATGAAGAAAAAGGGCAACGTCACAAGGTCAGTGACATGGGATGGGGTGTTTCCCTTGTCGCTAGCTTTGACGAGGACAAGGTAGTGCTTTCGGGGGCCGGAGCTGGAGCCGGAGCCGGGGATGTGAGCGCTTAAGAGGAGATGACCACCGTCGTTGTGGGGGTGGAAGTTTCGATGGATCCTCCAGAATCCGGGGTCCGTAGTGAGGAGAGCTTTCCATGGTTTGCTAACGCACCGAAAGTGCATCAGAGACCCTCGCCGTCGCCTTGGGAGTATTTCAGAGCCTATGATTTCGCTTGGCAGGTTGGAATCATCATCAGTTTTTTTCCATGTTCTCGCGCCGCTAGGTTTTCTCTCTGATCTATTATATTTAGAAATAAAAAATAGGCTAAGGGGTGTTTTCATATATATAGAAAACCAAACTACTTGCGTAACCAAATTCAAATAGGAAAGCAATACAAACGACACGGATCTTCCTTTGCGTTTCTCAACAAATTTTATTCTATTTTTTTTAGTAACTATCAAATATTATGTAAATATTTACTTTTCTTGTAAAAGTAGATTATATTATTCCTATTTGCATTATGATTATATCTCTATATATACCATTTTTTAGAAAAGAATAATACAACGATGTATTCAAAACCATATCAAATTATTCTTTTCTACTTGGCATCAGAGCCACAAATCCGAATTTCATGACATCCCGCTGCGTACCATAATCATACCAAAATCCCAAATTTCAAATCCTAAATTTCAAATCCCGAATTTCAAATGTCAAATTTCAAATCTCTAATCTCAGCAAATTGAATTTATTTTTTATGGCATACCAAATCAACAACTACACCATCATTTCACAATATCACAAACCAAATTTATATGCAAACTTAAAATGTCCGCTCTGTAGATATTTCGGTCATAGTAATCAACGGTGTTATGAAACAATTAGGTAACCAAATTGGTGAGATTTCACCAAGACACCCCGAAAGAATCAAGCAAAAGTTTTCATAGCTATTACAGAGGAAGAACAATCATCCAATGTCGCACAATCAGGTATGAACGGTAAGATATCTATAAATAATTTCTAGATTATTGATAGCGGAGCAAGTGATCACATGACTAATGATTATATATACCCTCTTACAAAACTTACAATCTTCCTCTCAAAATAGTGTTTCTGTATCAGACACGTTAACTCTTGATTCTGTATTAGTTGTCCCTTCATTGTCATACAAACTCCTCTCAGTTAGCCAAATCATTCAAGCATTATCATGTACTGTTACTTTTCACCCTTCTTTCTGCATATTTCAGGATATTCTGATTCGGCGGATTCTAGGTTATGGTGTATGAAAGGGAAAATTATACTACATGGATCTGACAGATACAAGAGAAAACAAAAGCATTTTTAGGTTAAGCTAATCAGGTCAATGGAGCTGAGAGTGCTAAGAAGAATGTGTCGCTTTGACATTATCGGTTGGGCCACGTAAACTTTAATTATCTGAAGAAACTGCATCCATAATTATTTTTAGGTGTCAACCATTCAAATTTTTGATGCGACATATGTGAACTAGCCAAAAGCCATCGTATTTCATATTCCCCAAGCCTGCATAGAAGTCATGTTTCATTCATGAAGATTCATTCCGATGTTTGGGGGCCAGCAAAAATTCATACTCACAGTGGCTATCGATATTTTGTAACATTTATTGATGATTGTACTCGTATGACTTGGGTGTCCCTACTGATGAACAAGAGCAATGTCTATTCTCGGTTCACATAATTTCACAAGATGGTGACTACACAATATCAACAAGCTATTCGAGTCTTTTAGTCTGACAATGGTGGAGAGTATATTAATGGTCGTATGCAAGAGTTTATGCAGTCCCATAGAATTCGACATCAGACTTCAAATTTGTACACTCCTCAGCAAAATGGATTAGTAGAATGAAAAAATCGACAATTGCTTGAAGTTATCCGTGCTTCTTTATTTGACATGAATGTACCTCTTGAATATTGGGGAGAAGCAGTGAGGTCTGCTGCATATCTCATTAATCGTACTCCTTCTCGAGTAATTGAATTTCAAAACCCCTTGCATCAGCTTCAACATTTTATTTCTGTTCCGTCATTACCTAATTTGGAGCCTCGAGTATTCGGATGTGTATTACGTTCATATTCTAAAGCAACAACGAAGTAAACTTGATTCTCGTGCAAGACGGTGTATCTTTATTGGGTATGCCGATTTCTAAAAGGGTTACAAATGTTATGATCCTCTCACCAACACCATTCATGTATCCCTTGACGTTTCTTTTTCTGAATTTGAGCCTCATTACTCAGGGAGAGTATCGAGTTCTTCCCTTCAGGGGGAGAGAGGTTGTGAAGAGAACTCTCGAAATAATTTATTTAAACTCGAAGAATTTAAAGAATTAGAAGCTCTGGAAACAAGATTTGGAGTTGAAATTCATAATAGCAGTTATATTGGAACATAAGAGTCAAATAGACATGAAAACACTGACTCAAGCGGAAGGAATTCTGACGATGCGATGCGTGTCAGAACTGGAGAGACTGAAGCTGAAACCCGAGCTGAGCCGGTACATGCTGGAGAAGAGCCGCCAAGCCAAGCCACCAATTTTGCTAACGTGTCTGCTTCCACATATTCTGTCCATATAGACCAGAGTCACCGGACAACAGTACTTCATGACTCGCAAGTCAGACCCACAGAGTTGGCATCTTTAGCTAATAGTAATTCAAATACTTCGTCAAATCTGTTCCTCTTCTCCATAAAATCAACCGAAGAAGTCGCCACGAATGTCTCTCCTCATGTACCTTTAAATTCAAACCAATTTTCTAGGGTAGATAATATTGAACCTAGGAAATCACAAAGGGTTACCATGGGTATTCCAAATAAACAACATGAACTAGATATCAAAGCTAAAGCCAAATATCCTATAGAAAATTATATGTCTTAACCATAAGTTGGCTGGTTCACATGCTCTTGTCATCAATCAATTATCCAGTGTTTCTATTCCTAGTACCGTACATGATGCAATAGCAGATCTGAAGTGGACTCAAGCAATAAATGAAGAACTAGAGGCCTTGCAAATGAACTCGACATGGGATGTTGTTCATAAACCTGATGGAAAGAAAACCGTTGGATGTCGTTAGGTATTTGTAAAACTCAAAGCCGATGGGAGTATTGATAGGTATAAACCCAAATAAGTTGCCAAAGGATACTCAACGCTATGAGATTGATTATGAAGAGATGTATGCACCCGTAGTAAAGATCAACACTGTTTGAATTTTGATTTTACTTGCAACAAATAAAGATTGGCCTCTACGACAGTTTGATGTGAAGAATGCTTTCCTCAGTGAAAACTTGGAGGAAGGTGTATATGGACATGCCGCCAGGAGTCAAATGTAGACCTTGTGATGCCAGCAAGGTTTGTAAGTTGAAGAAGTCCTTGTACGTACTAAAACAATCTCCTAGAGCGTGGTTTGGGAGATTATCCAAATCAATGAAAACGTTTGGTTACAGACAAAGCAACTCGGATCACACTTTGTTCATCAAGCGTAGTCAGGGTAAGATCACCACTCTGATTATGTATGTTGATGATATGATTGTCATAGGAGATGACCCAAATGAGATGGAGGTTTTACAGAAGTATCTGTCGAAGGAATTTGAGATGAAGGACCTTGGACAACTGAAGTACTTTCTTGGAATTGAAGTTGCAAGATCAAAGAAGGGGATTTGTTTATCTCAACAAAAATATGTACTTGACTTGTTAGCTAAGACTGGACTGCATGATTGCAAGCCTGCTGAGACACCAATTGAGATGAATCACAACCTCTCCATCTATCCAGATCAAGTCCTGGATGATAAAAGGAGGTACCAACACCTAGTAGGGAGACTTATTTATCTTTCTCATACTAGATCTGATATTGCTTATGTTGTGAGTGTTGTTAGTCAATTTATGCATTGTCCTAGTGAAGAGCATATGAATGCAGTGTATCGTATTTTGAAGTACATGAAGATGACACTAGGTAAAGGATTATTATTTGAGAAAAAAGGAGAATTAGATGTTGTTGGATATACTGATGCAGATTGAGCTGGTGATAAGACTGAAAGACGGTCTACATCTGGGTATTTTACATTTGTTGGAGGAAATCTTGTGACTTGGCGAAGTAAGAAGCAGAAAGTTGTTGTCAGGTCAAGTGCTGAAGCAGAGTTTCGAGGTATGACACATAGAGTTTGTGAGATGCTATGGATTCGTAATGTGTTGAAAGAATTGGGTTTTGAACTCAAAAACCTATGAACTTGTATTGTGATAGCACGCCTGCTATTGAAATTGCTCATAACCCTGTTCAGCATGACCAGACAAAGCATGTAGAGGTGGATCGACATTTCATTAAAGAAAACTTAGACAAGAAAATCATTTGTTTCCCTTTCGTGTATACAGAAGACCAATTAGCAGATGTTTTTACGAAATGAGTGTCAAGGAAAGTATTTGACAATTCGGTTGGCAAGTTGGACATGATAGATATCTATGCACCAACTTGAGGGGGAGTGTAGAATATTCTGTAAATATTTACTTTCTTTGTATGAGTAGGTTATATTATTCCTATTAGCATTATGATTGTATCTCTATATATACCCTCTTTTTTGAAGAAGAAGAAGAATAATACATCAAAGTATTCAAAACCATATCAAATTATTCTTTTCTACTAGAATCTGTGTGGCTGCCCTCTAGTCTTGATTAATGAAATTGTTGAAAGAGAGTGAAAGAGAGCTGACTGATTAACAGGAAGTACGCAATTACATTTTGATGAGTTAATTAGAGCAAGGTTTGGACTTTGGACCATCAATGTGACCCACATCTGGTTTGTTACTCCTCATCCGCTCTAGCAAGTTTCTTACCCTGTTGAATTTAAGAATTCCCTAATTTTTCGTCGGTTAAAGTTAAATAAATAAAATAATAATTTATATCACTGGTTGCGTCTCATCGATTTGAAACTATTTGTAGTTGAAGGTCCAGGCAGAATACGTAATTTAGAAGGTCAAATTACTGTTTCTTTGCGTTTAGGGGTTTGACTAATGAGATTGACCGTCCGGATCGAGTCCTTAACCTTGTCGGATCAAGTTGAAAATTTACCCACACACATGTTTCAACATAATGATGATATCTGAAGGTCGGATTTTCGTTTCACAAGATTGATCATCACAATCATAACATGTCAACTGATGTTGTATAACTAATTTACGAAGTGTTAAATGTTCCGTTTCAAAAACAAACTATACGTAGAAGCTTCAAACGAAAAAAGTCATGAAATAAGATATGACCAGAATAATGAAATATGTCTACGATTGAAAAAATCACGTAATTCCGATAAAGTTTTGGTGCCAATAGTTGTGGTTAATGCATTTTTTCATTCTTTCTCCCTAGAGGTAGCCCTATCTCCGATGATTATTTTTCTTATAATTTTTATACCACTAGTTGCGTCTCATAGATTTGAAACTATTTGTAGTTGAAGGTCCGGGCAGAATACGTAATTTAGACAGTCAAATTACCGTTTCTTTGCATTTAGGGGTTTGACTCACGAGATTGACCGTCCGGATCGAGTCCTTAACCTTGTCGGATCAAGCTAAAAATTTACCCACACACATGTTTCAACATAATGATGATATCTGACGGTCGGATTTTCGTTTCACAAGATTAAACATATAAATTGGACATAAATTTAATAAATTAGTATAAAAAGTACTCACTACCAGAATAAGTATCATAGCCGACGAAAAAAAAATTAACAGGCCGACGAAATTTTTTTTCGTCGGCTAAAGCCCACTTTAGCCGACGATTTTTTTTTTCGTCGGCTAAGTAAAAATTTCGTCGGCTAAAGTGGCATTTTAGCCGACGAAAAAAAAATTCGTCGGCTAAAGTGGTTTTTTCGTCGGCTAAAGTGGGATTTTAGCCGACGAAAAAAATTTTCGTCGGCTAAAGTGGGATTTTAGCCGACGAAAAAAATTTTCGTCGGCTAAAGTGCTTTTTTCGTCGGCTATAGTATGTGAACTTTAGCCGACGAAATTTGAAAAGTTTAGCCGACGAAATTAGGGTATTTCGTCGGCTAAAGTAACTTTTAGTTATAAAATTGTACTACGGATATTTCGGTGTCCGATTGACTATTGTGATACCAATCTGGAAGCAGAACGGGCGTAGGAGCAAAACTTTGCTATGACATATAGGCTTTTTTGGCCATCCGAGTTCGTTTAAGGCTTCAAAATGAAGTTTTTCTAAACGCTTAATACACGAAAATGTCCATATCTACGCCTATATAAGGTATTTTGGCCGAACCTTCAACACAACAAACACTCACCATAATGAGACGCAACTGTCCATCTAAAAATTTTGAGACATTTACCCCTCCATGATAGGCCTTCCCGTATAGATAAATAATGGTAAATAGTAGGCATGTTGTGATTCCGGTCATCAAAATTCACAAACAAAAATACGACCGTCAGATATCATCAATATGTTGAAATATATCTCTGGTAAAAAATTCAACTTTATCTGATAAATTTAAGAACTTCATCTAGACGGTCAATCTCGTAAGTCAAACCTCTATATTGTATTGACTGCAACTATCGGCACCGAGACTTTACCGGAATTACGTGATTTTTCAACCGTAGGCGTATTTCACCATTCCGGTCATATCTTATTTCACGACTTTTTTGCGTTTGAAGTTTCTACGTACAGTTTGTTTTAGAAACGAAACATTTACTTAAAGCTTAGTAAACAAGTTATACAACATTAGTACGCATGTTGTGATTCCGATGATCAAAGTTGAGAAACAAAATTCCGACCGTCAGATATGATCATTATGTTGAAATATGTATATAGGAAAAAATTTAACTTAATCTGACAACGTTAAGGGCTCGATCCTTACGGTCAATCACGTAAGTCAAACCCCTTAATGCACATAAACGGTCATTTGACTGTCTAAATTACGTATTTTGCCCGGACCTTCAACTGAAAATAGTTTCAAATCGATGAGACGCAACCAGTGGTATAAAAATTTTATGAAAAATAACTACCGGAGATAGGGCTACCTCTAAGGAGAAAGAATGGAAAATTGAGTTAACCGCAATTATCGGTACCGAGACTTTACCGGAATTACGTGATTTTTCAACTATAGACGTATTTCACCATTCCGGTCATATCTTATTTCACGACTTTTTTGCGTTTGAAGCTTCTACGTATAGGGTTTAGGGTTTAGGGTTTTAGCCGACGAAATTAGGGTAATTCGTCGGCTAAGGTTAAATTAATAAATAAATAAAATAAATAATTATAGCCGACGAAATTAGGGTATTTCGTCGGCTAAGGTTAAATTAATAAATAAATAAAATAAATAACTATAGCCGACGAAATTAAGGTATTTCGTCGGCTAAAGTTAATTAAAAATTCAAATTTTTTGGCGGGGATTTTTAAAATTTTAAAATTTTTCGACGAAAATTTTGAACTTTAGCCGACGAAATTTCGTCGGCTAAAGTTCAAAATTTTCTATATCTTCCCTTCTCCTCCTCCTCCCTCCTCTTCATCTTCCCTTCTCCTCCTCCTCCCTCCTCTTCATCCTCCCTTCTCCTTCTCCTTCTCCTCCTCATCCTCCTCTTCATCTTCCCTTCTCCTCCTCCTCTTCATCCTTCCCTTCTCCTCCTCTTCATCCTTCCCTTCTCCTCCTCCTCCTCCTCTTCATCTTCCCTTCCCCTCCTCCTCTTCATCTTCCCTTCCCCTCCTCCTCTTCATCCTTCCCTTCTCCTCCTCATCTTCCCTTCCCCTCCTCCTCCTCATCTTCCCTTCCCCTCCTCCTCCTCCTCTTCATCTTCTTTCCTCCTCCTCCCTCTCCTAACCTTCTCCCTCCTCCTCCTTCAAATCCCTCCTACTTCTCTAAAATAATAATTACAAAAATTAAAAAAGAAAAAAATATGAAAAAATTAAAAAAAAAAAAAAGAAAAAAACTATAGCCGACGAAATACCTTAAAATTCGTCGGCTAAAGTTTTTTAAAAAATAATAATTACATAAATTAAAAAAGAAAAAAATATGAAAAAATTAAAAAAAAAAAAAGAAAAAAACTTTAGCCGACGAATTTTATTAAAATTCGTCGGCTAAAGTTTTTTTAAAAATAATAATTACATAAATTAAAAAAGAAAAAAATATGAAAAAATAAAAAATAAAAAAAGAAAAAAACTATAGCCGACGAATTTTAATAAAATTCGTCGGCTAAAATTAAAAAAAAGAATTTTTTTTTAAAAAAATAATAATTACATAAAAAAATTATAACTTTAGCCGACGAATTTTAATAAAATTCGTCGGCTAAATTTTTAAAAAAAATAATAATAATAACTATAGCCGACGAAATACCCTAAAATTCGTCGGCTAAAGTTAAATAAATAAATAAAAATAATAGCTATAGCCGACGAATTTTAATAAATTTCGTCGGCTAAAGTCCAGAAATTAAGCGACGAAAAATTTATTCGTCGGCTAAATAAATGACTTTAGCCGACGATGAACAGTAATTTCGTCGGCTATAGTGTTGGCCGACGGATTTTACCCGACGACTTCTTAGCCGACGACACGTCGTCGGCTAAGACTTTAGCCGACGAAATTTAAGGTTTAGCCGACGAAAAAATTTCGTCGGCTAAAGTGGTTGTTCTGGTAGTGACTATAGCCGACGAATTTTAGTAAATTCGTTGGCTATAGTATTGTAAATAGCCGAATAATTTATTTTAAATTCGTCGGCTAAAGTTGAACTATCAGCCCTTCGAGCCTCCCACTGCCCTCCTCTCTCTTTCAAATTTTTCAAGAAATTAAGGTATGCGATTCGATGTATATATTGAATTATATAATTATTTTGAATTATTGATGTATATATTGAATTATATTTGTTATTGAAATTGTGAATATTTATAAATTTGGTATATTAAAATATTAATTAGTATATTTAATATATTTGTGATAATGTTGTTGAAATATTTAATATAATTTGGTATATTAAATAAATTTAGTATATTTGTGTATTAAAATATTTATTGTAATAAGTTGGTATATTAAAATATTAATTGGTATATTTAATATATTTGTGATCATGTTGTTAATTTTTGATAATTTGGTATATTTGTGTATTAAAATATTAATTGTAATAATTTGGTATATTTAATATATTTGTGATAATGTTGTTAATTTTTTATAATTTGGTATTTTTGTGTATTAAAATATTAATTGTTATTAATTTAGTATATTTAATAAATTTGGTATATTAAAATATTAATTGGTATATTTAATATATTTGTGATAATGTTGTTAATTTTTGATAATTTGGTATATTTTTGTATTAAAATATTAATTGTACAAATTATAAATTCTAATAATTTAATAAACAGGATGAAAGACTTGTTTAGTAAAACTAAGGGTTCAAAGGGCCAAAGGTCTGAATCGTCTGAGGGAACGTCTAGCAACCCTAAAGCATCGTTTCAGGGCCCCATGACAGCCCGACGTGCGTCCCTTCTAGAGCCGACGCAGAGGCAGCCGGGCGCCACTCATTCCTCCCGACAACTGGGGGCCACACATTCCATCAGACAGCCGGGGGCCACACATACCTCGAGGCAGCCGGACACCCCTCGCTCCTCGAGGCTGCCGAGCGTCCCTCACTCCTTCTTATAATGTCATAATAAGAATAATCTATTAATAATTAATTTGTGATAGATACAGTTAGAGCCAAGCCGACAAGGAAGAAGAGAGGCCCCGTCACAAGGAAGGCTCTCGAGAAGACCGTGAGTACCTCGGGAAGGGTCGTCATCTATACTGACGGGGATGAGAACGTAGTATCCAGTGGGACGACGAGGATGTACTCTGGGCCCGTGGGAGCACTCATTAGGGATAGAGTCCCTATGTTATGGTCAGACTGGGGCGAGATCCCATAGGAGGTTAAGGACATGGTCCATAACGCAATGTCGGTAAGTATAAAAAATTCACAATTAATATTATGTATTACATTGTGGATTTATGAAAAACTAAACTAATAAACGTTTTAATGCAGGTGTGGTTTGACGTTCCCCAACACCTAAGGAACACCTGGGCGGACGTTGTGCATGGGGAAGGTACGTTGGAAAGTTAATGAGAAAACAAAATTATATGTGTAATTAATAATATTTATAATTTTTTGTGGTATCTGTAGGTACAAGGAGTGAAAGAACGAGTTACGGACCCACTGGACTACGCATGGGAACGAACGGTCTGGTACACCCCTTGAGTTCTCGTTCAGGGAGTACGAGTGACGTTGGCTTCTGATATCAGAATTCAACAACCCTCATAAACAGGTAATTAAAAATAATAGTTTCTTATATTTTTATTAATTAGTACGTTTTAAAATATTTTACTATTTTACTAATAGTTTCTTATATTATATATTTCAAAATGTTAATTAATTATTTTTTCCTATCCAATTAGGCGAGGGTGAGGCAAGCAAGTGACGAGGTGATGACTGCTATAGTGAGGGAGACATGACCAGACACGCAAGAGGAAGACATGTCCGAAGCCATGTCTCAGATCGACACTTCAGATCTCAGGGTTGGGGCGAGGATCATGGGCACAACATTCCCACCGCGAGGAAATAATTTCTACTGCCGGGGTCTAGGAAAGAAGGGCGAGGGGGTACTAAAGACCACTCCCGGATTTCAAATAAAGACAGCCTCGACCAGCAGCAGAACGACTCAGCTAGAGGCGGAAGTTCAGATGCTACGGGAACACCAAGCCGCTTTACAAGAGTATAATGCAGCAGTATATGCCACCAATCAGGCACAACAACAGCATATGTTCTAGTACTTGCAAGATTTTTCAGCTGTCCAGCTTCAGGGACTTCAGCCTTCGCCCATGCCTACGCCTATTCCCTTACCTCAACCGCCGCAACCTCCTCAACAACAACTTCCTCCTGGCACGGATATAGATTTTATTTAGTTTTATGGATTTATGAACAATTTATAAATTAATAATTTAATGCAAAACGTTTAGACTACTTTTGATGGTGTAAGTTGTTGGTTATATAAAATTGTTTATGTAATTTGCAGCTTGCTTGGATAGTAATTTAGAAATTTTGTGGTTTTTTAGTATAAAAAGTACTATAGCTGACGAAATTTACCATAATTCGTCGACTATAGTATTTTTTTAAGTTTAGTTGACAACATATGGCTTAATTCGTCGGCTATAGTAGTATTTTAGCCGACGAAATATATTATTTTAATTTAATATTATTTTTTTAAATATTTAACCGACGATTTATAGTACATTTCGTCGGCTATAGTTTTTTAAATTGGCCGATGAAATATTTATAGTTTTCGTCGGCCAAAGTGTTAGGTTGAGGCCGACGACAATTTATTTCGTCAGCTAAAGTCTTACTTTAGCCGATGAAAAATATAAAAATAAGTCGTCGGCTAAGTGTTAAACTATAACCAACGACCAGTTTTATTTCGTCGGCTGAAGTTATGGCCGACAAGTCTTTGGAGACGACATGTTGTCGTCGGCTAAGATCTTAGCCGACAACTTTGGCTAACAGGCCGACGAAAATTTTTCGTCTGCCAAACTACTGATTCCGATGGCGAGCTGTCTTGCAGAGTGGTTTGCCTTGTGTCCTAAGGCAGATAGGTAGTCATCGAAAGCTGGTTCACTATTACAAATCACTGACAAACCCTTCAAATCTAATATCGTGATATAGAATTATAGATTTCATTCCTGCTGTGATGGAAGACTTTTTCCTTTGTTATGCAATGAGGGTTTTATGCTTCATTGGTTTGTTTTCCAGGAGATTTTCAAGGAAGCAAGCACATTCAACCTCTTTACTATTGACTATGGATCTGAAATTTCATCACATTCTGAGTTCATGTCTTCTGATAGACCTTTAAATAACCCCTTGCGGAGATTTATATGGTAATGGAAAGTAGTAATATTTGTTCTTCTCTATGTTTCAGAACTTCCAAGGACTTGGTTGTTATGACTCCTCGTCACACACATTCTCCTCAAATATCACCAAGCTTATTGAAGGCTTATACTCCACAAACCTCACCAGGCTTAATGAAGGATTTTGCACCTCAAATGCCACCACTCTGGACTCCTGAAGCAGCTCAATACAGACAAACTCGGCACATGTCACCTATTCACAACCTTCAGAGCAACTTTGCTGCCTTGCCTCCCAGTTTCACCTCATTAATGGCTGTCAATAACCTGCGGTAGAACAAAAGTAGAATTATGATACTTGGTATTTTGGTTGTATCAGCATTAAACAGGAAACCTTTGATGTTGACTCCCTCTGAAAACTACAAGTTCTATAAGACTAATACTTTGATCATACTTCTCGAATAAGTTAACAGTCATCGTGATTTAAAGAAGTTTTTGTTTTCATGTACCTCTAAAATTATCGTATTCCCTATAGTAAAGACATAACTAGTTAGGAATAAGACTTGTGTGGGTTTACCTAACCCATGTCAGCATATCTAACAAGGCAAACATCATTCTTAGGATCATAGGCAGTTGATCTATTCCATAATGTTTAGGGATAGAATAAGCCTTTATTCGTCATACATTTAAAGTAGCGAAAATTGTCTTTTATACCATTTACAGAGGTGGCGTGTTGGCGCTTAGCTATATATATCAGATGAGATGTCCGGTCTAGAGAATTTAACTAAGTACAAGAATACGCTTATTGTACTTCGACTTGAGTCTTCTGGGCCCAATATCTCTTCTTTCTATGAGACAATACATGCGTCTTTAAACCTCGGACGACTATTTAGTAGGCTTGAATCATTTTCTTTGTCCTCATTAAAATATCTTAACATCTAGATGTAATTTGATTGATGGACCAAAATTCTATCTGCACTGGCACAACTTCAGGTTGACAAAATATTTTTGTCTTCAAAAGTCTTTCATCGCAAACTCCGACTTCAGTTGTGGTTTTCTTGAACTCTTCAAGAGCATCATTCAAATTCATGTTATCACCACTAATTGAAAATCCACAACTTCTTTTCTTAATACACGCATGAGCATAATTCATTATTCATATATCTCAGCCCAAACAAATATTCACTTAGACGGTTACACCAACTCCTAGAATGTTTCAATCCATGAAGTGAACTGCTATCACGAATGTAGAGTATGTTCTGTGGTGTAGAACTATTTGCATTGGGTATCAAATTTCCATCAGGAACTTTCATGTATATCTCTATATTCTGATCCCCACAGAGATAACTTTTTATCACATTCATAGACTGCATATTCAGTTTTTCGAAATCTACCAAACTGATAAGGTAGTAGGACGATATGACATCCATAACGGGAAAATACGTCTCCTCGTAATTAATCACAAGGCGCTTGAGAAAATTATTGCGCCATTAAACGAGACTTTATCTCACAAACTCGTATTTCTCATTACACTTCCTTATAAATACCTATTTACAATATACAAGTTTAACATGGGGAGGTGTGGGAACAACAAGCTCATAGCACCTTTCCCTTGGTTAAGAAATCTGATTTGACCTAGATTGTTTCTTTCCTTTTTAGCTAGTCGTCTCTTCGTTAAGATCCATTAACGAAGCAAGATTTGACATCATTGCTTAGTATCATTTCGGTGGCCACCGTAAATACTAACATATCATCGATGAAATCTCATTCCAATTCAAGTCTCACTAAGTTTACCGAGATTTTATATTCTCGAGAGAGTGGGTTTAAATGTTGGAGCGTCCCCCAACTTTGTCTCTTCTTGGATGAATCCATAATCCAGATTAATCTAGTGATTTGAATTTGCTTGAGATTAAGATGACAAGAATATTCATTTGTGCCAAGTTTACCCACTTCTAGAGAAAAAAAAATTGTTCGAACCTAATGGTCTACCTCACATCTGGGCAGGGACTACTAAGATTGGTTAGCCGCCATGGTTGTACCTTGTCCAACTAGGATGATACGTCCTCCGAGGACGTTTATCCTTATATATATATATATATATATATATATATATTTGATCTCGTCACTTTGACTAGAACTAATAAAGTGTATGATATATTATGGACTACACTACGTAGATCTAGAATTCTTTGTACTTCACTAGAAGTAGATTTTGTCACACTTCAATATCATATGTACGGTTTGGGGATCAAGATGAGACATTCTACACGTCGTTCATCAGGAACGATGATGTTCTTATCTCCCCCTAATGGTAGGAAGACTATTTCATTAAAGTGACGACCGCAAATCTAGCGGTATATAGATCGCCTGTCAAGGGATCTTAAGAACTCATAATGGATAACTTCATAATCGACATATATGACCATACTTTGTTGAGACCCAATTTTGTACGTTGTGGCAACACAATTGGCACGGGGATTGCAAACCCAAATGCGTGTAAGTGCAAAAGCTTCAAGTTTCCACCCAGTCACCAACTGTAACACGATGTAAACTGGTAGCAGTGGGCCTTAACTAGACCAATATGGCTGCATGCAATATTACATAGTCTAAGATATATATTAGAAACTTGGTGCACATTACCAAAAATCTATATGCGAGACTATCTTGGATGTGAACATAGGAAACTATATATGTTCAACAAATCTTAAAGGATATGCAATAATCATCGGAAGCTTTTGATGTAAACTCTTCAACATTATTAAGCTAACCTTATAGATTTTATAAGATAATTCGAGGGGTGGACCCACAATTTCATGGAAGAGAATTTAGCAAAAGTAGCATTTTCTTTTGTGGACAATAGTGTGACAGCTGATCACTTTTGTCGATGTATAAACCAAAACTATTAATATCTAACTGGTCTGTATGGTGGTTGAATAGGTCCACGAATTTTTCTTTGCATTCTATGAAGAAAAGATAATGTATTTTTGGTCTTTGTATATGTAGTCTAGTATTCAATATTCTTATCAAGCAAACTGTCATAAAATTCCACTAAACGCAAGACCCCCCCCCCTCTCTCTCAGATCTGTCATTGGCAATCTCACCTAGCCTCCATCATCTCTGATGACCTCGTGTGCACCTACACCACCTTCGACGACGTGAAGAGGTCTCCACGCCGACAAGGTTAGATCTCTCTCTCTTTTTGATCTCTGATCTGGTAACTTCCAGCATTCTCATCTGTCTATCTCTTCCTCTCTCTCTCATCCTCATCAACGCCTACCAAAACCTCGCCGATGCTGATCGATATACGACCAAGACGAGATCTACAATGGTAGTGATGAAAGGGATCACCTAGATTTACTTTTCTTCTCTCTTCGGTTTTCGAAGTCGCGTCGGAGTCATCCTCTTATCCATCTACGTCGTCATTGTCCTTTTAGTCATCGTCGTTGTCCACAGATCCATCGTCGTTGTCCACAGATCCATCGTCGTCGTCCTCTGATCTATCACTCACCGACGTTTTTCCTCTCTAGATCTCATAGTCTTCAATCTTTGGCGTAGTCACCATGCTCCAACGCTAGTGACCGAGGATGGCAGAAGACTCGACATCTTTGCTCTTCTCAAAATCCTGAATCAGGTATTTATAAATATGCCTCAAATTCTTCTTCATATCCATCTAGTATTCCATCCGAATCTGACTCAAATTCAAAACTCGTATAATCTATTTCCTCTTCGTCATCTGATATAAAATCATCCTCAGAACAAGAACACATATGTTACTATTACTTATAACTGTGACATACCAACAGAATAATAAAACAGTAAGCTCACTGAGTCACTGCTCAACAAAACAACAACAATATGATGCTAGTGTTGTGACACAGAACAAGAACACAATGTGACATATCAAAATCCAATTCGGTAAAGGTCGTGCGACTGTGCGAGTCAGAGAGCTGCAAAGTGTGAGAGACTGAGAGATGAGAGCAAGAGACAGAGTTAGAGAACTAGGTTTGAACGGAAACGACGTCGTTTGTTTTTTCCCCCAGCTGACCGAGTACCAGGCTGATTTTTTTTCAGGCCGACTAGAGGCACTGAGTAGGCGAAAATTGGCTCGGTAAGCAGCCGAGTAGTGAGTACTCACCAAGTACTCAACCGAGTTGACTGAATTTTAGAACATTGGATTGATTCTAATGATAAGAGAACATGCATGACAACTAACGACACATATCATAGACAAATTAATTGGCACATGATAAGAACACACGTTTTTGGCCCATTGTTTTTTCGTTGAAATAAGTTTTAAGTTCAAACTTTACTGTGGTTTTTGTTTAGTACATTGAAATAACGTCGATTTTATGGAACTTTCGATATGATTAAAAAATAGATTAAAATAATTCTCTTATAATTTTGTTCTTGTGACGGAATTGATCCTACATTCAAAATGTTTGCTGCTTTATTATCAAAATCAGTGTTACTGGCCCTATTAAGCAAAATATTAGCTAGCCATTGCTTTATTTCATTCCCTTCCCTCACGCTACAAGTAAAAAACACTTAAGCGAGAAAATTTTCAAGAAAAAATTATTTCATCGCCAAAGTTTCCATTTAGAGGACAAAATGGAATTCATCGATCGCCTAATTTGTCAACTTATGCGTTGAACACAACTTTTCGTGACGAAGTGAAAACTTTTCATGACAAAATGGAATTCCTACAACATTCAGAATGAATTTGGTGAAGAAAGTGTATGTGAAGTCTTCAAATGAATCAATTGTGTTGGGAAGTTCTTCGAAGAACCAACTCATGGCTTCTTTCTCCAACGTTTCACTGAACAACTGGCATAAGGTGGTGTCATCGTATTCTCTTTCACTGGTAATCTTTCTGAAGCCATCCATATGGGCATAGGGATAGCCTTTTCCAGTCTAAACTAGAATATTGGGGCTTTTTGAAATTTGTTGGCAGTTTGAACGGCGAATTCTGCTAGTGAATGACCTTGTTGCCTTGACCTTGAATAAGTGGCTGACTAATCGGTGCCGATTGCTCTGCCAACTGGCTTCGGCTTCTACTTCCTGTTGCCGTTCTTGTTCTCTTAGAGGCTAATCTCTCTCTTTCAGCCTGACCGGGGAGGGTGGCTGCTGGCCACTGAGCCCGTCCGGGTTGAGTAGGTAGTTAATGCCCGCTATCTTTTGACACCTTCTACTAGCTCTGCCTTCCGTGCTTCTTGAATAGGAGCTGATCGTGACTGACTCACTTTCTGCCACTCACTCAACTATCTTTCCTGTTTTTCTGTTAGTAGGCAAAGACTCTTTTCAGCTGCTAATCTCGCATTTCTCTCTTCCTAGATATCTTTCATGCCAAGTGCCAGTTTATTAGTGTCATCGTTGACGAGGGGCCTCTCTATTGTTATCGCCCAAGAAGGTAGAAGTGGCGAGTCCTGGGTGTTTCCCCCAGCCAGCGGGGTTGAAAAGTTTAATGTTTTTTTCACGTTGCCAACATCTTGTGGCGGTTGAATTGCTTGATTGATTTCGTCATTAGCCATATGGTAACATGACTTGAGGAACCCTTTGTTCAAAGGTTTCCTAGTGACGACACTAACGTTGATACAATTGAATAATGACCTAGGAGACCTTGTGTATCAATATCTTATGTAGCGGAATCTGTATGTTTCTGCTATTCTGTCATAAGAACACAAGACGTCACTCAAAGGTCTAGACTGCCAAAGAGCTGTCTTCGACTCTCCGGTGTGTAAGTCAGTATTGATATTGACATTATAACAGTAGGTGAGTAGTAAATGCGTAGTTAATGAGGTGGGAGATAGTTACTATTTGTAAGCTACTGGTGGAAGTCCTCTCACTTGCCCTTCGATGTAGGACTAGTGTGATTCTGAGTATCACACTGCTGCCCCAAGAGGTGATATTGGGATTGCACGTGCGAGCGCGTCCTAGCTCTGTTTAGGTAACGGGTTGTTGTCGTCTGTAGCTGATATTTCAGCAAGTTGCTACTTGTCTTAGTTGTAGCGGGATTGACTGTTATGGTCAGTCTAAGTGCTACCAAAGTACGCCAGTTAGGCATATGTGCCTACAAAGAGTTCATTTCCCCTGGAAATGCTACACTACTAGGGCAGACACTTTAGCCGAGGAAAACGTTTCGTCGGCCTGTTAATAAAATTCATCGGCCAAGATCATAGCCGACGACTCTTCATCGGGAAATAGTCGTCGGCTAAGACTTTAGCCGACGAAATTAAAAGCATTCGTCAGCTCTTGTCCCAGACTTTAGCCGATGAACATCTTGTCTGTTTCATCGGCTAAAGTTTAAGACTAGCCGATGGTATAACATGTCGTCGACCATAGTCTGAGACTTTGGCGGACGACACAGACAAGATATTCGTCGGCTAAAGTATGTAATAAAAAAATAAAAATAAATAACTATAGACGACGAGTTTTCGTCGGTGAAAGTATAATTTAAATAAATAATAAAATCAACTATAATTTAAAAATAAAAAAATTGAAATACTTTAGCCAACCAATTATGGCAAGTTTCGTCGGCTAAACCATAAAAAAATAAAAAGAAAATACTATAGTGGATGAATTATGGCAAGTTTTGTCGGCTATAAGTCCATTCCAGTAAAAAAACCTGAAATTTCTAAATTACCATTCCAAGCAACCTGTAAAATACATCAAAACAATTCTATATAACCAACAACACTAAAAATGGTGACAAAACACATTTTTCGTTAAAAAAAAATTAAAAAATTGTTCATAGACACACAAACTATAATTGATCAACTACACAAAATCTATATTGTCTAAATCTTTATCCGATTATGGGGGCTGCTGCGAAGTATAGGCTGTGTGGGCGGCATGAGCGGCTTGCTGTTCCCGTAGTCTCTAAACTTCTGACTCTAGCTGAGTCGTCTTGTTGCTGGTCGAGGCTGCCTTTCGTTGAAATCCTAGAGTGGTTTTCAGGACCCCCACGCCCATGTGTCCTAGACCCCGACAGTAGAAGTTGTTTTTTCGAGGTGAGAAGGTTGTGCCCATGATATTCGTTGAAAAAGTCTTCGTCAGCCTGTTTTTTTTTGTCAGGTAAAACCTTTCTTCTGGTAGTGCTACCCTTTAGGATCGTGAGCTTTGCCCAGAAACAACTTATTTCATGAACATAAACATACGAACACTTAAGGTATCAGGTCGGATCTGAAGCACATGTCTGCACTTTATTAAAGTGCGCACGGTCCGCGTGTCGCTATCTGCGTCCTCCGCTTTCTCTCGCTTTTTATTTCCGTTACACATAAATGACGACACGTGGTCGTCCACATTTTAATAAAATACGCACGGTACATTATGTATTCAGGCTTCTTAAAGTATACCACTTTAGTCCCACATATACTACTAGTTTTTAAATTTCTTTAACAGTGAAGTGCAACAAGGCCAAAGGTATGTTTACATGGTTGATTACATAACATATGATGCCATCATGCACAAAAAGTTGAAATAAAAGACTGTCCTCGACAAGGAGTCACTGCATCCTACAAAACCCGAACACTTCCGGTCCTTGAGCACATATCGCTCCTATCAATGACTTCAAAATGCTTTCCCCACATCTAACTCAGCTTTTGATTCTAGTTAGTTAAATATGGTAAGGGAATTAAACGTAAAAATACGTATATGTATAATTCGTTATATTTAAGTGAAAAATATATATGTATATAATTTGATTAAAAAATACGGATTCAGCAAATTTAAAAATACGATACGTACGTGTTTAAAACGGGATGCAAAAAGAATACATACGTAAAAATTCAGGTACATTTTGTACCAATTTGTATTAATATATCACTATTAGAGAGATTTTTACACCTTTGAACTCTTAATTAATTAACAGAAAAACAAAAACTCTTAATTAATTGAGTCTATATAGGGCTAGAGTCCTAGGAAGCACAATATTTATAAAATAGTGTGAAGAACTAAATATTTTATTTCAAAAAAAATCAATTATAAAATACGTGTATTATATGTTTAAAAATATATGAAAAACACACGTTTTTTCGTATCTTTAAAAATATATGAAAAACACACGTTTTTTAAGATACGTACGCGTATTATACGTGTGTTAACTAACTAGGTTTTTGATGTTAAATTTAATTTTCCCACATGAGGTAGGAAATAGTCCAAAGTATAGTCAATGAACTCGATACCATTTCCTGCATCTACCTTGAGCTCGATCGGGCTTTAGAAATTTATGGATTTTTTGTTTGACTCGAGTATCCCCCTCTTCATTATATTCATCCTAAGTACAGTTAAACATCTATAAATTAATAATGTTAGGATCAGTAAAATTTATTAATTTAGCGAGGTATTTATTAATCGATAAATTAATAACTTATTAATTTATTAAAATATTATAATTTCTTAAATACTGTTTTATTTTTTTAACAGAAATAATATTTTTTTAATGATATTCTGTTATGTGTGCCTTGCCTTTATGTGACTAGGATCTATATTCGGCACATTAATAGGTTTACATGTTAGAATATGATTATGTTTTCCTTCTATATATCGGAAAGTACTATGTGATTCAATCAATGAATAAGATACAACTCTAACATATATATCAAAAACACAAATATAGCTTCTTATGTCAAAAGAGGTAAAAAATCGATGAAGACGGATAATTTTTTGTTGCAATAGGAGAAAACTACACCATATATTCTTACATGTTAAGAAAAGTTCGAGATGAGATTGAAATCACTAAATATGATATCAATTTCAAGAAAAACAAGCCACAATTGACACATTTTTGACGAAGTCCTCGTAAATGAATAATAAATTTTATGTAATAAGAAAATATTAATTTATATATTCGATGGGGTCTATGTGTGTTCTAAATTTTGTATTATCTTATAAATTTAACGAATTATTAATATATCGCGTTGTCCCTGACTCGGGACAGTAAAAAATTATTATTTTAATGAGATTATTACATTATCAAGATTTAAATGTATCCCCTCATAAAATGCAAGTAATTGGTCCATTGGACGGTTGCTGAAAAAAAATACGAAAAGGATTATTGGTCTTTGGCATGATCTTCTTTTAGAAGTCTGATATATACTGTAGATGTTTTCAGGACATGTTTGATCTCTTATCGGTTGGAGACTATAAGACAAAATACCCAAACAGCTAAACACCAAAGCGATACCAAGTCCATTATCGTTCTTTAGCATAAACAGATGTATCTACGGGAGGCCGGAGAGATACATTGTTCGGTGGACATGTTTGATAATCCAGCCTCTAGGGTTTTGAAGTATGCATCTTGGTTCTCAACTATGGCAGCTGTCCCTTCCTTTATCTGGTCGATATTTGGAAGCCAGAATTGTGTTTTGCAACGGTTATTTTCAAGCCAGTATATGTAGGTTTATGGCTCTTTCTAAAATTTATGGTCAAAGACATGTATGGCTAAAGAGTTCTCAAGGTGCCATATATATTTGTTCCACTTCAATATCAACTTGTATATTGGTCATACAATTCCTTTATCACAATCCGTTTCACCTACTTTCCAAATAAGCTCATCATTCTCATGCACGCAAAAGCATATATAGAACATGATGCAGATGATTTACAAACAAAAGTTGGAACAGACAGCACCAATCCGTCATTGTAATATCTTCCAAATGAAAAAAGTTCACCAAAACCCACTTCAAAATGTTGTGAAGTCAAAATCAAATCTAGACACATGGTGAAGAGTCCGATACTACAATGTAAGAAATCTCTCCCTCACTCCCCCTCCTTCCTCAGCACAATTTGTTGAACCGAAGCTCATATATGTATCGTATAATTTGAGAGAAAAGCTCTATCACTAATTTCTACTAGTTTGTGCAGTCAAATCCATGACAAATAGAAAGCCAAATAACCAATATCAGAAGTAACAAGATTCCAAAAACCACCAACTTTATTTTCATGTTTTGATACCACAGCTTCCTTCTCATTTGTGTACCCTTATTTTTGTAATCTTGGGCCTGAAAAGTACAATAGAGTTGCTTAGTACTTGAAGACATAGAAAAGAATCAAAAGATGAAAGGGTAGGGTTCCCCTTGCATCCAATTTACCTGAGAACGAAGGGTTTCAGTCTTGTCAACAAGAACAGTTAGGTTTTCCCCTCTATCAATAGCCTGAAAAGCATGCAGACAAACATGAAGCCTAGCATCTATAGCCTGGTTAAGTGATAACTGATGAAAGGTAAGAATCAAAAGAGTTTCATTATATCAAGTAATATAAATATGGGACTCCAATCTGGCATAAATAATGACTGCACTAACTTCTCTTGACATAAAAAGAATCCACAAATTCATCATTAATGATATAGGGCTATATAAGTATATAGTCATCGTTTTATAAAATTTATTTCCACTCACAGAGAAAGCAACTTCTTGACATAGATGGATTTTTCTAGACGAGTAGAATTTAACCAACCCTGCAGTACAGTATACAACCACAAGTAGGGGTGGGCACATTGAGCCCGAAATGTAGTCACCCCGCATCACACCGAAATATTAACCGAATTTAGGCAAAACGACGTCGTTTTGCTCACACACCGCACCGACCCGTTTTCAAACGGTGCAGTTGCAGTTCCGGGTATAAAACCGCCTGATTTAAAACCCACCGACCCGCTTTTAGTGTGTGTGTATATATATATATATAAAGGGAAATCAGAAATGAATCACTGTCTTACCCTAGCCGCATCTCTTTGACTCTTCGTTCTCCCCTCAGGCCCTCACTGCTGAGTCTCGACCTTCTTCTCCCTTCATTGCTCACTGCTCATTGCCTCTCACAAATCCAAATCCAAATTCGAAGGTGAGCCTCACTGCCTGCTCACTTCTTATGTTCTTCTCAATCTGGATTTTTTCCTTCTTTGAAAGGTGAATGATTTTAGATCATGGTTTGAATTATGGTTTGAAAATTGATTTGGGGTTTTTGTATTTATAGATCATGGAAGGGCACTCACTGAATGGTACGTCGTCCTTTACGCCCTCATCCTCGGTTTCTCCAAGCATCAGAGCCAGTGGAACCACCCCTTCACCGAGTCCTCCACCTCCACTGGTAGCTCCTCCACCGGTTCCATCTCTTCTTATTCCAGAAGAAGAAGGTTGTTCAAACAAGAGGAAGAACAGCTCAATGGTGTAGGATCATTTTGACAAGATGAAGAATGCAGATGGGAGTATGAGGAGGCCAGGTCGTGCGAAGTGTAAGTACTGCCTTGTGATTTACGCCAGTGACTCCAGAAGCAATGTTACATTTACGATGAAGACCCATGTGACTTTGCAAAGCCAGAAGTCGCCTGTTTATGTTGAGAGCAAGAGGCAGAGACAACTTTCTTTTGAATCGTCTAAGAAGGGGGGTAATGTAGTTGCCATTGCCTTTGAGAATAAGACTTCTAAGCTAGCTTGTGCGAGAATGGTGGTTCGTGATGAACTGCCATTTTCTTTTGTTGAGAATGAAGGATTTAGAGAGTTCATGAGGGTGACTCAGCCTGAATTTTAGAACATCTCTAGGAGAACAGTAGCTAGGGATATTTTAACTCTTTATAAGACTGAGAAAGAGACTCTAAGGAGGTATCTAGTTACAAATCAGCAAAGGGTTTCACTTACTACGGATACTTGGACAAGTATCCAAAACATCAATTACATGGTGTTGACTGCTCATTTCATAGATGTTCAATGGAGGCTGCACAAAAGAATTATAAACTTCTGTGTTACTCCAAATCACAGAGGTAAGACAATAGGAATGCTTCTTCAATCATGTTTGATCAAGTGGGGAATTGATAGGGTTTTTACAATTGTTGTGGATAATGCAAGTCCAAACCAGGTAGCTCTAGATTATATGAAGGAGAAGATAGGAAACTGGAATCAGTTGGTTTTAGGGGGTAGTTTTATGCATTTGCGATGTTGCTGTCATATTCTGAACCTCATTGTGAGGGATGGAATGGAGGAGCTAGGCACTTCTATTGATGGCATTAGGAATTGTGTCACGTATATTAGGTCATCACCGGCAAGGCTAGAGAAGTTTAGAAAATGTGCAGCTCAAGAAAAGATTAAGCTTAAGGGGGAATTGTCCCTTTAGATGTTTGCACTCGTTGGAATTCAACACTATGTTAGATCTTGCATACAAGTACAAAGCAGCTTTTAAGAAGCTAGAAGACGAGCAGCTTTGTACTTGTATGCAAGATCTAAGAAGCTGCTTTGTACTTGTATGCAAGATCTAAGAAGCAATTTGAGGCTTACTTCAAGGTTACTTCCAGGTTACTTGTTCTTGACTATGTTAGATCTTACTTCAAGGTTACTTCCACGAGAAGGTAGGGCCCCCTGTAGCTGAAGAATGGGAAAAGGCAGCTAGGCTTGTTAAGTTTCTTAAGATTTTCCATGAAGCAACCTTGAAGTTTAGTGCAACTAAGTATGTTACTGCTAATGAGCCATTACTTTGGATGTGTACCATTGTTGGCGAGCTTGATAAGTGTGTAGCGAGTAATGGCTGTAATGATCCACTTCTTATTAACATTGGCAAATCGATGAGAGCGAAATTTGACAAGTATTGGTTGCAGCTTGAAGACTTAAACAAACTTCTTATTGCTGCTGTGGTTTTAGATCCAAGGTACAAGGTGTTGTATCTTGATTTCTTCTTTCCAAAGTTGTTGGCAGCCAAATACAAATCAAATGTGAAGGAAGATGCACAAATGAGGATTTATGAAGTAACACAAACTATAACCTCAATGTTTAATTTCTATGCAGGTAATCCTTTGCTCTTTTTTAAATTTAGTGTTCCTTTTTTTATTTTTTATTTATGTTGGAGACTCTAACTGAACAACTTGATCTTCCTATGGCAGACAATGATCCAGTGGCTGCAGCAGCTTCAAGGAATGCGACCATACCAGTGGTTGAGCCTAGACAACAAGAAGTTGATGAGGACAGTCATGCAGCAAATCTGCACATGTTCAAGTTGTTGCGGCGTGAACAGAATGTTGTTGTCATAAAAAATGAGCTGGACAAGTACTTATTGGACCCTCCAGAAGACCTATCCAACACAAAATTTGAAATTTTGGATTGGTGGAAGGAGAATGCTCCAAGGTATCCCGTTCTGTCCAAGATAGCAAAGGATGTGTTTGTTGTTCCTGCTTCCACAGTGGCTTCCGAATCAGCATTCAGTCTTGGAAAGAGGATGGTAGACCCTTTCAGAGCCTCACTCACGCCAAATATGGTTGAAGGATTAGTATGCTTGAGTGACTGGCTAAGGGCTAAAGGATTTCAAAATATAAGAAGCCTACCAAAGATGAGATGGAGATGTATGAGTTGGAAAAACTAGAAATTGGTAAGTTGCTTGAGTTTTTTTTGCTGATTTGTTGCATTAATTTGTAAGTGTTGCGTATAATATTAAGGGATGTTGGCTTACATGATTCTTTTGTCTGTTTTGCACTACTTGGGACAATGGTGATAGGTGGAGGGGATGTGAGTGATGAAGAAAATTGAAGGCTGCTGTGACTTTTGGAGATTGTGACTTTTGAAGGCTAAAGGCTGGAACTTTGAAATGAAGATTGTTTTGGACCAAGAAGATAGTGACATAGAACTGCCGTTTCTATTTCTCTCTTCATTTTTCTTTCTTCATTTGGATGATCTGGTGATTATGGTCTGTAATCTAATTATCTAAGTACTTATTTTAAGGTTGTAGAATGTTGAATCATTTGGATGATTTGGATGATCTGGTCTGTAATCTAAGTACTCATTTGGATGATCTTAGACTTTTAGTTTTTATTTCATGTTGAATGTTGGTTTAACTATTTAATGCGGTTTGAAGCAAACCGCACCGAGCAGCATCGAAAATGCAGTTTGCATTATTTAAAAGCAGTTGCAGTCTGCAAAATTAGAACACCGAAAATGCAGTCTGCACTGCGGTTTTGGCCTTAAACCGCATTGCACCGCACCGCGCCCACCCCTAACCAGAAGTGTTCACAGCACCAGCGAACAACAAATTAAAGACGCACTCAAGAAGAGAGTTACAAAGACACAAACAAGATAACATTGCTTCACTTTATCTCCTTTTTTAGTTTGAGATATATTTCTTTACTTTACTTCATAGTGTGAAGACACATATCAGACTAATCAAAGGAACTTGCCCTCAAACGGAATTTCACCTTCAATTTGGACGTTTACTAACTATAAGGGAATGAAAATCAAGGTGGGCCCACAAGAAAGCTAGGATTGACTCCCCTATTTTGATTCCAGTAGAGAGACATGGTATTGAATCCGAGAGAAGAGGGAATCACTTTTACATTCCGATTTTGTCCTTATGATTTATTGCTTATTCCAAAATTACCCATAAGCAAACTCCTACAAAAATTAAAATTTGCTAACTTATATGAATGTTTTTGTAATTAACTTTATTATGATTCCAATTCCTATATGTTAGTAAACACATGAATGAGAATCATCCCAAGTAGTATCTCCGATTCCTGATAGCAAGTAAACATAAGAATAGGAATGACTCCTCTCCCCCATTACCGTTTAAGAAATGACAGGAAACTATATTTTCTTCTATGTTTATCTGGATGAAGAATCTAGACAGATTATATTAATTTTTGGTTGTTAAGTAGAAAACATTTTCCAAAATTAATATGGACTCCATCTTTAGCCTGGTAAAAACCAACAATCGTAAAACTTCTTGTTAGGTACATTACAACACTTAAAATTAAAAAATCATCCATGCTCGATCTGGGACAAAGTTACAAAGTACCTTGGCTTTTACAAAATCCTTTTGCAAGTTTTACCTATTAGAGAGCACATCACAACACCTAATGCTATGGTCCTTGGATTAATGTATGGGGAGATTCTTTATAAAATAATAGATTACTCCAACCTCCCCTGCGACGTAATGCCATAGCAGAAATCCCATGGGACATACAAACTAAAAACTAACACTCAAAACAAGACAGAGATACAACAAAACCATCATTTTCTTTATTTTCCTCTGTCAGATGGTGGTTAGGAGGTGTAGCTAAACCATCATTCTCTTCACTTGCTGCTAAAAAAATCTTGCCTTCAAAGGCCTACTATCTCCTAGCCAAAAGACTTGATGGAAAATTCTATCCAAAAGTCCCAAATCGACTAGCATAAGGAAGCCACCATATGCATGATGAACCACACCCCCCACTCCCCGGTTTTTGTACCACCCTTGTGGCATGACCACTCTGTACAGTAAGGTTCTTTCGCACATAAGTTTGGTCCCTGATGAGTTCACCAATCAAGTTCATGAAGAACTTACTTGACTATACATCATTCACAAATTTGCAGATTTTACGGAGCATATAGAATTATAAGTTGATTTGTTAGTTATTAAAGATGCAAAGTCTGAATTTTCTAAGAAGTCTAGGAGGATCACTCGATCTACATTATTTCTTTCATAATCACATCAATCTTAATTGTTTCTCTCCACGACAGTAAGGACCAAAATGTCTGCCAAGTAAAAATGTGCAAAGAGGTCTACGTACACTCTGAAACTAGGGAGGTCATGTATTTTAAAAATAAAAAAACACACATTTTACCAAAAACTAAGAAAAGAGAAAAATAAATTTCTTCCAGTGGCATCACAAACCCAGACATCTCGGCAGAAAACTAGATAAAATAATGCTTGTGCAGATGCAAAATGGTATACCAGTAACTGTTAGAGAGCATGAATCTGGCCCATAATCTTTTCCATTACAGATCTGATATTGCTGTGATTGTGTATTAGTTTTGGCATTGCTAAGATTATGCATCAGATTTGATATTGCTATTAATATAGATTTATTGCACTATGTAAAAGCTGTGTATAGCTACTCCTGTATAATGTATAGCATGTAATTGTAACGATCAATGAGAATCAGTATCTACAGTAACCAACATAACTTCACAGTTTAAGGACTAAGCATATGCATCATATTCGAAACAGAAACACATTTTAGTAATCACGAATGATTTACCTTGTCAATATTCTCTAACATTATGCTTTTGACTTCTGAAACTTGCGCCTTCACTTTCAATAGCTTTTCGATCTCTTCTGCATGATCAATTATATACTTCATGTGCTCTTTCATTATTGGTCTGTAATTTTCAAACCCATGTTAGTTGACGACTAGAAAGAAGTAATTTCCTAAAGCATAGACATTCCAGTACATAATCACTTCAATTCTCATAAATGAACGTACCCAAATTCCTTGTTAAGACTTTTGGCAATAGCTGTATCTGCTTTACCGCCCCCATATCTTTTCCTAAAATCGGCCTTCACTCGTTCTAGAAAAGCAATAGAAATCTGTTTGCCAACTGTGTCCTTTGAAACCACACAGTACGCTGCAATTCCATAAAACACCTAGATATGAGTTGATACGAATTTCAATATAACCCCACTCGCTAACTAACTGGAAGGGTTTTTGAACATAACGACAACACATGACAGTATGTCTTACTTGCATTGTTTCATATTGAACCTATAAGTATGCAGAAATGAACAATAGCTACAGAAATGGATCAACTGCAGGACTCTTACGAGTTAATATGCATTTAAATACTTCATTTAGATGAGCTGTCATGTAATCTTAACTAACTGTCAAACTGAAGTTTGAAGGAGACCTGAAGGCAAAGGATACACATTTTCCAGAGAGGAAAAAGTTGTAAACTTAAGAATTCAGTAGGGTGCTGACTGGTGAATTATCAAACGAATGGTGCAATGTGGCAGATTCTGCTACCAGAAGAACAAAAAGACAGGACATATTTCTCCTCCCAAAATTAAGTTTAAGCATTCAAATCATGAGTTAAATATTCAAAACTGTAACTTGGTAGACCTTGATTTTTCGCATTTATAATTAATTGATTCCCTTAATTCAAGTTTTCCCATATCCTTATAATTTTTGTAAACACTCGCAGAAAATTCAATATATTTTAAGAGTCTGAACCACTAGAACTTGAACCGCATACAATACTCTATTATATCCTCAAACACCAACACAACACAATAAGAGGCAAAACTTGATTTCCTTTCTTATTCTGCCACAGTTTTTTTGAGCAATGAACAGCTAAAGAACCCATTCTGAGAAAGCTGAAAACACCAAAGGATATCAATTCATGGAGTTCACTATTTCAAGTTTGTAGACCAACCACATTTCTGAACATATCTCACTGGACTAGGTCCATCTAATTCCACATGTGATACAAAACAATATCAGGAGGAAGCAGTGATATTAAGTTCAACACACATATAGATGCCTACACACAACAGCACATACTAGGCAGTATTACCAAGTTCAAAGGCAAACACTTGATATTAACTTCAAAAGTAACATAGTACTGATGGTTGCATTTTCTTTAAGCAAATAAACCTCTAATCCCACTCCGATGACTACTCAAAGTTTTATCCTAGACCTCTACACAACATTTATACAAACGTTTAGTCAATGGAGCAGTTGTGTGCAGTGGCGGATCAAGAAATATTATCCAGCCAAGGCAACCTCAAACCAATTAGTAACATATAAAAAATACGAAAAATTTGATTGTGAAAATAAAAAGCATCAATCAAACAACGATGTAGACATTATCAAACACGATGTAGACATTATCAAACATCTAGACTTTAGAGTATCAATATCAAACTCCAAAACAAACCAGCAACATTCATTTAACAACGATAAAAAGAAATTAAGAATAAGTATTTGAAGCTTCTCGATAGAGTATATATATTATGCAAAGATTAAGAGAGGAGATGTGAATTGATGATTAGATAGACTATTGGATTGAACCATTTTATAAACACGACAAAACTTCAAATCCTTTTTGGACTCCTCCTTTGCTGCTTGCGTCAGTTTTTTCATTTTTCTTTCTTTGAAGTTCTCTTTTAACAATGTCGTTTCAGAGTCGTTAGATTGACAGTCAGGAAAAAACAAGAACACCTGCAACTCTCTGCAGGTCGTCGTCTTCCTCACTTTCTCCCCCAAAATTTGCCTTATTCCTGCCATTTTTGCCTCCAACCAAACCTACAAATACAAGGGAAATTGAAAACCCAGTCTAGGCAAGTGCCTAGACTCACCTACACATGGATCTGCCCCTGGTTGTGTGCAAGGAATACAAAATCAAACAGCGTAACCACATAGAAACAAACAATAACTACGGAAAACCACAGGACAAGTACCACAAAATCAATACGCCAGTACATAGATGAACTAGCATCTTACCCTCAACGCCATGACCAACGGATACAGAGATATGAGGATAGAAACTGATACTATGTCCAAGGGTTTACTAAGATGTTGAGGTAAAGGCAAGGGTTTAAAAAGTGACAAGTTAATGGTAAAGGAGGCTCATTTTCTATAAAGGCAATAGAAAATCCAAGACAGCACCCAACGAAATCCTTTCTGTAATGTGGAGTACAGATTATACTTCTAGATGAACAAAAAGGAAGGACCGATACAAATCAATAGCAAAATACATAACTAGCATTAAGAACTCAAAACCAAAACCATAGTTGAATCTCCACAATACAAACACACGAGAGCTTCTTTATTAGCATTTACAATCAACACAAGGAGCTTGTGTCAAGTGTTTTATACATTCTCAAATTTGTAAACACATGCATGAATTCCATCCTTACCAAGAATTAACCAATGCTAGTCTATATACTACAGTCAGCTAATTCCCAAGCCTACTAAACTGAGCTCAAAACAGGTCCAATGAACTCTCAAAATTCAATTACTAACAACCAAAGTCAACTTCCTTCCTTCTTTAAACAGCTAAAGGTACAAATTTTATGAGAAGAATACAGAACCAACTCAACCAAGCCAAACCCAGTTCAAAAAGTTCACAACTTTTCACTAATAACCAAGCACAACCCAGATCACATCACACAGTTTGGAACTGGATCCAGCTGCTTCCCGCATGCAAATTCAAGAATGAGATCAATCAACAAAACAGTGAGAATTGAATAGAAATGTACCGTAGCCATCTTCAACTAGAAAATTGAAGGTGTGGTGATCGCAGTTGTAGGTGAACTTGTTGTTGGTGGAGGGCAGTCTCTGAAGGCACTGAGCAGCAATCGCCGGGAAGTTTCCGGTGAACTCGGTGTACTCGGCCAAGATCATTATGCCTCTGGCCACGAAGCTGTATATGAACGATTCCTGACTCATTGCCCTCAGCTGAGTCACCACGGAACTGGAACTGGAACTGGAACTGAGAGAGAGACAAGGAGAGGGAGAGAGAGAGAGAGAGAGAGAGAGTTGGTTGGCAAGTCTTGTTTCTTTGCTAAGAAGTAAGAATTTGCTTTTGGGTCTTATTAAGAAACATTTGATTGATTATTAGGCTTGTTGAGTAGGGGAGAGTGGAGACAGGGATTCTGGTTTGGCGCTAATGTTGGGAATGTGATGTGATGAAGTGTGGTAGTTTAATGATTTAGTGTGACTAAAATGGACTTCAGGACCCTGTAATGGTGTGGACTGTGCCGCCGGATTGAATTTGGCAGTCATTTTTCTTTTTAAAATCTTACTATTTTTAGTAGATCAGTACCGTAAAAATCAGAATCCTAAATTTTCTAACGAGAACACTTAAAATAAGTATTAGGGGAGGATTTTTTGGTTTATCTCACTTTTCGATCTTATTTTTATATTTTCATCATTCAATTTATATGTATTTATGAATAGATCATTTCTATAAATTTTCAGACATATTTAAAATCGTTAAGGTATTCATAAGTATGATTTATCAATTATGAACTTGAACGGTTCATGTTTGACAGATTTGGTTCGTCCGTTAATTTGATCTAGTTTGTTACCTTAACGGTCATCGATTTGGCTGAAAATTTGTATGAATGATTCACTCATATAAACCTAAAAACTGAATGGATGAGAAGTTAAAATTTTAAGGTGTTAATTTTATCTACAAAATGTTTCGGTACAATTAGAAATGATTTATCCACATATATATTATATTTTATTTGTCACTTTTATGATGTGAGATCTCTTTTATCTAACACTTCACTCACGTGTAACCTAACTTTTAGGCCTGCACGTGAAACTGATTAAGAAACTGAACCCGAGTCCCATAATTAACCGAAAGAACTTCAAACTCCGAACCTCAAACTCCAAACTCCGAAAGAACTCCAAACCAAACTCACAGAGTCATGACCTCTAGAAAAACGCACCCGGGCTCGTGGGAGAAGCTATTGGAGAGATACTCGCTCTGATACCATGTCAAAGCGCGAGTGACAAGTGTGACCCATAGATCATTCATGTACCAATACTGTCCTAACTTAACCACCTTTAAGATGTTAGGTTTTATCTACAAAAGGTCTCGGAATAATTAGAAATGATTCACTCATATATATGTTATATTTTATTTGTCACTTTTATAATGTGAGATCTCTCATCTCTAACAGCTTTAAAATAGATTTGTCGCAATCTGTTTTCATATTACTATTAGTTATATCTTGATTGGTATTTCCATTTTCATTAGTTCATAGTACGAGTTTTTGAATCTCATGCTCGATGGAAGCATAAAATGAATAACGTTTTTACTCCGCGAACCAAACCAGACTTTACAATAAGTCATTCTTCGTTTCTTCGACCACAATCCAAATGTTCTTCTTTGGTAGCATTAATGTCTGTCAACCAAAGAGTAAATTTACAAGCACAAGGCCATGGGAAACTGGGAGCTAGCTTGAGCCCCGGATCATGTAAAAGGTGGGGTAGCCTTGAACCGGACAACAGGCTAGGAAAAATAAAAACTGTACAAGGCTTCACTGTTAGATCTTCCCAGCTACCACTACTGGTCTCGCATCATAACAGGCAGAAATAGCTGGTATGCTTTATTCATAGACATGGCCACACCGCCACAGATATGGCTTGCCGACGACACTGTAAAGAGAAAGATCTAAGGCCATGGACAAACAAAATATCCAAGTACAAAACGGGCTGGCTCCACGAACTAATCTTCAATTGAGTTCTGATTTATACAAGTCAATGACAGTCCCTACATATAAAAACAGCTTTATTTTTGGTCGGATTCCTCGTCAACAGCTTTCCTCTTGCCCTTTGTTTTGTATCTCATGATACTCATCCGAAAGTCTTTTGTACCTCTCACGAAGTTTCGTTTTTTTTTGTTTTTTTTGTGTTACAAAAAGTTTAGCTGAAAAGCTTGGTTAAGTTATATCACTATCGTCACAACAAACCTTCAATCTTAATTCTGAAGAATTATACGATGGACACGTACATGTTATACTAGCTCGAAGTATGGAT